>JAVIAB010000092.1:102964563-103444178 GCA_032433765.1 Megaustenia siamemsis
AGCCGTATTGGCAAGGGAGAAAAAAGTTGAATTCCTACTCAGCTAAACAACACACAATCGCACTAACCACTTCGCTACCTTTTTACTGTTTTGTATTAAGAAAAAAATAGAAAAGACTCCGTCACATCTCATGTGTATAATGGTTTTAGTACCCATGTTTTTTTTCAGCATCGACCATTCCTGTGGTCAGCATTACGCCAGTGCCAAATTTTTTTATTAATATTACGCCAGGGGGAGGTGGCCTGATTTTCTCGGTTTGAAGGCTGGGAGAACAGGAAAGCTGTTATCTGGATATAATGTGAATTGTTGTCAGTAAACAAATACACTAACGACTGTTTACCGCCGTTCCCGCCTATCAGAAATTTCAATTATGCCACACTATCCTTCTCGATATCCCGTTGATCTATCTAATTCGATATATCCATTGATCCATTTCGGTTTATCAGTTGATCCGTCTTGGTTAATCCATTGCTCCTTTCACTTAACCCTTTAATTCCAATAGGATTCAGTTGATAAAAGCTCACGGTTTAGCTATTATGCGAACTTCTTTACGCCTCTTTCGCTTAGTCCAACATTGCCTCGGTAATACATCCATCGCCATCCTAATGTTTATATCGTCTGGCATTTGATTATAAACATTTGTTAGATGCATGAGACGGTCCTTAAAATATCGTATAATCAAAGAATAAATGTCAACATACGGGGGAGTCTATTAAACAAATGCCTATATCTTCCCATCGTGGAGAATGCATTTTGGGAGATGTCCTTGCTAAACAGAAATTGAATGACTAAGAGAGGTTTCATCTAAAAAAACGTAGACATAAAAAAACTTAAAATAACATTGACGTTGTGTTGCAGAAAGCAATTGCCCTTAACAAACGTGTGATTTGAAGTAATATACAGCAATAAAACATGATTTGACCAGATTAGTGGGGCGTTTGAGACGCAATGCTATTGCAGAATGGGCTTGGCTGAAAAGAAAATCCAATTAACAACTGCTTAAAGACAACATCAATTAGACAAATGATTGGTTAGATATTTTAAAAAATGGCGACTCTCGATTTGATCACATTACTTTCATCTTCTGTAGCTTATTGTCGAAATGTGTTGCATTTTTTTAAAATCCCACAGTCATGTGCATTCTTCTTGAGGACGCATTTGTACGGGGCTGCTTCTCCAGCCTTTGGTTTTTTCTCATATTTTCTTGCTACATGCAGCAGATGTTTGTGGTCTCTTCAAAGAAAGCGATCATACAAGACCAGCGAGCAAGCACATCCTACGCAGAGTTTGTACAGGTTTTTCTTCACTTGTATTCTATGTCCGCCACAACTGGCATGCTCCTTCAGCGTGGTTGTTATGTTTGGTCACATTGTGAGTCTCGTTGGTTCACAACAAGAAACATTAGACAAGAAAAGTCACGGTCGGTGATGAAACTGATACCCGGTGAAAACTATTGTTTTCAGTATTCAGTTGTTTAGTTAGCTGAGTGGCAGTGTTCTCTAGCGTTTGGCTTTTCGTGGCAAGACGTTGTGCCACTGAGTACGGGCTCGATCCTGCTTCGGTCCATATATTGTTCTTTGTTTTTTTTTCTATTGTTGATTATTTGTCATTTTTTTCCGAGTGCTGTAAACATACCTCTTCCTCTGAATTGATTCGGTGAAAACTATTGTTCGTGAAAATCATCTGATATCAGAATCGAGTGTGCTGGCGTAGGTGATCGTGGCTCTCTATAACTATCTCTCTCTGCAATTGTTCATCACTTCCATCTATGACTTCCTATCGTGTCAATTAAATAATAGTAAAATGTAACTTCCCTTTCCTTCTATCTCTTCAGACTCAATTTTTTTTTTCTGTTGCTGAAATAAGCTCCAACTGTTTCCATGTCGACATTCAACATAAATTATTCGTTTCTCCTGGTGTTGTAAAAAAAAACTTACTTATTGCCCTGTCCTCTATTAGCACATTTCTCGTTTTTTTCTTTTCTGTCTGTCCAGGTATTATCATCAAGATCATTCTTCTATTAAAAACATATTTCTCGGTCCTACATATATTCTATATGTTGTTCGAAAGTCCATGATCCACATTCATGCGTCAGGATTTGCTAACATAACACAAACGATCTATTTTGTCTAGCTTCCATTATCAACTACGGGTTGCATGTTTCTTTTATCACTCGGTCATAATATAAGGGTCTAGGTTTATATCGACCTGAATAAAGAAAAGGTAACTGGGGACGGTGTAGTGACTTAGTCAGAGGGGATATTTATGATGATCCGATGTCTCCAATTGCAATGTATACAGTTTCCTACCATTACATTATGAAAATCATGTCCCGCAGCACTAAATATATATAGCTCTGCCATGACAAGATTAGTTCAGCACTAAATATATATAGCTCTGCCATGACAAGATTAGTTCAGCACTAAATATATATAGCTCTGCCATGACAAGATTATTTCAGCACTAAATATATATAGCTCTGCCACAACAAGATTATTTCAGCACTAAATATATATAGCTCTGACATGACAAGATTATTTCAGCACTAAATATATATAGCTCTGACATGACAAGATTATTTCAGCACTAAATATATATATAGCTCTGACATGACAAGATTATTTCAGCACTAAATATATACAGCTCTGCCATGACAAGATTATTTCAGCACTAACGCTTCTGTCTGTCAATTGCTATGGCTGTGCAGAGGATGTAGATTTCTTGTTAAAACGTCGGTAGCTTAATGGTGATCGCAATCGATTGCTGCTAAATTGAATGATGGTTTAGTTTTAGCTCTGCCTCTCTCCAGTGGCGCTAACACCATATTCCCTATAGTCCTTGAGAATCGGGTTGATGTACCCTTTTAAGAGATGTTAACAAATGTGCACTTTCGCTATAAACAAAGGCCCACTCAACAAGCATCATTTTTTTTTTAAAAAGAGAGTGAAGAATAAAAGTGACTAGCAGTGGATCAGCACAAGTCTGCTGCCATGACAGCCCGCTATTTCTTTCCAGTACGGAAGTCATGGTAGAGAAATAGTGAACTGGTCTAGTTAGAATAAGAGATCAATTCAATTCTCCAATCGATTGGCTTTTACGTTTATCCATACTGTTTTTGTTACCGTAGATTATTACGAGAAAAGAATTGGGTTGTCCAGATGTAAGATTCGGTCTCTGGACAGAAAGGTTCCAGGTTCGATCTCCGGTTTGATCCCCATTACAGACAGTGGGGATTAACCAAAATCTAATCCGTGGTTTCCACGTGGTTTTACCCTCCCCTAGTTTCTGGGTATTACGATCCGATGTCTAGCTCTCTCGGAAAATAGTAAGTGGATCCGTGGGCATTCGCAGACGTTAAAGTTAAAGAACCTTTGGCAGATTAAAGTCGAAAATAGTATACCCAAAATGGCCGCTCTCTGCGCAAATATTGCTAAACAAATCTATCAATGCCGTAGACGGATGTGTCGGACCGAAAGGCGCAGATATCGCGGGTTTGTCGTAAACTGGCAACACAAAGCATACACGCCAGCGTAATGGGTGAACGCTAAGATGTAGAAGGTTATGAGAAAGAAATACCGCCCAGCGTAATGCAGACCACGTTAAAAAAAATGGTGGCCATGGTTTTAAAAAAAAGTATGGTAATTAGGACCGTATGGTCATGGCTGAGTTCTTTCTTCACAATACAATGCCATCTTTGCATTTGTGTTATTACTTGTGATCCACCGTGTCATAAGTCAATGTCGACTCCACCCAAAGTCAGAACAGATCCAGTTACATCGATGGAATATTGCCCAGCTCTCTACCCAGTGTTGGAAGAGTGTTCAACACCTTACCGGGCCGTTCTGTTTGTTTCTTGGCTCGTATTTCAGGCCCCGTTAGGTGTAAAGTGAACGTGCCCATGATCTGTCTCTCACTAACGGCGGGTTGTCACTCGCATGCCTGCACAATGCTTTGTTCTCGTGACAAACGCCGTATTCGAGCATGACACGAGAGCCTTCGCAGCTGATTGATAATTGATTTTATTTTAAATGTCCCCTGATAATAAATCTCATGACCAGGGGTTTAAATTGCAATACCCAAGTCATAATGCACTTTCCCAGCTCGGGATTAGCGTACTCCTCACGAGTACCAGGGAGCTGCGGTAGTTAGTGGCTTGTCGAGGACAAGATTTTGGCTTCTGTCCTGATTGACGACTTCTAGGTTCATCCAGTCTTAAATGGGTGCTGGAGATTATTCATGGATAGAAAACGGCTCTGGAATAGTGCTGATCATATGCATTCCTCCCTCCCCCGATGGTAACTTGTATCTTCGGTAGCGAAAAAATGTGGGCACCATATTTTCTATAAGCCAAACTCGAAACGTGTTAGATTCATTGTTCCTTCTTTCTCTCATGGGTACCACAGTTAGTGGCAGGAAGTTAGCAAATGTGTGTGAGTGTGCCGCTGCCGACTATAGTAGTAAGACCAGCGGACATAGAGGGAAATTTAAGAAAACCCCAACAACTGTGATTTCAGCTATGCGAGCTCTAAGCGACGGTTGACGTCCTTCACAACCGCCTTTGTTTGCAAGGCTGAAAACGGCACAAAATTGGGGCAATTCCTTTCTGTCCACATACCTTACTACATGGCTGTGGTGTATGTGCAATTGTGAAAACAGGCATTCTTGTTCTATGTCTATTAGATGGTAGATGGATGGATGGATGGATGGACGGACGAACGGACGGACGGGTGGATGGGGGATGGCTGGGTGGCTGGCTTTGGGTTGGTTGTGGCAGGTGGGTGGGGGTACGTGTGCGGACGGACGAATGGATGATTTGCTTTCTTCTCAGATCCTGCTGCTTGTGCCTGAAAGTGTTGCTGGCTGGAGGCATGTGTTGTGTTCTGGACATCATTAGTTGCACAGCTAGAGGTATCATTTTGAATTGTTTAGCGACTGGTTCTGTGAGTTCATTTTTTCCTGGGTCGTCCTTTAGCCTGATGTTTGTGAGTAGCGTGCTGCTGCTGCAGGCTAGTTGTGTCTGTTTATTGTGTGTGTGTGTGTGTGTGTGTGTGTGTGCGTGTGCGTGCGCGTGTGTGCGTGCGCGTGTGTGCGCATCACATTTTTCAGCCGAAACACTTTCCGATACAATGTTATAATTTTAAAAATTCTAACATCATATAGATGACCATTCTTACAGGTAATGTAAAACTATAATTGCAGCATGTTTACATTAATATGTTATAGTTGTTTACGTTTGTGTTTGTATACGTGATAAGGTTGCAATCTCACTGACAGTGGTCAGCCACATTCGTCTATCCTGCCTTGCGTACCCTACATTCATTTAAGGTGCATGAACATAAACATTAGACAACAGAACAGAAAATTCAAGCCTTTGAAACATGGATTTATAGAAGAATAGGAAGAATTGGATGGAAAGGAAAGAAAACAAACGATGAAGTCTTAAAACAATTAAAAATGAAAAGAGAACTACTAAACTACAATTCAAACAAGACAAATGAGATTTTTTTTTTTTTTTGGGGGGGGGGGGCATGTTAAAACACACAGCAGCCTACTAAAAGTAATATTGGAAGGGAAAACACAAGGTAAAAGAGACAGATGCTGACCAAGACTAACCTGGACGAGAAACGTCAAAAGATGGACGAGTCAGCCTATAACAACCTGCACTATCAAAGCGAGAGACAGAGCGGAATGGCGTTCTATGGTAGCCAACCTTCGATGATGATGTGTATTTGGCACTAATAACACAAATGTAACTAAACCAGAACTTCAGAGGCTTGGCATATTATGATTTTCTTATTTTATAAGGTTGAAGAGTTCCGGTAAAGTTTTGATTAGAAAAATAGTAGTTAAAAAAATATCGATTAAAATTGAAAAAATAAACATAAAATGTTTTGTAGCAGATTCACTGAAAAATAAGAGAGTACAAGACAACAAACAATGGATGAATGTATGGATGGGCGGCAAGACAGACAACATACAACATATTCTTAAAATTTTAGGTATTTTTAAAAAAATCCTGTTTTATTTCGAAGATATTATTTTACAAACCTGTCTGGGATACCTGGCTTCAGAAATTGAGAACCATCGACGTAGTGTGTTTAACCAGAAATATGAGACGCTCCTTCAGCGAAACGCTAGGGCTGCTCAAATAACAGAAGCTTTTCCAAAGCCTTGTACTTCACGGGTCGTTTTATTGAACTGTAGTGCAATAACGGTACATTGGCTATAACCTCATTTGAAAGTGCCCAGCATGTGTATGATCCTTTTATCATGAATGTGAAATGGAACACATATTGAATTTTTTCCCCCATATTAATACAGCACTTTTTTTTCTGTCCTGGGTATTATGCTAGTACGGATTTAGTTCAATTTAAATGACCTAAATAGAAAGGTATAGGCACATTTAAAATTGAAAAAAAAAAAATTGTTTTGCAATATTTACTATCATGTACTTTGTCGGCTGGCATAGGCGGTAATGAATCTCCACAACTCTACTCACAGATTTGTTAGTTATTTTTAATACTTTATTTTGGTCATTTACGAGTTTAGTGTCTCAAATTATTTTTGGGCTGGGATTAACGCCACCTTGCACTTTATTCGGTCGCTCTCGAATGGGTCATTAGAAGACCTCTGGGTTAGGTTTAGGGTTGGGAATAGCATGCAACTAAACCTAACCCTAACCCTAAACCTAACCCTAACCCTTGTTGAAAAAATTTAATTAAATGCACAAAAACTAGAAACAAATAATATGGAACGCTAAACTCGTAAATTAGCTTTTTTTCAATCATAAAATGATTGATATAAAACCGACAAGTATATTTTCTTTTGTCTGCCATTACACCTTATTGCGTTTTCCCGGATGGTTAACCGATCCTGGAGCAAACTATCAGCTTTGATTCGCTGACAACTTCAGCTCTATTGCTGCCAGGCGCCTTGGCCTCCATTGTATCAAGCAAAAAGATGATTCTATTCATAATATTTATATCGTGAAGTCACTATTCATTTTTGACTTCATTTAACTCTTCGCCATTAATTATTTTTAAATTATTCTTTTTGGGAATTATCAACTTATAATTGTTTATTTAAATCTTACCTGAACACCTCGTGGTGCCCGCACTGGAAAAAAGGGCCTTTATTCTCCGGTCCTGTAAGTTCTCTCGGCAGATCCCAGACATGTGATAATGCAATAAGACCGTTTCTTTTGTGTGTGTGTGTGTGTGTGTGTGTGTGTGTGTGTGTGTGTGTGTGTGTGTGTGTGTGTGTGTGTGTGTGTAAATTATTTATTTGCTTTTAATAAAATTATGTCCCAGAACATTTAGCTTACGTTTGTCGCTTTAAGCTTGTATACATTTCTAGTATTGTTAATGATGAAACAACAAAACGATTGGCTTCGATAGGGTTGTATTTATACCTAGTAGTTACTTAGGGAGGTCGAGTTTTAGGGGCGACCACTGAACAAGCTGGCGCCGTCTCTTCAACACATCATATTACAAAAGATGCTGTGCATCATTTTTGTTTTTTAAATTGCTTTAAATAACTTCCAACTGCCTTACTACCTAACAGAGTGATGTAGCTCAACAATGGAAGCCACAATATGTGCATGTTTCTGCTCGTTCATCACGTCATCAAGTCATATGTATGTTAGTGTTTTAGAGAAGGAAACAATTGCTGACAGCAATTTCGCTAAACTGCTTTTTGTGTTGCTACTTTCCGGGTAGGTATTGGGGAGATGGCAACTATGGAGTTGCCCGAGGAAGGACGAAGATGATCTGTTCAGCTAAACTAAAGTAAATTGGGTAGAAGAGAAATGAAGCAAATTTATTGTTTACATAGGGACAACTAGCGGGTAGGTATTGGGGAGATGGCAATTATGGAGTTGCCCGAGGAAGGACGAAGATGATCTGTTCAGCTAAACTAAAGTAAACTGGGTAGAAGAGAAAGGGAGCAAATTTATTGTTTACATAGGGACAACTAGCGGGTAGGTATTGGGGAGATGGCAACTATGGAGTTGCCCGAGGAAGGACGAAGATGATCTGTTCAGCTAAACTAAAGTAAACTGGGTAGAAGAGAAATGGAGCAAATTTATTGTTTACATAGGGACAACTAGCGGGTAGGTATTGGGGAGATGGCAATTATGGAGTTGCCCGAGGAAGGACGATCTGTTCAGCTAAACTAAAGTAAACTGGGTAGAAGAGAAAGGAAGCAAATTTATTGTTTACACAGGGAAAACCAGCTAGATAAGTGCGGCTCTGAATTTAATTCATTTTAAACGAGCATATATCAAGTTGTTTATTCCGAAGATAAATATAAATATGTCTAATTCTGTTAAAGTGTATGTATTAGTAATAAAATATGGTGGCCTCTATACACTGCTAGTTTTATGCGGGTGCTATTATATGTTCATATCTTGTTCTTTTGAAGAAAAAAAAATCACCAATTGAACCATTACATTTAAACACACGTTATAAATCATTCTTAGCCTACACCTCTTAAAATGTGGCTCTGTTCTACTGCTGTACTCGGTTCTTTTTTATTTCTCTAAACCAGCGGTTTCCATACTTATTTGGTCAGCTACTTTTTCTTGATACAGTAAACACGCACTCACCGCCCCATAGTTTCTTGATCTTACCTTCCAGTTAGTTACATAAATCCATGAGAATCGGCATCCTTCATTGTTTCATCAAATGTGTTTCTCCCCTCCCATCAGTGTCTACCTTTGCGAAAAGAGTCAGCCAGCAGAAATTGTAGGGAAAACAAATGTAACCCCCGCATTCATTAACGCTTTGTAAGTCAGGGCTGTCGTTGTTACGATTAGAAAGTGCCATCCCCCTTTTTCTTCTACAATTCAACTTCCACTGGAGCATAGGCTTTCAGGGGACAAGCACTTTCCAAATCATCATGTTTCTTCTTCTATCTTTCAGCTCCCTGTGGAGCATAGATCTTCAACAAACACTTTCTAACTCGTTCTGTTTCTTGCCATTCTTTTAAGATCATTCCATGTCTTCCCCATCATCTTCATCTTCATCTCTGCTTCTGTTTGTCTTCTCCAAGAATTTCTTGGTCTTCCTCTTTGTCTTTTCCCCTGGGTATTCCAAAAAAGTCATCCTGTTTGGTAATATTTTTTTTTAAGATCGTGCCGTGTCTTCCCTCTGTTTTCATTTCTGTTTAAGTTTGTTTCCTCCATGTATACTTTAGAATTCCCTTTCTTTCTTTCCCTGATGATTACCAAAGAGACTGTCGTGTAATCCTCGCAGTTTTCTTCTACAGTGTGTGCCCTAGCGATATCGCCTTTGTCGCATCTCTGTGTCCAGGCGATGTTTGTGAAGTTGTGGCTTAATTTGTTTACAGTATGAGGTAGCCAGGGAGCCGGGCTAGCTCAGTGGTTAGTGAACTGGACTACAAAGGACAAGAGGTTGGGTTCGATTCTGATCAACTGCTTCCAGGTTCACCCAGCCTTAAATGGGTACCGCATTTTTTTTCTGGGAAAGCAAAGTGGCACGGAGCGTAATACCGACCACATTACCCCACAAATCACGCGCCGAAGGTCTGTAAAAAATTATGGTCACTAACAATATATTCCCTATACGCCACTTGGCGTGACGGGGCTCTTTACTTTACTTTACTTACTAAGGAGTAGCCAGCCCCATATCAACCCTTCGTAGTCTCCTCTTATAATTACTAAGGATGGTATAACGCTACTTTTTGTTATTTCCCCCTCGGGCTCTTCCATAGAACGATGGAAAGAGCATTTTAGTCCTTGTATTATAATTCCCCATTCATCACCAGCAGGTTCAGTGGGGTGCAATATGTTCTGCTTAATTTGATTTACATTGTTACAGGTTGAAACATAATATTTGCACAAGTTACAACTTGGTGTAGTTCAGGTTTAATGACAAAAATTATGTTAAAACAAGGAAACAAATTCATGAGTTAAAGAATGTGTATTGATCATATTTCAAAGATTGATTTAGAGCTAATCTTCGGCTTGACGTGTTAACACAGCGACTGGGGTAACGAGCAACACCCAATATGAGAAGGCTGGAAAAATCCACTGCATGATGTAAGCTTCTACTCTAAGATAGTCTAAGACATGAAAGGGTATTCTCGTATCCTCTATTATAAAGCCACCGTCCAATTTGTCTCTCACAACAAAACTAAATTAGCCCAGTCCCTTCAAACTCTATTTTTAAAACCGTTGCTCCACAACATGTTTTTTTTACTGCGGTTTACGAATGGTTTACTTTACCTCAATTACCTTCTCCAACTACCAAAAAGTACTGATCATATAATGGAAGCAGAACTGCACAACGGGCAATATTTTATTATTCATATTTTCAAATGTCGATTCGTGTTCCGCCATGTGCTTTTATTTTCTTCTTCATGAAATAAAGCATTTAAATCTTGTTAATACTTTCTGCTTTGTCAACTGTTTAAACAACATCACAAACGGAAAGGGGAGTAGGATCGCTGTAGTGATAAGGTTAAGGTGCTCGCATCACTGTCAGAAAGTATCGGTTCGGACCACATTTGGGGAGTGATCGAATTTTATTTTTATTAATTTTGTTCCCTGTTGGGCCTTGATATCAAGGTAGGTGAAATTGAATACATATACTTGTTGGAGACGGACGATAAAAGAGAGGCTAGGTCCTCTAGATGAGCACATAAGAGAACCATTGGCAGTCGAGAACTATAAAAATAGTGTTGTGTGCCACTACCGAGCCAATTTTAAAAATACAACTATATAATTATTCACTATAATTACCCAGATTTTTGAAATTACCATTGGGGCGCAATAGAAGAGATTGGAAATAGAGAGAAAATATATAAAACAGTTTAAGATATTGGTCTGATAGGAAAACACCAGAACTGATGAACAACCGTACAGATAGAAGTGAGAGGAGATACATAATCAAATACGTCTGCAGGCAAGATACTTGATGATGATTACTATTATTTGTGATGTGAGTGCCACACGATGACGCACGCTAGTGTAGCTACAATTACAATAAAATAGGACAAACCACACTGTTTCTTTTTTGAAGGGGAGGATTTTGTAGGTAAGAAAATTGTGTGAATATATAGTTGAGTATGTAGGAACTAGCTTTAGCTGGCAACTTATCTGAGTATTTACCTGGCGAGAACATTGAATAAATGTGCTCGCTTAATTCATTGGCTTATACAACGTGTAATAGGATCATTGCATGTAATGTTCTCTTTCATAGTAGAGTTTTCAGTATTTTAAATTTGTTATATTGTTGGGAACTTTGTTAACCTCAGACGAAAGATGTACGAAAGAGGTGAGATGCAGAATGGCTCAGGCAAAAGCAGCTTTCCAAAAAAACGAGGAAGATACCATGCAATCCATTTTTGACAATAAAAACTAGAAAAAGAGTTCTTAAATGTTATGCAGAGCCAGTCTTAACATATGGATGCGAATCATGGACAGTAGGAAAACAGATAAGAAAATCACTGGATTCTGCAGAAATGTGGTTTTACAGAAGAATGTTGAGAATACCATGGACAGCTAAGAAGAGTAATGAAAACGTTCTGAAAGAGGTCAAAGCAAAAAGAGAGCTAATTTCCAATATTAGGAAGAGACAATCATCATTTTTTGGCCATGTAATGAGAAGAGAACAACTGGAATATATTGTAACAACTGGAAAAATTGAGGGACGAAGAGATAGAGGGAAGCAAAGAGAAAAAATAACAGACAGCTTAAGAGAATGGCTTGGCAGAAGGGCAACAACAGAAATGATAAATAGCTGCCGAGATCGAAAATTGTGGAGAGACATGATCACCTACGCCAGTAGGCCCGGTACTTGATGATGATGATGATGATATTGTTTCCGTTGATTTTTTTTTTTTAACTTTTTCATCCCGCTTGTCTGTGCATGACTACTTTTCTTTAGTATTATTGTGTACTAATATTAGGGTATTGATGCCATTTTTCCCAAAATAAGTTAATACTAGTAATTTGTTTGTACATTTATAATGAACTCATGTATTAAATGCTTTACTGTTAACTGGTTAGAGTGATTATTTCAGTTGTTTCCTGACGGCGAGCTTCTATAATAAATGGAGTAAAGCTTGCTTCTATGTTTCCAGGCACTTTGAGAAAGCGGTGTTATTGTCTATATTCTTCAACGACCAGCGACACGTTTTTTTACGGGTGATGTGGTCGGTGTTACGCCAGGCCTCTTTTCTTTTCCAGAAAAATCCCTCTTGTCCAATTTTAGAGGTTGGATGAGCCGTGTCGATCCGGAGATAAAAGAAAATTTCCACATCCGGGAATTGAACTCAGATTCTTCTGGTCGCTTGTAAACACACAAACTACCCAATGTATGAGAATCTACCGAGGAGTATGTCGGGAGACTGTGAATAAAGGTCATACGTCCTGTGTCTGTCGCAAAGAGATGTATAAACATCTTAAAATTATTATTTAATTTCGAGTATGGGAACAAATATTCTTACCGCGAGTAGAATCAGCGACCAAACATTCATCAAGGACAGTAGGTTCACTTGGCCACGCGCTCTTCATGAATAGACCATTATCACTTGTCAATTAATTCAAAGCAATGAGCTTTGTTTTCTGTGCAAAACACAATTATATTTATCTGAACATTAACTTTCAATTCCAGTAAGTGAACACTTAGTGTTGATGGGCAGCAACAAAATCTCTTTACCTTGCTCAGCCTGTGACCACCATTTTCATTGTTCCCTAAGTCTGTCTCATACATAATTTTTACTCCCTGCTGGTCTATGCCAGGTTTTTTCCCCCTCTCCTCCAAAGTCATCAAAATAGTAGCTCCTATGATGGTTCGAATACGTGACCGGCCCAGCTCCAGAGTCCTCCTGTTATCTTTGTAAAAAAATAAAAATAAATAAAAACTATGTATAATACTTGCTATTTTAGATATCAGAACATTTTTTCCACTCTCCGCCTTTGAAATTATTAATGTTATTGGATTCATGCCAGTTGTTTTTGAGAGGAGATCATAGGGGAATTAGGTGCTGTTTCTTACAGGCATTCCTATACACCTGGTTGGGCAAAGGGGATCAGAACTGGTATCAATTCCGCTGCTTCTATAGCGAATCTTGTAGCAGGCCCTGGAAATCTGTGAAACGAATGCAACAACGTGTTCTCGCTAAGTAAGCTCTGTACTTGTCCGCCGGCCTGGCCCGACTCGCTAGCTTATCGAAGTTTCAGTTATCGATATTTGAAATACCAAATGTACAGCGTATGTCAGTGGTGCGATGTGTGGTACACTTTGGTTATCGGGTTACAAGCGACTGAGCGGGAGTTGTCTTCATATTATTGCTCCAGTGTTTTATTTGTCTTTGTTTTTTTTTTGCCCATTGTGTCAAATGTGTACACTAATTTTGTCCTTACGAGGATAGGTTTCATTATTGGGAAATTTAGGAATTTGTTTGCAGGCATTAGTGATTATTATTGTTTGGACTGTGGTGTTAAACATATATCGCTGTGCCTGTGAGATATCAGCCATTCTGTGGTAAGTAATAATTCGGCTATTATTGTTATGAACAGATACGTAGAATCGTGAAAACTAATGGAACACATGAAAATAAACTTGTATGATGGAAAAAAAATTCTTCCTCTTTATTCTTACCTCTTCTTTTTTTCTTTTCTTCTTCTTTTTGGTTGCATATCTACAAACTAGTCATTGGTTAATACATCTTGTAATGCCGTGTTAAACAGCAACATAATCTAAACACCTTTTGTCATTCCAACTCTCTGAAGTGCCACCAGTCTAGGTCAGGTTGTTCATCTTATTCTCTGTTGGGTTTGTCATTGGTCTGCCTGTCCACCCCTTCCCCTCGCTAGTCCACCAAGGCATGATAGTTCTTGTAAAAACGGCAAGTCCTCGTCTGAGAATTTGGCTTTTACAGCACATATAAATCTCCAAACAGCTGAGCAAGATTCTACTCCATATCCCCGCTATACCGCTGGTTAATCTGGGCCAGCGAGTAGAAGTCAAATGAGAAGACAACCGGACACTCACAAATACCTTGCTGAAGTCGTTTGTTTTGATCCAAAAAGTTGAGATCATCGTTGGTAGCTTGCTGTCAACCTTGACCTAACTCAAATAACGCTCTTTGAACTCCCTTTCCAGGGCGGACGACGAATAAAAGTATTCCAAATGCGGAGGTTGTGTAGAAGAAGCAGCAGTAACAGACTGTAGAGACATTGAGGACTAGCAAACAGCCCATAATAGTACTACTTTGGAAAATGAAGGGAAAATATACTGCCTATAGGGTATACCCCTAGTAAGTCATACCGGAACATGCATACACAGTTATTAAGGCTCAATTTGGACTCAGATAAAATAGCCGTACCGATGATACTTCACTCTCACGGAATCCTTACTCTACACAGCTATTTAATGTTAGACAACTTAACTGAACCCTATTATAGAGCAGGAAAAATGATTGTAAACTGGGACAGCAAAATATGATCTGTAATAGAAGAATGTGGTATGCAAAGGCTATTGCCTGATAATCATTATCAACATCATCATCATCAAGTACCATACCATGTTGGCGTAGGATATCATGTCTCTCCACAACTTTCGATCTTGACAATTACTTATCATTTCTGATGTTGACTTTCTGCCAAGCTATTCTCTTAAGCTCTCTGATGTCTTTTCTCTTTGCTTACCTCTATCTCCTCGTCCGTCGATCGTTCAAGTTGTCACAATATATTCCACCTGTTCCCTTCTCATTACATAACTAAAAAATGATAATTCTTTCTTCCAAATATCGAAAATGAGCTCTCTTTTTACTTTGGCTTCTTTCATAACGTTTTCAGTACGCTTCTTAGTTGTCCGTGGTAACATTCCTCCTTAAAACCACATTTCTACAGCCTCCAATGATTTTCTTGTCTGTTGTCCTATTGTCCATGATTTATATCCGTATGTTAAGATTGGCTCTACATAACATTTTAGAACAAAGGTCCCATCATTTACGATGTCGGTGTGAGACTCCCACAATTGAGAGTCAAGCTAGATATGAGCAGGATGGGTCAGATGTATGGATGGGTTATAACTACCCTGCTAGCTGAACTTTCAATGTACATATTTTCCGTCATATGTTGGGAAGGACAGTGCATCTATTAGCCTGTATGAGCACAGGGAAGTGGATCTCAGTAATCATTTAGTAATCACTTGTTTAAAAAATAATAATACATGAAAAAGATAGTATCAAGAAAGTGGCTTCTTTTGTGTTACCGGGAAATGCAACTTTATTTGGTTATTGTAATCGCAACATTGTGACAACAGGTAACATTTTAAACTCAACTTGTGGTGTTATTCACCATTGCGTCATTGCTCTAATATTAGTCGTTCCCTATATCGCTTTACCTGTAAGCTTGTTGATCTTGTACTTAAAGAAACATGAATTCAGGAGGGCGGATTCACGTAGGTGTAGGAAATAGCGGTGGGTGGGGGGAACATTAACGTTCCAAAAGCGTCCTCTTGTCGACTTGGATGTAAAAAAAAACATTATAAAATATAAATGTATACCTGGCTTTTGTTCGGGGAAGGAAAGATATCCAGAAAGAGAGTTGCACGAACGTATTGCCCAAGGGAAGTGTCAACCTTATCTATCTATCCTATTGCGGCATTAATACGGTCGAACATTTGTTTAAAAAAAAAAAAAAAAAAACGCGAAAGTGTGATCTCCCCTTAGTCGACGTCACAAAATTTACAGTGGTTCTTAAATATTGTTGAAGATCGCTTCTCGGTAAAGTTTAGTCCGGTAAATTAAAGTTCGCAAGAGTAACATCCCCGTTAGTATCATTATACTTTATACTAATCGTAGGGTTAGTTTTATAATAAAACTAACTCTAAACCAGGGAGCCGCGATAGCTCAGTGGTTAGTGAACTGGACTACATATGACAAGAGAGCGGGTTCGATCCTGATCGACGGTTACCGGGTTCACCCAGCCCTAAATGGGTACCGGATTTTTAATCTGAGAGCGTAAAGCGGCACGGGCGTAATACCGACCACATTATCCCAAAAAAAACATGTGTCTGTAAAAAGTATGGTTGCTAACACCATATTCCCTAAACGCCACTTGGCGTGACGGGGCTCTTTACTACGTTACTAACCCTGAACCTAAATACTAACATTATTTTTAGTATTGGAAACCACTGTTGTTATTACCCGCTTCTCAATTCAGGTGCTCTTATTTTATTATTATTATTTTTATTATTTTATTATTAATTTAAGTATGGTCATTTAGATGCGTTATCTGACATATCCACTCTGATGCAACTGGGCCTTTTAATTCGCTTTTATAAGGTCTTTACCCAGGCATTATTTTTCTTTTATTTAGAATTAGGGGCCTTCAAATGACAGATTGAGAACCACCGAATAAAGTGCAATGTTTACTCAAGGGAACACTACTATTCCGAACTGAAATAATTTATTGGACTAAACTTGACCGCTACCTATAAAGTTCAAGTTGATGACCAGAATTTGGAAATTATTATTATTATTATTTTACATTTTAATGATACCGAGCACTAAAATAAAATGTTACCTGTTTGATGCTTAGGATACCGCGGAAAGCTAGAAAAAAAATCCAAACAGGGGAACTTCGTCTTAAATAGAGATATGAAAAAAAAAATATGGCATGTGCTGAGACTGCTACGATGGGGACTACAGTTACCTTTATTTGTTTTGGAGATGAGTTAGTAATTCGGATGATTCCACTGGCACGGGCGGTTGGGCGATTATGGATTTTAATTCGTTTGCAGTGATACCGAGGCCTTCCATAACCAATGAAATAGAAAAGAAGAAAGATTGTAAAACAAATTAGGAAAAATAAGTCCAGATATGTGGGGCATGAGTAGGGAAGAGGCAAATTTGAATATTCAGCAACCTCGGGAAGATAGAAGACCGAAGAGACAGAGATAGGTAATGGGAAAATATGATGAGTAGTTTTTGACGATGTTGTATGGGAAAAGAATGAACATTGGAACTGTTAAAGATTGAGAATTATGTAGGTCATTATATCCGACGTCTCTCCTAGTGCTCTAACAATGTTTTTGAAAGTGTGTCACATTTTTGTCACAACGGAGCCAGTGACATGTAATCGCACCAGGTCTCATGTCAGATTTCTATAAATGTAGGTACAATATTATAAGTTATACTATATATGTTAAGGTTTTAATAATAATGACATAATAATATCCATCATCGCAGACGATGATAGAATAGCTTCAATCTTATGTGATTGCACCGATCTTATCTGTGCAGAGTTATATGTTGGCACCTGCCACATGTGAGATAGTATGGCAAAAGCTGATCACTTAGGTTTTGATTTGGTCTAAAATTTCTGGCAGAGCGTTCTCCTTGAACCTCACAGTTTTAATTGTTTCTGTGAACAGTAGAAACTTCTAGTAACGCCATAGTGGACGATCACTGTCGATATTGAAAACTTCCCAGAGACATCTTAATTGAAGCATTACCTCTGTCTTCCTCCGGTTGCCTCTGCTGAGTTCGCCGTACAACATCAGTGCTTCGTGCATGCGGGCAGCATTCCCATCTCACTTGGAATTTAGCAGCGCGTGGATGCTTATGATTCTGACTCTCGTGATGAATTATGTTATCCTGCCACCTTATTCCAAGCAATCTGCAGAGACATTTCTTTGTATAATTAGATCAATCTCCTGGCCTATCTCCTATGCTCTCTCAATGACTCACTGGCTTACAGCAGAGTTGCGATCACTACAGGCGTAGACGTCTAGCTTTTCTTTCTTTCTTTCTTTTTTTTTTAAATCTGATTCCCATTCTCTCATGCTTTCGCTATCACTCGATCTTCTAAAGACAGGACTGGCGTTGGAGGTTATTGTGTCAAGCTCGCATTTTATGTTTGTTTATCTGGAGAATGTGTTATCAAGATAGTTGAAGCTGTCAACCTAAAAGAAAGCCGCCAATGAGTTATTTAAATCACATCACGTTATATATTTTTTTGTTGTATTCATAGATGGATAGATTGGTGTTTATTCAAAACGAATAGAACGGTGTTTATTTATCATTGCTAACAGAGGATTTTACTAAAGTGAGGTTTACATGAGAGCGCTATGAGTCTCTGGCTTCTAGTTGTAGTTGGAGCTTTCGGGTGTGTTGTCTGCTTCTAGTTGTAGTTGGAGCTTTCGGGTGTGTTGTCTGCTTCTAGTTGTAGTTGGAGCTTTCAGGTGTGTTGTCTGCTTCTAATTGTAGTTGGTGCTTTCGGGTGTGTTGTCTGCTTCTAGTTGTAGTTGGAGCTTTCGGGTGTGTTGTCTGCTTCTAGTTGTAGTTGGGGCTTTCGGGTGTGTTGTCTGCTTCTAGTTGTAGTTGGAGCTTTCGGGTGTGTTGTCTGCTTCTAGTTGTAGTTGGAGCTTTCGGGTGTGTTGTCTGCTTCTAGTTGTAGTTGGAGCTTTCGGGTGTGTTGTCTGCTTCTAGTTGTAGTTGGAGCTTTCGGGTGTGTTGTCTGCTTCTAGTTGTAGTTGGAGCTTTCGGGTGTGTTGTCTGCTTCTAGTTGTAGTTGGAGCTTTCGGGTGTGTTGTCTGCTTCTAGTTGTAGTTGGAGTTTTCGGGTGTGTTGTCTGCTTCTAGTTGTAGTTGGAGCTTTCGGGTGTGTTGTCTGCTTCTAGTTGTAGTTGGAGCTTTCGGGTGTGTTGTCTGCTTCTAGTTGTAGTTGGAGCTTTCGGGTGTGTTGTCTGCTTCTAGTTGTAGTTGGAGCTTTCGGGTGTGTTGTCTGTTTCTAGTTGTAGTTGGAGCTTTCGGGTGTGTTGTCTGTTTCTAGTTGTAGTTGGAGCTTTCGGGTGTGTTGTCTGCTTCTAGTTGTAGTTGGAGCTTTCGGATGTGTTTACAATGATTGCGATCTGCAGCTATTTCTTCCTAGGCTACAGGGTTTTCAGATTTCATAGAGTTTCAGAGTCTTCATGTCACGTTTAAACACGTCTACAAATCGAACTTTTGAGCACCTCCTAGTTCTTTTGACATCTGCTGGTTGTCCATAAAACATATCCTTTGGTATGTGGTCATCTTACATACGGTGTACATGGCCATGCCAGCGTAACCTACGTTGTTTGAGCAGCGTGTAGATGTTCGGGAGGCCTATGCAAGTGAGGACCTCCACGTTTGTCACTTTGTCCTTCTAGGTGATACCAAAAAAAAAAAAAAAAAGAATCGTCGATAAAGATGACAGGTGATGACGTAACCGAGTATATTAGTTTTCTGCAAACTTATGCCCAAATCTCTGCGGGCATGGGGAAAACGATCTGCCATGCTCTGGAGTTCTTAACTTTGCGTGACAAGTGCAACGTCTTCAGCAAATAACAGGTCTGTAATAGTGATATGTCTGATTTTGGACCTTGCCTTTAGTCTTGAGAGATTGAACAACCGACCATCAGATCTTGTATGAAGATAAACTCATTCGTTCGCATTTGAGAATGCATGTTTCAGCGGAACAGCGGAGAACAATCCAATTCGGGTCGGAGAAGAACGCATCCCTGCTTGACACCACTGCGAACGTTGAAGGGTTGTGATGTAAGTAAAGTAAAGAGCCCCGTGACGCCAGGTGGCGTATAGGGAATAAGGTGTTAACGACCATAATTTGTATAGACCTTCGGCACATGATTTTTGGGGTAATGTGGTCGGCATTACGCCCGTGTCGCTTTACTTTCCCAGAAAAAATCATGTACCCATTTAAGGCTGGGTGAACCGGAAAGCCGACGATTACGATTAGGATCGAAACCGACCTCTTGTCCTTTGCAGCCCAGTTCACTAACCACTGAGCTATCGCGGCTCCCACGACTAGGTCAAAGGCCTTTTGTAAGGTCGACGAAGACGATGAAGAGAGTTTTTTTGCTGCTCACTCGATTTTTTGAACGTAAAGAGAAAATCATGTCTGCAGTTGATCTTTCGGATCTAAAGCCGCATTGTGATTTAGGATATACGCACTCTGCGAGTAGCCTTCTTAAGGTGACTATGTGAGTCTTTTCTTGGGAAGAGAGTGTACTATTGAGAAGTGATGACAAATTATTTTTTTTTGCTTTGAAAATTATGTTGTAAGTTTGCTTCATGCTGAACAACTTCACTTACCTAATCTGTGAAACATGAAAGAACCAAATTCGTCTCACAGCTTCAGTGAAGGAAAGACATTTCAGAAATCAGCCGTGATAAAGAAATGTAGAAAACTGAGTAAAAAATATAAGCCAGGGCAAGATTGTTTTCATTAAACAAGCTCAGTAGATATGATCAAGTCAATATCTTCAGATTTGGAACAAGTCACTGTTGCCGCAGAACACACATCCTCTGAGCAGTCAGGTAGATTCCTGAACCCTCTTTACTTTACAAAACAGTATCGCTCTAGCTAATACGTGCTTTAGCACATCATGAGAAGAGGAACGTTGGAATACTTGGTTACAACTGGCAAAATAAAAGGAAAGAGGGATCGCGGACGACAAAGAGAGAAAATACTGGATAGTTTGGTGTCGTGGCAAGTCAAACAGTCAACAACAGAACTGATACGATGTACTGTAGATAGAAGATTGTGGAAGGACATGATCGCCTATGCCAACCGGCATGGCACATGATGATCGCTCTAGTTAAAATAACAAATATATTTATGAAAACATGGCACACAGAGAGTAAAACTGCACGGCAGACAAAGGACACCAGCCTCGACCTTAAACGTTCTTTCCGGTATGTGACCTCTGCTGATTTATATGTATAAGGTGATCGGTGGACAACACAGATTGAATCGATAACTCACTCGCAGGCTTGCAGGCTTGTAATGTTCTCTAAATGCTACTGTTTAGTGTGGTTAAAAAGCTGAACACCTCATGGCAGCCATTATATTACTTGAGACTATAGATACCTGATGAAAAGAAAGGAATGTGTAACGTATTTTTTCATGGGAAGTTGATGGGGGGGGGGGGGGGGGGGCGGGGGAGAGACAAGATGTTTCAACAGAAACATAATGCCATTAACGTCACGAAAAAAAGATTGTTAGATGTTAAGTTTAGGAGCCGTGTGACCACCAGCCATTCGCCATGAGATCTCACTATGAAATTATTTGTAACACTGTCCTTTGAATGGTGTTCTGATTAAGTCTAATTATCAATGCTGTCTCCGCAATGGAGATTGGCTGGTATATAGCACTGTTTTGCTATGTCTCTTGCAAGGAGAGTCCACTTTATAGTAGACTTTCTAGATCAGTGCTTGAAACTTCAGATACCATTCACATCAAAGCCGCTTTGTCACGAAGTACGTTCTTACTTCTAGGCTGTTAGGTCTCATATGTCATCTCAAAAGCCACCGCCATAGAGAATGATGGCGATGGGTCCTTATCAAAGCTAATGAACGAACACACATGACTAAGTTGTTAGGACCCAGAGTAATGAATAGATAGCATCGCTGTATCATGGCAGGTATGACGTGGAAGGAGACTAAGGAGAATTGCATTTAGGCTAGCCACCGTTACTGTTTTCAAAGAAATAAGCCACCAAATTTCATAAATATGTAACAAGTCAACATAAAGGGACAGGGAGGAAGGCTTAAAAGTATTTGGAGAAGAGAGGCGGAAACATGACACATCTGGGAAATATATGAAAACATGATTTAAAGAAGTTGGCACCAAACAAGATGACTTAGAAAATGTTTTATGAAGACTTGTGCTTCTTAGGAAGTTGAAATAAGGAAAGAAATAACTCAGTGGTAACATTTAGAGGCGTAGAACACAGAACATATTGCTGTTCTTTCTTGTTTATTTTTTTCACACTTTTCTCAATTTCGAACCAGATACCTATTTTCTTGTTTACCCTGACCAGCTGAAGACAAACTGAAAGCGATCCATCTTTGTGGTCACCACTTTCTTGGTTTGTCCGAACTTATTTCCTAATTCTTTCATGTGAGCCGTCTTGTAATACTTATGACATGTTCTACGTGTGTAGACGTATTCTACATGTTATACGTGTTCTCTGTGTGTAGTTACCATCACAAACCTGGCTCTTTGTGAATTTCTAAATGCCCTACACTTCGAGTAGTGATGGTATTATGTATGAAGCACATCATATCTGTAATAAGATCAATGTCGTGACCCACAATTATATCTTTTCTAAATGTCACTGCCAGAAACACTGTAGCGTGTACTGTTGTTTTGTCACCTTGCATTGATCGAAGGTGAGTCATATCTCCGTCCTGGGATTAAGTTATCATAATTTATACGGCAGACTGTGCGTATAGCAGTCCCGGAGTTAAATCCAGAGAGAATTTGATTGATAAACTACGTGGGCGGGGAATCAAAAGAGTTCGATAACATGTTCTGTAGCGGTGGTGATATATGTAATGATTTGTGTGCTTGCCTTTGGTATGTTATCCTTCTCCTGATCTAGACATTGTTGAGTGGTGTCATGTAGAACGGTTTTGAATGTTGTCGCCGTTACCAGTTCTATTATTTCAATGTTTTATATTGGCATACACAATGCACCAGCACCTACGATATTACACATGACGTATCAGATCTAACACAATGTGACATTTATAATTCAGTAGATGGTTTACCGTAATATACGGTTTTATATCTTCAAACATGAGGGCGTCAATGGTATAGTGCTAATACGTTGACTTGGCGATTAGGTGATCGTCGTTTCAAACGTAGCTTGGAGCTCTCTATTTTATCGATCTGATCAGTGAATGAGCTCACTGATTGGGGCGGAAAGTAAAGACAACGAGAGAGCTACTGTCCCAGTCGCCTCTGAAATGTTTAGGTGAAATATGATTTCACTCCCCTTACAACTTATGTCACGGGACACTACTTTTTTTTATGTCTCGAAGTGTTGCCAGTAGTGCATTGCTTTATATTGGTGTTATGTTATTTTCTACATATGCTCGTGCAGTTTTTTAGGAGGAATCGAAGCTGCAATGCACAGAAATGGAGATGGGGAGAAAATCTTCAATCTGTTTTCTTACAAAAAATTCTCTGGACGTGAGAATTCAAATTCTTTAATCATTTAGTATAGCAGGGTATGGGTTGAGTGAACTTTGGCTCAGTATTTTGAGCAGAACACAGTAACTTTCTTCTGATGTGATGTGACAGTCCTTTTCTGACTCTAGAACCTGGTGTGAAGAAAGTCCTGAGATTCCTTAATTAGAGTAAAGTCCTGAGATTCCTTAGAGTAAAGTCATGAGATTCCTTAGAGTAAAGTCCCGAGACTCCTTAGAGTAAAGTTCTGAGATTCCTTAGAGTAAAGTTCTGAGACTCCTTAGAGTAAAGTCCCGAGATTCATTAGAGTAAAGTTCTGAGATTCCTTAGAGTAAAGTTCTGAGACTCCTAAGAGTAAAGTCCCGAGATTTCTTAGAGTAAAGTCCCGAGACTCATTAGAGTAAAGTCCTGAGATTCCTTAGAGTAAAGTTCTGAGACTCCTTAGAGTAAAGTCCCGAGATTCCTTAGAGTAAAGTCCCGAGACTATTTAAAGACCCGAGACTCCTTAGAGTAAAGTCCCGAGATTCCTTAGAGTAAGGTCCCGAGACTCATTAGAGTAAAGTCCCGAGATTCCTTAGAGTAAAGTCCCGAGATTCCTTAGAGTAAGGTCCCGAGACTCCTTAGAGTAAAGTCCCGAGACTCCTTAGAGTAAAGTCCCGAGATTCCTTAGAGTAAGGTCCCGAGATTCCTTAAAGTTCCCAGACTCATTAGAGTAAAGTCCCGAGATTCCTTAGAGTAAAGTCCTGAGATTCCTTAAAGTAAGGTCCCGAGACTCCTTAGAGTAAAGTCCCGAGATTCCTTAGAGTAAGGTCCCGAGATTCCTTAAAGTTCCCAGACTCATTAGAGTAAAGTCCCGAGATTCCTTAGAGTAAGGTCGCGAGATTCCTTAAAGTTCCCAGACTCATTAGAGTAAAGTCTCGAGACTATTTAAAGTCATGAGATTCCTTAGAGTAAAGTCCCGATACTATTTAAAGTCATGAGACTCCTTGGAGTAAAACCCGTGACTCATTAGAGTAAAGTCTCGAGACTTCATTAAATTGAATGGCATCGTTCCACAGGCTGCTGTAAGAAATGGCCATGCACACAAAATAATGGTTTTGTACTAGTTACCGCCTTACTGCTTTGTACTATTGTATTATCATTTACTGCTGCGTGACACAGACCATGGTGATGGTCCTTGAAAAATGTAGGCGCTAACACGATATACACTCAAAGACACGACATGTACCATTTTCTTTACTGTTTTCTACTACGTTATCCCCATTTATTAAAGTTTTCTATTTTACTGTCACATACTATTTTACTGTCATATACTATTTTACTGTCAAATACTATTTTACTGTCACATACTATTTTACTGGCATATACTATTTTACTGTCAAATACTATTTTACTGTCATATTATATTTTACTGCCACATACTATTTTACTGTCACATACTATTTTACTGTCACATACTGTGTTACTGTCATATACTATTTTGCGTTTGGTGTGCATCGGGGATAATCTGAAGACGAACTGTGTTTTGTATGTTCGGAGTTGGAGTCAAACACGATGTCCTAACATCATCTAGCGCCATACATTTACTATGACGATCATCATTTTCAGGAGGACGTGATCTTCCGGGCAATGTGATGGATAGGCGGCAGGAACCATTGAAGGCTATGTCTGCAAAGTGTTCCTTGTTGCAGTTTCCTCATGTTCCAAGTCCGGCTTGTTGCAGGAGCTACTGAGTTAAGTGCTCTCTGCACACCGTGAGCTGTGTGTCTCATCCATTTTGATCATGTTTCGATACTCCAATTGTGTACGATGAATGATGATATCGTATGACAGGGAACAGTTGGCTGTGTTCACTTTCTGTGCGGTTTCGCCTTATGTCTTTTGGCGTGTGCTGAGACTGCTATGATGGGGACTACAGTTACCTTTCTTTGTTTGGAAGATGAGTTATAATTCGGATGATTCCACTGGCATGGGCGGTTGAGCAATTATGGATTTTAATTCGCTTGCAGTGATACCGAGGCCTTCCATAACCAATAACCAATAACTATTTTACTGTCAAATACTATTTTACTGTCAAATACTATTTTACTGTCATATACTATTTTACTGTCAAGTACTATTTTACTGTCACATACTATTTTACTGTCACATACTGTGTTACTGTCATATACTATTTTACTGTCAAATACTATTTTACAGCGCCCACCGTTTTCTATAATTTTTTCTTGTACTATTTTATCATGTTTGTTGTGAATGAGATTTTTTCAAACTGGCTTATGATGGTAACGACATTCTATTATCCATGTTCCTTATTTTTTTTTTTTTAACATTAAAACTCTCCATGCACACTCCGTTAATCCGCGTCAAGCAACTACTTAAAATGTTAAGTTGAGCAACAAGCTGTTTTGTTGTGATTCACCGATCATCATGAATAAGAGTACTGGCACGTGTAGCTTTACATGTGCTATCGTAGTATGTGACCGCCCAGTGCGCGGTTCATCAAGCTGACTACTTCAACCTTTCCTCGATGCAAAACAGTTCACGACCGACGTGCTTTTATCCACTGTAGTCGCCGTATACACATTCTTTAACCTTTTATGAATGTTTGCGACATTCTCATTTACCGCAAATGGAAACGTTTCAAATGCTCTTTGTTTGTAAGGCACACCACTTGAAGACTTTGCTATGAAAGTTAGCCAGATCACTGCCATCTACCGGAAGACGATAAGACGACTTGAGGTGCGCGAAGGTTCAAAGGCACCGTACTTAACATTTTTGGTTTTGTTTTCCAAATAAAATTAACATAGGAACAAATTAGTGGCTTATTTATCTTATGCTCCTTATATATATATATATATATATATATATATATATATATATATATATATATATATATATATATATATATATATATATATATATATATATATATAAGAATGTTTGCTGGACTTCCTTAAATAAATTCTCTATTACGGAAAGAAACAGGAAAGGTATGGCAGCAGATCGTAGCACAAGGGGAACACAGATATTTAAAAAAAAAAAAACCACGCCACCATCCAAGACAGCGTTGATATCAAATTCAGGATACAAAAGGTACCATGATAGGAGATGAGACCAGGCACTATGAATACATCTAGCTCATTCTGCGGTCGAATCTGTCTATTCAATATTGGCAGATTCAATCACGAGGGAAGCCGTTCAGCAAAAACAATATCAAGCGTAAGACATCAATATTTTACCAAACCACTGACTTGTCATGATTGCTTGTTACCAACCGCCTGTCAAGACGCCAAAAGCCATATATATATAGCATTGGATACATGTTTTTGGTCTTGCGGTGACAATAAAGAACTGATACTGAATGTCTGATCTCATGTACACTGTTGGGTAGGAATGTTGGAGATGCAATAGAGCGACTAGACATTTCTGTTTTGAACATCATTAAGGTGACTACAATGTGGAGACAGTCAAACTGCAACATTTTGGAGCAAAGGGTTGTAGCCGTGAGAAGCTGTAAGGACGAGCTAGATGTGTGCACAGCGTTGAACCTGTAGCAGTGACAAGCTGTAAGGACGAGTAGATGTGTGCATAACGTTGAACCAGTAGCTGTGACAAGCTGTAAGGACGAGCTAGATGTGTGCATAACGTTGAACCAGTAGCTGTGACAAGCTGTAAGGACGAGCTAGATGTGTGCATAACGTTGAACCAGTAGCTGTGACAAGCTGTAAGGACGAGCTAGATGTGTGCATAACGTTGAACCAGTAGCTGTGACAAGCTGTAAGGACGAGCTAGATGTGTGCATAACCAGCTGTAAAACTGTTTGAGTCGTTGTGGTGTCAACTTTAATGAATGAACGAGCTTTATATTGTCCACTGTTGAGCATTGTCTTTTGATGTTTTTGTGGTGTTTACTTGATAGTGTCTCACCCCCTTACTCTGGACCCTCCTCGAGTTCATCTTCCAATGTCTTGTTTGGCTATAAAGTTACACAGCAATTCTTTCCAGTTGGGTAAACCGCTTTTTATCCTGCCCACACACACACCCCAAATGTAGTTTAAGTTTGGAGCCAACCGTAAACAAACCGACGGAATGCAACAGAAAACCACCGTCGTTATTTCTTTATACAATCATGATTCACCACAATAATAGAAATCACGGCAACGTCAACGGGGATTCCAATGGAAAACCATCGTTCAGTAAGGGACATCATGTGCTACAGGTGATACCCGATCGTCGTCAAGCTACTGTAATCATCATCATCATCGAGTGCCGTCTCCGCAACGGAGGTTGGCTACCATGGAGCGCCATTCTGCTCTGTCTCTTGCTTTGATGGTGCAGGTTGTCATAGGCTGATTTGTCCATCTTTTGATGTTACTCGTCCATGTTAGTCTTGTTCTGCCTCTGCCTCTTTTACCTTGTATTTTCCCCTCCAGGATTACTTTTAGTAGGATGTTGCGTCTTTTAACATGGCCAAAAATCGCATTTGTCTTGTTTGAATTGTGCTTAGTAGTTCTCTTTTCATTTTTAGTTGTTTTAAGACTTCATCGTTTGTTTTATTTTCCTTCCATCCAATTTTACATATTCTTCTATATATCCACATTTCAAAAGTTTCAATTCTCTATTCTGTTTTCTTGTCTAATATCCATGTTTCTGTACCATATAGGAATATTGAGAAATTGTAACATTTTGCTATTCTTAGTTTTAGCCCTGGTGTTATTTGTTTTGATGTTAGTATGTTCTTCATGACATTAAAATTACATTTTGCCATTCCTATTCCTTTGTTTATTTCAGTTTTAAATTTTCCAT
The DNA here is from genome assembly GCA_032433765.1 of Megaustenia siamemsis. Classification (NCBI taxonomy): domain Eukaryota; kingdom Metazoa; phylum Mollusca; class Gastropoda; order Stylommatophora; family Ariophantidae; genus Megaustenia; species Megaustenia siamemsis. The sequence continues at coordinate 102,992,364 of JAVIAB010000092.1, forward strand.
CACTGGTTATAGTATGTCCAAGGTAGTTGTAGCTCTGAACTGTCTCCAGATGTATTCCTTCAACTGTGATATTTAATTGTAGGTCTTGAGAGTTGTCTTTGTTTATGATCATAGTTTTAGTCTTTTGTACTGTAAGCAAAATATATTAGGAAAAAACAATCATCATTTTTTGGCCATGTAATGAGAAGGAAACAGCTGGAATATATTGTAACAACTGGGAAAATTGAGGGACCGAGAGATAGAGGGGAGCAAACAGAAAATATACCAGGCAGCTTAAGAGAATGGCTTGGCTGAAGGTCAATAACAGAATTGATAAATAGCTGTCGAAATCGAAAGTTGTAGAGAGACATGATTACCTACGCCAGCAGGCCCGGTACTTGATGAATGCTTTAAGTTTGTTTCAATACTAAGTATGATCTTACTTTATGATTTGGAATTTCCTTATCAACTAGTCGTTGTCCTCCAAATATACCATTCCAATGGTGATCATCTCCTGACTTGATATAAGTAATCATGTTTGCGTCGGTGGCATACGATGAGGAGATAAACGTTTTATTTGAGATTTTTCGTTTCTTGCTAGAAGACTGTTCTATGCCATATGAGAAGTTACCCCAATAATACAGTTGCCTTAAAGCATTGGGTGTTGTTACTTTGCCTATTTTATCAATCTCTTTGTTATTTGAAAGTTGTTTGTGGTTATATTTTGCCCTGACACTGCAGCTTTATTTAATTCTATTTATATCCGTCCTATGACTTATTGATTTCTCTCAGTGTTATTTTTTGTATGTTGCTTGCTCTGCGTTCTTGGTTCATGGACAAGAGATGTTGCAATTTCTTGTTTGAATCTTCTGTAAAGAGAGGTTTATCTGCGAAGACTGTTACATTTATTAGTTTAATTTTTCGGTTTGGCGTTTGGGTATATAATGTCAGCGTAAGTAGTAAATAAGAACTTTGATACAAAACATTACTGTAAATCTGTCCGTTTGTATCACGTTTCACTTTCTGTATCAATGCATTATCAGCTCAAATATCAACTCATTTTCCTATGCGCAGATCATTTGGCTTCTAACCTGTTAAAAAACTGCTGCTATCCAAAACTCGGAACTCGATCTTCGGGCTGACAGCCAATGGGATATTGAATATCATGTGCTAAAAATAACTCTAACAACCAAACATTATTTCTGCGGCATATTTACCTGTATGTATGCAGAGATTATTGACATTTGTCGTTATCCCGAAATGCCACTTGGCGTAAACGGTAATATTTGAACCCGAGAGAAACGGGTATTGATATTTATCCCAATTGTGGCTTAGGGAAGCTTTGTCAGGTCACGTTTTTATGTCTGCTGGCATTTAAGAGAAATTTTCTTGACTTTGGATTTTAAATAATTTCTTCTAACAACATCAATGAGTTTGAGAGTATTTCATGATTTTGTGAAGACATTTATGGTTCTACAAGAATTTGCTATTGATTTCAGAGCTTTTATTTCTTCGTGAACTGTTTTTTTTTTCCCCTTTAAGAGCACTGTTACGAGTTTGAGAGAGAATTTGGTTTTGCTACTTGAAATAATATAAACAGTTTTAAGAGAACTTTTGATTATTCTAGGGAGAAATAATTGTTTTAATAATTTATAACTGTTACAACGTAAGGCATGTTGTTGAGAGATAATTTGTTGTTATGAACTGAAGACATTGGTGGTTGGGATATATTTTGTTAAGGGATATTGATTACTTTATAATTCTTCGTTGTTTTAGGAAGATACGTTCGTGCTTTTAAAATGATGTTAAGTGAGTTTAAGAGATTGTTTGATGAGTTTAGTAGAAGATGTTTTCTTAGAGCAATTTTCAGCATAAACGTGGTGGACTGAAGAAAATGTTTAAGGAATTTAGGAAAATGTAGTTGTTCAAAGTAATGGTTCTAGGTGATCGCTTGATATGCTGAAGATAAGACGTGTGACAGGTTTAAGGTAATATATGTATGAGCCTTCCATTGTATAGTGGGTTTCTGGTGCACTTTATTGCGTTATTTTGCCAATTTTAGCACTCTCAGTGGAATAATGGCTCATTCCTCTCCTAATGTGACTGGGAATTTTCGAGTCCTATGGAAAGAGAAGTTTCAGATAGCTGCCACGCTTAGCAGAAGCTCTTGTTTGACGATGTAAACAGCAATATTTGAATTATGCTCTTGTTTGACGATGTAAACAGCAAGATTTGAATTATGCTCTTGTCTGACAATGTAAACACCAAGATTTTAGTATGCACCTGCCTGACGGTGTCATCACCAAGATTTGAATATACACCTGCCTGACTGTGTCATCACCAAGATTTGAATAAGCACCTGCCTGACTGTGTCATCACCAAGATTTGCACCTGCCTGACTGTGTCATCACCAAGATTTGAATATACGCCTGCCTGACCGTGTCATCACCAAGATTTAAATATACACCTGCCTGACGGTGGAAACACCAAGATTTGAATTATGCTCTTGTCTGAATGTGGAAACACCAAGATTTGAATTATGCTCTTGTCTGAATGTGGAAACACCAAGATTTGAATTATGCTTTTGTCTGAATGCGCAAACACCAAGATTTGAATTATGTACCTGACTGACGATGTAAACACCAGGATCTGAATATGTATTTGTCTGACGGTGTACCACTACGATTTGAATGTGCACTTGTATGTGGTGTTAAATCAAAGATGTGAACATAAGAAAAAGAATAAAATAATGTGTTGTGTGTTTACAAGAATTTTTCTAGGGATTAGCAGAAAACTTAAGCAATGTACAATAACATTTGATAGTTTCTAAGAAAAAAACTCGGCTTGTATATGAATAAGTTGGTTGGACAAGAATATTCCTGCTGTCTATTGCATGCGGAGAACGTCAGCAATTTTGTGGTAACGCGCTGGTTGGTGATAATGTGAGCGTGCGTTCAAAATTAAGCTTAGCTTTCCACTCAACCGAGCTGATAAAAAATGAGTGTTTGGTTCCATGAGTTAGGAAAGGTAATGCCATTGAGAAGGAGCACTGGCACCTTCACCTCTTAATGCCGTAGCCTAAAAATCCTAAATATTATTTTACTCACCTGCGACATACACGTCACGGAACTTCCTTATGTATTCGGCGAATAGTAGATAAAACATGTTACGAATTAAAGAGAATGTCTTCGTGTATTGCGTTGTCTTTCGTTTAAAATTAATGTTCATGAATTCTATACTATTTGTTGTTAAGAAGTAAAAGTATTTGATGTTTTGTAAGAGATTTATAGTTAAAGCGCGCATGTAATAGTTTGTATAGAATATGTCATGCTCTGTGTTATATCATTTGATGTTTTCAAGAATATTTTGTGGATTAAAGTAAAATGTGTGTACTTTTTTTACAGGTAAATATTTGTAAGATAACTGAGATATTAATGGTTTGATGAGACTTTGTCATGGTGATTTTCTTTGTAATCAAATGCCTATTTTTTTCCTCCAGCCTGAAATGATCGGTCCACGTGTACATTAGTCGTTGCGCTGGCCTTCATGTCCGATCGGAAACTGTTGCGAAATAGGTGCTGCGCGGAACAGCCTGGTCTACTAAATAACAACAGACACACAAGCTCGGCAACAGCACCTTCTGCGTGATCGGGTTGGATGAAAGGAGAGCAGGTCTGTTCGGTACCTGAGGGTTCTCGGGGTACATTATGCTGGCCCATAGTGGACTTGCCCTCATCACTGAAAAGCTTCAGAACCAGAGATTGGAAGAGTCGCCTCCTAGCAATTGCTGCAGTAAACTATCGGTAAGTGTCACTTTACTTGCTTGCTGTCCTACACACATTGTTATTACAATTGTTTTATGTGTAACTAGATTTGTATTAGTTAGACTTTGTTTTCTTTTTTACATTCGTTAATTGCTAATTTTTATATTATTTTATTTCTTTAATTCATTTCTCTTTTCTTTTTAATATCCCCTATGATTTATTCCAATCATTTCTCTTTCTGTTTTCATCTCTCTTATGATTTATTCCAATCATTTCTCTTTCTGTTTTCATCTCTCCTATGATTTATTCCAATCATTTCTCTTTCTGTTTTCATCTCTCTTATGATTTATTCCAATCATTTCTCTTTCTGTTTTCATCTCTCCTATGATTTATTCCAATCATTTCTCATTTCTGTTTTCATCTCTCTTATGATTTATTCCAATTATTTCTCTTTCTGTTTTCATCTCTCCTATGATTTATTCCAATCATTTCTCTTTCTGTTTTCATCTCTCCTATGATTTATTCCATTCATTTCTCTTTCTGTTTTCATCTCTCTTATGATTTATTCCAATCATTTCTCTTTCTGTTTTCATCTCTCCTATGATTTATTCCAATCATTTCTCTTTCTGTTTTCATCTCTCCTATGATTTATTCCAATCATTTCTCTTTCTGTTTCATCTCTCTTATGATTTATTCCAATCATTTCTCTTTCCGTTTTCATCTCTCCTGTGATTTATTCCAATCATTTCTCTTTCTGTTTTCATTCTCTCCTGTGATTTATTCCATTCATTTTCTCTTTCTGTTTTCATCTCTCCTATGATTTATTCCAATCATTTCTCTTTCTGTTTTCATCTCTCCTATGATTTATTCCAATCATTTCTCTTTCCGTTTTCATCTCTCCTATGATTTATTCCATTCATTTCTCTTTCTGTTTTCATCTCTCTTATGATTTATTCCAATCATTTCTCTTTCTGTTTTCATCTCTCCTATGATTTATTCCATTCATTTCTCTTTCTGTTTTCATCTCTCTTATGATTTATTCCAATCATTTCTCTTTCCGTTTTCATCTCTCCTATGATTTATTCCATTCATTTCTCTTTCTGTTTTCATCATCTCCCTATGATTTATTCCATTCATTTCTCTTTCTGTTTTCATCTCTCCTATGATTTATTCCATTCATTTCTCTTTCTGTTTTCATCTCTCCTATGATTTATTCCATTCATTTCTCTTTCTGTTTTCATCTCTCCTATGATTTATTCCAATCATTTCACTTTCTGTTTTCATCTCTCCTATGATTTATTCCAATCATTTCTCTTTCTGTTTTCATCTCTTTTATGATTTATTCCAATCATTTCTCTTTCTCTTTTCACCTCTCCTATGATTTATTCCAATCATTTCTCTTTCCGTTTTCATCTCTCCTATGATTTATTCCATTCATTTCTTTTTCTGTTTTCATCTCTCTTATGATTTATTCCAATCATTTCTCTTTGTGTTTTCATCTCTCCTATGATTTATTCCATTCATTTCTTTTTCTGTTTTCATCTCTCTTATGATTTATTCCAATCATTTCTCTTTGTGTTTTCATCTCTCCTATGATTTATTCCATTCATTTCTCTTTCTGTTTTCATCTCTCTTATGATTTATTCCAATCATTTCTCTTTCCGTTTTCATCTCTCCTATGATTTATTCCATTCATTTCTCTTTCTGTTTTCATCTCTCCTATGATTTATTCCATTCATTTCTCTTTCTGTTTTCATCTCTCTTATGATTTATTCCAATCATTTCTCTTTCTGTTTTCATCTCTCCTATGATTTATTCCATTCTTTCTCTTGGCGTTTGATCCTTTTATGTTATCTTGTCTTAGTACATTCTTTTCTTCATTAATCATTTTCTTTCATTTCTAGTCGCTCACCGACTGTCTCTATCTTGTTCTGTTCATGCCCATTTGCAAATAATTGCATTTTCCTATCTCACTTGTAACCAGCAGTAGTGAAGTGGTTAGTGCGGTCGTATACCATTTGTCAGGTGTGACCTGGTTAAATTCCTTTATGTGGATTTTTTTGGGGACCAGCATGTCTTCAGAATTCATACAGTTTCTGAAAATTGGCACCAGAGATAATCTTCTTCTACTTCTTCTTTTATCCTTCATCTGCTGCCGTTGGCGTCGAGGGGAGAAACAATCTGCGATTCTTTGCTCTTCTGTTGGCCTCTTCTGATGTTATTCCTCCTAGTGACTCTAGTATTCCCTTTATCCATCCCTTTCTCGGTCTTCCTCTTAATCTGGCGTTTTCGTAGCGTTTGTTTATGGCTCTTTGAGTCATTGTTAGTTCTTGTTGTCTTGTTATGTGGCCGAACCAATTTATCTGTTGTTTCTTTATGTATTCGATGGCTAGTTCAATTTCGAGTTTCTTCCTCAGGTCAGTGTTTCTTACTCTGTCCATGTCCCTTAAGCTGTTTCATGTCATTCTTCTGACACATTTAATTTCGGTGGTCGTTATCTTTCTTATTGTTCTAGAGTCCAGCGTCCAATTCTGGCACTGGTAGCACAGAGTTGGTAGAAAAATTGATTTGTTTATTGTCCTTTTTGCTTCCGTAGTTATTGCTTTGTTTTTCAATAGTGTTGATACTTGGCCTTTAACTTGGCTTCGCATGCTTTGTTACACCTTATATCTATCTCGGTCTCTTGGTTATTGTCTTGTGTTAACGTCCTACCCAGATATTTAAAATTGTCTACTTGCTTCAAAGTCGACACTTTTAAATATCTGGGTACCAGAATAATAACTTGAAAAATATGGCGGCAGGGTGTGATACTGACTACATCACCCATACATGTGCTGTTGGTCATTGGAAAAAAAAACAACAAATTTAGCACATTTCCCAAGGTTGCCGTAAGATTTTATGATGCTATTTATTTTCACGTACTTGAAATTTCTCTCTTCAAGTATATATTTTTTAACATGTCAAGTTACACAATAGTATCGAGAGACAGCAATTGAGAGATATGGATCAATGAAAATGGGAAAAAGGGCGTGCGCACCGTTAAAAGGCCCTGTCAATGGCCAACAACAGTCAGCTACCGTCGAGATAGACATTGTGACCAAGCAACAAAGCCATTAAGTTATTTGCGGGTATCATTGCACTCCAAACATGTCCATAGGTGCTCAGATCCCCTCCTCAGCAAGTCCCGCAGCGTCCAACGACTGACGACTCCAGTTCTGTGTTGGTTGATAAATCCTCTCATACACCCACTAAGTTTATCGTTTCTGGCTGTGTCCCCATCTTATCTCCCATCATCAAGAGCCATTCGGATTTGTTGTAAAAATGTCAACGTCCACAGACGAACAAGCTACATGAAATGAAATAAAAAAAAAACGTAAAAAAAAAAATGTTCCATGTTGATTAACTTATTGGGAATCAACTCATATAAACGTTTCCAGTAATAGTAGGGTCTGGGGTCGTGTACCCACCTCCACATATTTTTAGAACCCTTCCCTTTTACTGTATTTCACACCTGTGTCCGCCCTGTTAACCGGCCATTTCAATTTCAGTCCAGTCGGTGTCTGATGACGCTCCGGGTCACAGGGAAGTGACTTATTTATTTATTTTTTTTTTTGAAAGAGTCTAGCATATTGTCACCATGTAGTTAGATTTCTGTGAATATCCTGATATATTTTTGTGTTTGTTGTTCCAGCTGAAGGCCTTCTTGGCCGAAACATCGTTCTACTTTTATTTTGTTTCCCACCTACGTAAAACTGTTACCATACCACTTTTCCTTTTTTTTTTTTTTTAATGATCACTACATGAAATGAACTTTTTATATAATATTTTATTGTTTGAAATATAACCATTTTTAGTCAGTCATGTTTTTCTATAAATAAATGTAACTTGAAAGACTTAGTCAGTTAAGTCCCTTGCCTAGGTGCCGTAGGCGTTACGTAGAACTGGTATTTGTACTTATAACCTGTGTGGAGTAGTAAGCAATAACCACAGCAAAGCTCTAATTATGCGAACGCAAATATTTTACATGATTATTTTTGCTAAGCAAAACAGCAAGATCTATTTTTACCACACAACAGAAAATTGAAGACTTTGAAATGTGGGTTTATAGAGGAATAAGAAGAATTTGATGGAAAGAAAGAAGACAAACGATGAAGTCTTAAAAGAACTAAAAATGAAAAAGAACTATTAAACACAATTCAAACAAGACAAATGAGACTTGGGTTGTATGTTAAAAGACACAGCAGCCTACTAAGAGTAATCTTGGAAGGAAAATGTAAGGTAAAAGAGGCAGAGGCAGACCAAGACTAATATTAAAAAGTAACATCAAATGTTGGACAACTCAACCTATGATAACCTACACAGTCAAAGCAAGAGACAGAGTGGAATGGCGCTCCATGGTAGCCAACCTTCGATGCGGGGATGGCACTCAATGATGATGAGTTTTGTTACCACTTTAGCTAAGCGGTAGGAAACTTCATTTATCGATATAAGATACATATTTTATATTTATATAGCGCTTTGCAACAAGAGGCAATCTAATCAAAGCGTAAGACAAGTGTTTCGGTCCTGTATCTAATTGCAGAAATTCCTTTATCCCATCATTATCATCAAATACCTTGCCTGCAGGCGTAGGTGATTATGTCTCACCGCATCTTTCTATCTCTACATTTGTACATCTGTTTATGAATTCTTTTGTTGAGTTCCTACCAAACCATTTTTTTTAAAGAAGAAGAGAAACTTTGACCACAAAACCCTCCACTACCTTGTGGACTAGATTCTAGTTAGAATCAAAGGTTTTGGGAGTACACCAAGAGTAAAAATCCGGAGGGAGGGACCCTAAGGTAGTAGACGGCGTTAACTGTCTTTCTTGCATCCCCTGCATCTTCTTTCAATTCCGAACGTATGGACTTTGTCCCTCCTTCGGAAATCCTTGAAACGAAGTCGAGAGGGGGTTAGTGCGACTGGGTAAAGCACTATCTCCATATTCCGTGCCCAGACAGATTAGGCAAAGTGAAATGAGGGAGAAAGCACCAATGTTTAAACTTGGCACATGGAACGTAAGGACCATGTGCCCTGGACTTGCTAAAGCAAACACACTGAAAAAAGGGCAAATTAAAACAACAGCCCTCATAGATAAAGAACTTGGCTATTCATTTGAGACTGTGCTAAAGCAAAACTTAGAATAGAAAAGACTCATGAAAAAGGATGGGAAAACCCTGTGGACCAGTGGGCCTGACTTGTTCATTCTGTGACCGCCTGTGTTTGTCAAACATTGGTAGAATTAGCCACGAGAGAAGCTGTTCGACAAAAACAAAACCTAGAAAAAAATACATAATAGCCTCTACTAAACCGTCTGACAAGACGAAAAGGGCCATACATTTTTTAAAAACTCTCTTGAATCGTTTCTTTCCCGTTTTTTTGTTGTTCCGATTTTTTTGTCCGATTGTCCAGGATTCACATCCATACGCCAGGACTGGTTCTTACACTAACGAACTCATTTCCTTATCGCAATTGACAAATATGGATTGCATATCTTTGTTAGTCTTTGGAAAATTGCCTTTGCCGGAGCTATTCTACACCTTACTTCTATTGTACATCTACCATCCGAAGTTAACTTCGTCGTTCCTAGGTATTAATTCATTTCTTATATAAACAGGTATAATAAACTCTTTATAAGATGTTTCTTGGTATTGCTTTGTGTTGAAGTATAGGGGATCGCCGTCTCAATGTTTAGTTTGCCTTGCTGCATCGTATGTCCAATTCTTTATCGATTTTACCACCTTCAGAGAATGTTGTTCCCAGATATTGAAAGTTTGTTACTTGTTTTAGAACATGGTGTTTTATTGCTTTGTTTAATGTCTTCTTTTGTCTTCCTATTGATATAACCTCTTTGATCTCAGAATTAAAAGAGCTTCGTCAGCAGTAACAATCATTTCACTAAATGTCTCCTAAGCTGGACTGCTCTGAGTCTAGATTACTAGAATAATCTAGACTGAAAAAAATACTGAAATAGGACTCTTGGGTTGTATTTCTACCGAAACAGTGCAACGTAATTAAAACAAAAATAACCTTCGCGAATTGTATTTTATGTTATATGATAGTCATTTCGTTAATTCCGCTAAGATTGGTGAGAGTGGCGAGCCAGCCAAATATACTTATGATTGCCTACTCCTGTGCAGTGAAGTCAAGACAGATGGAAAGGTCAAAGGCAATTGAATGAACACAATGAATAGTCGACATGCTACAGTGGAAGGCGGAAGTCCTTACCGGTTCGCCTAGAACATCTTTATATAAATAATAAAAAAAAAACGATCATATCGACTTTATCTTATTTCTGGGGGAGGGGTGGGGGTGAAGCGCTTATAGGGCCGGAGAATAAAGGCCGCTTGTCCAGTGCAGTCGCCATGGGTGGTTCTGGTCTGAGTTGTTATTGCCTACAACTACGCGTGGGTGGAGAACACATTTATGAGGTTCTTAAACAATATGAATGTGGCACGAATGCCAAAAACACATCTTTATCAGCAACTATGCATTCTCTCTCTTGGGTTGTCTAAACTGTCGATTTGATCGAGGACCAAGTGGATGAGTGTTGAATCTAACAACTCACCATGTAGTGAAGTTTCAACAAATACTGAGAGAGATTGACATATGCACTGGAATGTTTAACTTCTGCCTATCAAACACAGATCTGTCGCTGTGTGAAGATGGTCAATCACAATTGCGTAAATGCTGGCAATTTCAATAACCGGGAAGAAAATAGGACACCAAGATACGCACAACATGAGAGATCTCCATTTCAGAAACAAACCAGATAGGAAACGGATTTTCACTATTTTTTGCACACCTCTACTTTTTTATTGCGACACGCTTACATGTCACACAATTTATATGGAAATTCATGACCAATACCAGGTAGCGACAACAGACTAAGCAAGTGCCATTTTAAATTATTTAATTCTTGTGTATGATCCTGAATGCTGGTGTAGGGCAACCGAAAATTGAACATCAAGTTGTTATTGTTATCACTTATATGCAGTTATTTTTATGGATCAACAGCACAGATTTGATTGTTTTAGACAGACAACCAGAAATATTCACGGTTGTAACAAGGGCGGAGCTGTGTGTGTGTCTCTCTCTTTCTTTTACTGATGCCACGAGTTTCTCTCTCACCCTTCCCCTATCTATCTATATCTCTCTATCTATCTTTCTATTTGTCTGTCTGCCTGCCTGTCTGTCTGTCTGTCTATCTCTCTCTCGCTCTCTCTCTCTCTCTGCCTGTCACACATGCGCATGGTCGAACAGTTACCGCATAGACTCATGATGCTAGTGAAATGACCTTCTTTTCCCGGGTTTGAGTTGTTAGAGCCTTTCCTGCCTAAGAGTTCCTGTGGTAGGTCTTCTCTATAAATGGACCCCAGTACTTCGGCGATTATAGAGCACGCATTGAAGAGAATCCGGATATCATTACAATCACAAGAGCTGCCATGCAGTGAACGTCTGAGGAAAGAGGTGAAAGACAAAACACAAGCATGTAGGAGACAATGGCGGTGAAAACGCTGGCCGAGCAAAATGGATGATTTGTTATAGTCCGTTCAGAATCGTTTGCCGAGATGTTATGATTTATAATTCAAAAAGTTCTTGATGATTTCACATGATTTTTGGCATACGGTGTTAAAATGTCCATGTCACGAGAACATATGTGTTACTCGATGTCTAGCTATAACGGTTTTCTTAAAGCGGCGAATTCCTTTGATCTTTGCCCATGTAACTATTATTTTGACCCTAATCAAAATGTTTTACAGTAATCTAGTGCAACGATGACCCATAGGCGTGTCCATAAAATTTTACTGGGTGGCAAGTATACAAATTTTAAATTATATATAGAACTTTTGTTCGTAGAGTCAATTTGATATAGTTCCATGCTCTTGGTGTGAGTTTCCCAAATGTTGTCGCTGCCTTTCAAATACGTACATTTAGTTCCTCATCTAAGGAAAGTGTGGCTGTAATAGTGGATCCAAGATAGCTGAACTTCTGTACTGACTCAAGCAGGCTTCCATTCAAAGTAATGGTTGTTGGTTTGCTTATAATATATTTTTGATTGCTTGGGTGGTCTTGAACAATAAACTGTCATTTTGTGCTAAACGGGAAATTTCATATGTAACATTTCTTTATAAAAATTTATAGTGGAAACATAACTATTTTAGGACGGTGCGCATTCAGCCGTGAAGGTCATGCCTATATGCTAAAGAATCAGCTGTGAGATGTAAGCATCTACATAATCCCGCCGGTGTTTATAATATCGATTAACTTTTTTTTAATATAGGTTAAATAAGGCATCTTTGAAACTGGATCACATTTCTTTGATAAAAAAATATTTTTATAGCGACATTAGTATTCTAAACCTAACTTCAAAAGATCAATGCAAATGAACAATAAGTTTTTGAAAAAAATAAATTAATGTCTAGGCAAACGATTCTGAACGTTTTATAGATATAAATGTTGGTATTTAAAGTCAACAAATTGTCTACTGAGTCTTCACAAAATTAATAAAGATTCGCCTTCCCTTCGGTAATTAAACCCAAGGCCGTGGTGCGTCATGTCGTTCAATATTCAGTTTTGTGCACGGGATCTTACTGAAGTTAGTGTTCCTGCAATAGCCAAACTATTTTACGTGAACGACCGCAACAAATTAATGTATATATCCTAAAATGGTGTCAAATTCGAACAGGGTGAATTTAATATAGCCTAAAGAAGAAAACTTTTAAACTAGATCAAATTTCTCAGAGCAAAAAATATTTCTATAACGTCATCAATATTCTAAGATTACATGCAAATTTTGAAAAGAAAATAACAAACGGTTGTCACGCAAAGCTAATTCAGGTGTGATTATGAATTTCTGAACGGACTATAATTGTATTTTGCCATACTGCTTATGCTATCAAAATATTGCAGGGAGAGGAGGTACGTGAAACTAAACATTGCCAGTTGTGTAGCTTGAGTTCTTTTAATGAGTGACTCTGATTTCCTCTGTATTTTCATGAACTGTCATTTCATGTAGTATGCTCGTGCTGCAGGTTGGCTGAGTTTAATCTTGGTCAAATATCCTAGCTAATTTATTCGTGGTTATTCGATGTAATCGTTTACTGGTGTTGTCCGCTTTTTTTCTTCAAAATTGTATGTTAAACTCTATCCATATTTTTGTTTGCAACATTTGTACTCTCTTTTTGCCTGGTGTCATTTTTACGATTGTTTTATGTGATACTTTTGCTGATGTCATTCATGGCTTCATAAGGTGTGTCGATCACTCGCTGTTTTGTTGTTCCGCGATTAAAAGATAAGAGAGACATATCTAATGAAGAAATAAAAATAAGAGTAAGGAGGGAAGGGAGGGAGGTGCTTTACTTTTTAAAGATTAATAAAATAAAAAATATAACCTCTGGCCCAACGCTAGATTTGTTCACCATTCTGTTGTAAACAGAAAAAAAAATTAAATTGTTTTATTACCGCTGGACATCACGTCCGTATTAATGTCGCTCAAAATAATCCATGAAATGATCGTAACACCAGCTACTTTCAAATTTAATTAAGAAATATGCTAAAAATGGAAAATCAACTACGTGCATACACACACTGAATCTGAATATAGAAGTCTTCTTAATTACTACGCCCTCTCTGTCGGTACTGTCGCATGTATTATGCACGAAGGCATTCGTCAACGTCATGTCAATTCTTTAACCAGTTTCATTAAAATAACTTCATTGTCCACGAAAGTACATTTTTTCTATCTATCTATCTATTGACCTTTCGAGCCGTAACCGGCCCATAGGGCGTAGACCAAGATACACCTTCACCTATATGAATTTTTGTTCTAGCAGTTTTCTTTTAAAGATATTTTATCAAATCTCGCCATCTGTCTCTGTTCTGTGCAAGCAGTTCTATCTCATTGAGGGAGCCGATTCCTGCTGCTCTTGCCTCTCTCATCAATGTTCTTCTCAGTGTCTCCCTGGGTCTTCCTCTTTTTCTTTTACCTGTTGTTTCCCATATGAGGGCTTGCTTTGCTATTCGATTATTATCTCTTCTCATCACATGTCCAACGTATGACCATCGTCTTTTCTTTATTACTGAAGATATTAGTGGTTGATTGGCGATTTCTCTAATTTCCTCGTTTGTTTTGAATTCGTTCCATTCTATACCAAGTATTTTCCTTAGACATTTATTTTCGAATACATTTTTTGCTATAGGAATATTCTCGAAAGTCTAGAATACGCGCTGACTGTTATTTGCGTTTTGAATCTATCTAGAATTACAAACAGTATTACAGTCGTACGGTGAAACGCATGTCAGCTGTAAGAGATTAGCTGTAATTCAAATGTTCACGAGAGATCCAATTTACTAAAATAATATTTATGTTCGATTAATAATCTAGCTGCTGATTTTGTCTCATCTGGTCACTCAAGCTCAGTAGTTACTAGATTGTACAGTACTGCTCCCAGGGGCGGCTCCAAACTTTGACAAGGGCGCCGCTCCAGTGATATGGTCGTGGGCCTGCTCAGTTGTTAGAAATCATAAAATACAACATCCGCATAGGTTGAATATTTTTGTAGTACATAAACGAGTTTTTACATAAAAGTGTTTATTCTTTGTTGTCATTTATCGTCTTATATATACTATCAGGGTGCCCAGTAATTTAATATCAAAACATATAAAGTGATAACGCTTGCAGTCTTTTAAACACTCGTATCAACGCTTTCTGTCTGTTACATTCTGCGCAACAAATCTAGCACCTTGACTTTGATGGACATTTCAGAAAATAACAACAGTTGGTGCACTGCTTTAGGTTTCATGGAAAATAAATACAGGAATCGGAGTTGACCCGACCTATATGATTGTAACTGCCATGAGAACGCCGCCAGTACATGATCAGTTGGGAAATAGAGCCTCTAATGTCAGCAGTTTTGGAACCACTCCCCTAGCTGTTTCAAGAAATATCGTATTTTGTCGGTGACCTACTGAGAAACGTGTTGCTTTATTTTAACTCGTGACACCGTAATGACCAAAATCACACCGCACTGTATCGTTAGACGAGAAGCTCTCTCTATCTCATTTTAATATCTTCCTGTTTCATCGTATTTGTACATCTACGACCTTCATCAGTGTACTTTTCTGTAATTTAAGCAAAAAAAATCGTTAATGTATTTCAATTGACAATGTTCTTTTGTTTTCAATTTTTTTTTCTTGATCTTAAACACGTCTCGCATGAAACACGAACTGGATAGCACCAGCAATGATAAAACATTAACCGGTTGGTTAAGATAACGTCAGTGTTAAGAAATTGTACCTTCGTTTTAGATACATTTACTTTTTCTTTTATTCAAGCAGGAACTACAACCTTTACATTTCGTTTTTCAGCTTCCAAGGAACATTTTCCACGTTCAACTTTAACCTCGGACTTCTGCTTTATTATTCGTCTCCGGTAAGGCTAGCTCTTACCAACTATACAATCGGGGAACTCTGAAATTAAATAACCCGAGCGCTCCTCTTGTAATTCCAGCGATTACCACTGAATATAAACATTAAAGCAACAGTTCCACAGCACGCACACCTCTAGTGTCTCATTTCGTCTGGTCCGAGCTTTTGGGCCTGTCATGCTTAGACGATGCATCTAGTAATGTTGCTACCACTGGTAGAGCTCTTGAGGTTATAGAACACTCAAATCCCTCAACTGGGGACCTCGGTAGTCTAGTTGGGAAAACTACCCCAGTAGCTACCGACCAAGATTAACATGGACGAGTAACATCAAAAGATGGACAAATCAACCGATGACAACCTGCACCATCAAAGCAAGAGATAGAGCAAAATGGCGCTCCATGGTAGCCAACCTTCGTTGCGGAGACGGCACTCAATGATGATGATGAGCTACCGATATTTGGACAACCTGTGTTCGATTCCCGTTAGAAGCAGTTTGTGAATTGTACTCGTGGTTGGAAAAAAAAACCTTCGCCGTCGACCCAGCCGCTGTCATAAATGGGTACCATGGTAATACTCTGGGAAGATGCGGAATTGCGCCTCGCTCGTGAGTTATGATGCTTGAGGCGACACTAGACAGGATGGATAGGCGGTCGAGCACATATGGAGCACCCAAGTGCTAAGACGCCGATTCAAGTCTCGCACCTTTAAATCCATCAAGCATTGCAATGAGTAGACACGTCAGCTTAGTAATGGTGTAAACGTAAACATATGTTTACTGATCCTTTCTTGCCACATATTGTTCACTTGTTTGTCTGAAAGTGAAATAAACTCCGTTTACGCTCAAGAATACACACACGTGTTACAGACAGCATCACACATACTACGGTGACTGCAGTCAGTACACCGCTTTGGCAGATGCTCACTGGCCAAACACGAAACATTACGGACCCTTGCATGAGCTGTTAGAGACCGTCAAATTCATGACGACAGCTTTGCAGATACAGGATCTTAGCGAATAAAGGAAGAATTTTGTTTAATGGTTTTGAGTACAATCTTTATTTAATGCCATAACCATTTTTTCTTCTGAAAAGTTCTAGATGGATCCACGGAAATGCTATAACTCATTAACCCGTTCCAACACTTCAGTAACGCAAAAATCCATTACCTGTAATTAATTTCGGTTCAACGCTATGAATTGGTATGCCAGAACATCAGCTCTGGTTTTCTGTATGTTTATTGTCAAACGACTACCCAAACTTGTTACTGACTAAACCCCTCGTAAATATTGTGCCTCATTACTTTGAAAGTGTTCAACTCCACCCACAATTACTTTATCATCGTTCAAGTCCACTAATCCCAATGTTGACTGCACAAATCATTATCTGTCGGGATTTTCTTCACATTCATTTATTTACCTTTCTATTTATACTTCAGAAAATACCCTTACCAAGATGAAAGACTAGAAATTGGTCTATGTTCTCTGACATATTTTTGCACTCATCGTCCTATACAATGCAATAACTGTCTTATGATTGTATAGTCCCCCAGCAGTCTCCTTTGTGCGTCTCTGTTTGCTCAGTCAATAACTTTTACCTAGTGTAATGAAGACTATATTAAGGTCTTGTTGATGTATTAATATTGAGCCAGGCTGACTTGGTACGAAGATTGCGTCAGTGCACTCTCTTACCTTTCTAAATGCAATTTGGGTTTGGGAAAATGCTAGTTCGACAAGTGCTCTTAGTTAATGTTATATTTTTTTCCCTCAAGGGTTTGTATGAAGTATAATCATATATTATCAGTTGTTCTTTCTATCTCCGTTATATTTTTTAATGCCAAGAGGTAATTATTCATTATTTACTTTAGAAGTAGAATAGTATTAGTTGAACTTTATTTTGTGTGTGTGTGTGTGTGTGTGTGTGTGTGTGTTTTGTACATGGTAAAGGCTTCTTGTCGAAAGTTCGAAGTTTGTCTCGTCTGTCTATTAGCTTAGCTGCTTAATACCATTTTGTGTTTATTTTATAGTATTTATCACTTATACTGTGCACGCATAGTGCTTGTGTATTCGAGATTGAGTACCCTTGTATACATGCCCAATGATACGAACATTCGGCAGCATCCGCTGGAAGATGTAGATCTGTTATAAAGTATCTTTTTTTTTTCTCTTTCCGTCGCCATTAGACGTTCATATTGATGATTCAAAAGAGGCAGCTGACTACCAACGATTTCACACCGTTTCCATGTCTTATCTTATAAAGTTATTGGTGTTCCATTTGTCACTTCTTTAAAAGTATAGCCTGAGATGAGTTATTGCAGTAGCAAGTTTACTCTTGTGAATGGTTTATGATATTGGATATCAGTTCTGGTGGGAGGCCTGAACAAACAAATTAAAAGTTCACTCAAGCTCATATTTAACGGAATAATGTAAGGACACCTTGAACAAATGTATTGGCAAGCAAGGTATATTTTGTTCTTGTTGATACAGTGCCAATGGTTATCATGTGACTCATCTTTTAAGCTCCAGCCTTATCTCGTAATGCAGTGACTTTCTTAGTTTCCCGCTTCATGCTGGGGTGTTTGAATTGTCCACCCAGGTAGGTTGTTTGAAGAAAGGTTCTCCATGTCAGCAGACCTTATCACTGAGGAGACCGAAGGGCGCGTGAGTTTGAAAGAGGGTGTTGGAACATCAAAACTGTTGGGTGATCAGAAACATGAGGACATTAACAGAGGTACAATAAACACATCGCGAGGAGAGGGCGACAACGGAAACGATATGTTACTGACGAATGTCAGAGTGTTATTATATTTTTTTTTTATGTCAGTACCCGAAAGGGGGGAGTACGAATCTGTGCAATTCATTGATTGCCAGGCTGGCATGTCATTATTTTAACAATGTCTGTTCTGTATACGCGAACTCACATTTAAAGGTGACCATAACGAATGAAAATTGCTTAAGTTAATAAAGGATTGGATGACTGAAGACAAAATGTTGATTTTAAAAAAGTCTCGTAAGCGACCTCGATAAAGAAAAATGAAATAGTTAAGAGCCGCAGCAGCACCAACAAGTATTGGCCATTGGAAATGAAAACAATAGACAAGAATATGCTATTCATGGAACGGTCTAATGGAGCTCAAAGACCACTTGGACAACAAATGAAGTCCCTAAACGATTATGTTTTTTGGTGAAATATGTAGGCCAACCGAATGTATTGATGCCTCCAAGCGACAAATGACAACCGTTGTAGGACTATTGAAAGCCGGGTCGATATGAATACTCTCATGTCGTGCTGGCGCCTTTTGAATAAGGGATAACTGTGGGGCAATAAAGGAAATTGAATGTATGGAAATTTGTATAGAGAATTATTAAGGATACTAGACCAAGAGGCTATGAATGGACAAAATATAAATGAATATGAAAAAAGGGATAATAACTCTGAATAGAAAATGGAAGAGAAACCACCACAATACGTATTTGAGAATCGCTGAGCTTGCGACAGAAAGCGATACATTTGTGGGAAGTTAAAAATTCGGTTGTTTCTTCGATTCTTTGTACTCTTTGAATTGCTTGAAGTTCTGACTTGTTAACAGTGACAGGTATTCTTGGTCGTTTACTTGTGTTCTCATTCATCGACACTGTCAGAAAAGTAAACATCCACTAAATAAGTTAATAGGAGCTTTTGTAGCTTGTATTTCTCTTTGGAGTGGGGTCATAATGGGTCAATAACCTGTCTGTTGTGTTGCTATTTGTGTTTTTCGATAGTGTGACAGTGCTTCTTTCTTTGTGGCATTCTGTCTCTCATAACCTTTCTGTGTTTCACCTCTTTTAAAGCGGCACCTCTATCACCAATAGAAGATGATAAGAAAAAAAAAGTAAATATTTGTTATCGGGAGAAAGACCAAAGTGAGGGTGGTGGTGAAATGACAGTGCTTCTGTAGACAGAGGATCTTTGCCAATCTACAGACCGGGTTTTAACGGCCAGGGGAGTTTACTCCAACCGTTTATCCAGCCATGATCCCTTTTTGTAACAGCCAGGTAACCTTGGATCCCTTTACCTATCAGCTAAGTAACCCTTGGGCCCTCTTTTAGAACAAATAAGTAAACTTCCACCCCTTTTTGTAACATCCTAATAACCTTTGACTCCTTTTATATCACAACCAAGTAACCTTCTCGATCCCCCCCCCTTCCTTCTATCATATAACAGCCGAGAATAATCATCTCACCATCCCCCCCTCCTTCTATCATATAACAGCCGAGAATAATCTTCTCACCATCCCCCCTCCCTTTATACAACAGCAGAGAGACCCTCGCCCTCCCCCTACTGTTATATAACAGCTGAGTAACCTTCGCTCCCTTTTATATAACAGCAGAGTACCTGTCGCCCCTATCCCCTTTATATAACAACCAAGTACCTGTCGCCCCTCTCCCCTTTATATAACAGCCGAGTACCTGTCGCCTCTCTCCCATTTATATTACAACCAAGTACCTGTCGCCTCTCTCCCATTTATATAACAACCAAGTACCTGTCACCCCTCTCCCCTTTATATAACAACCAAGTGCCTGTCGCCCCTCTCCCCTTTATATAACAGCAGAGTACCTGTCGCCCCTCTCCCCTTTATATAACAACCAAGTACCTGTCGCCCCTCTCCCCTTTATATAACAGCCGAGTACCTGTCGCCTCTCTCCCCTTTATATAACAGCCGAGTACCTGTCGCCCCTCTCCCCTTTATATAACAACCGAGTACCTGTCGCCTCTCTCCCATTTATTATAACAACCGAGTACCTGTCGCCCCTCTCCCATTTATATAACAACCGAGTACCTGTCGCCCCTCTCCCCTTTATATAACAGCCGAGTACCTGTCGCCTCTCTCCCCTTTATATAACAGCCGAGTACCTGTCGCCTCTCTCCCATTTATTATAACAGCCGAGTACCTGTCGCCTCTCTCCCATTTATTATAACAGCCGAGTACCTGTCGCCTCTCTCCCATTTATTATAACAACCGAGTACCTGTCGCCCCTCTCCCCTTTATATAACAACCGAGTACATGTCGCCCCTCTCCCCTTTATATAACAGCCGAGTACCTGTCGCCTCTCTCCCATTTATTATAACAGCCGAGTACCTGTCGCCTCTCTCCCATTTATTATAACAGCCGAGTACCTGTCGCCTCTCTCCCATTTATTATAACAACCGAGTACCTGTCGCCCCTCTCCCCTTTATATAACAGCCGAGTACCTGTCGCCTCTCTCCCCTTTATATAACAGCCGAGTACCTGTCGCCTCTCTCCCATTTATTATAACAGCCGAGTACCTGTCGCCTCTCTCCAATTTATTATAACAGCCGAGTACCTGTCGCCTCTCTCCCATTTATTATAACAACCGAGTACCTGTCGCCCCTCTCCCCTTTATATAACAACCGAGTACATGTCGCCCCTCTCCCCTTTATATAACAGCCGAGTACCTGTCGCCTCTCTCCCATTTATTATAACAGCCGAGTACCTGTCGCCCCTCTCCCCTTTATATAACAGCCGAGTACCTGTCGCCTCTCTCCCATTTATATAACAGCCAAGTACCTGTCGCCTCTCTCCCATTTATATAACAATCGAGTACCTGCCGCCTCTCTCCCATTTATTATAACAACCGAGTACCTGTCGCCCCTCTCCCATTTATTATAACAACTGAGTACCTGTCGCCCCTCTCCCCTTTATATAACAACCGAGTACCTGTCGCCCCTCTCCACTTTATATAACAACCGAGTACCTGTCGCCCCTCTCCACTTTATATAACAACCGAGTACCTGTCGCCCCTCTCCCTTTATTATAACAGCTGAGTAATTTTCGCCCCCATTTATATAGCAACCAAGTAACATTTTAACACCTTTTTTAAAATAACTAATTAGCCATTTAGCCACCTCGTCCGATAGGGAGCGTCATGTGCTACAGGTGACACTCGATCGTCATCAAGCAACTGTATGCAAGATCATAAATAGACACTAGCAATAGGAACTTGGAACATTAGATCAGCATTCCAGGTTGGAAAACTAGAAAAAATCAGCCAAGAAATGAAGAGAATGAAATTGAACATCTTGGGACTATGTGAAATGAGATGGAAAGGAGCAGGATTATTACAACTGACAGTGGAAATATAATTTAATCTGGGGAACCACACACGAAAGAGGAGTAGGTATCATGGTAGATAGAGAAAGAAGCAAAACAGTGAAAGGATTTTGGCCATTATCAGACAGAATTCTGCTAGTAAAATTGAGAGGTAGACCAATGGATATTAACATAATTCAAGTTTATGCACCAACAAGTAATAGCGAAGAAGACATTGGCACTTTTTACGAGGAGTTAGAGACGGCCATGGAACAGTGTAAATCCCAAGAAATAACTGTTGTATTAGGGGATTTCACTGCAAAGGTAGGAACAGCTAAAGTGCAAAATGTCACTGGGCGGCATGGCCTTGGAGAGACGAATGATACAGGGGATAGATTGAAAGATTGGGCAAAGACACATGAAATGATTATAGGTAACACCTGGTTCAAGCTACACCCTAGGCGACTATGGACATGGCAAATCCCAGACAAAAAATGTACACAATCAAATTGATTTTATACTGGTACAGAGAAGATTCAAGAATGGGCTAACATCTGTTAAAACAAGGCCAGGAGCAGATTGCAATAGTGACCATGTACCAGTAGTTGGAAAGATAAGAATAAAACTGCGTAAGGCACAGAAATCACCAAGAAATATAAAATTAGAACTAGATATGCTAAGAGTAGATTAACAGATGAGTGATAAGTACAGCACGGTAGTCATCATCATCATCATCATCGAGTGCCTTCTCCGCAACGAAGGTTGGCTACCATGGATCGCCACTCTACTCTGTTTCTTGCTTTGATGATGCAGGCTGTCATAGATTGACTTGTCCATCTTTTGATGTTACTCGTCCATGTTAGTCTTGGTCTGCCTCTGCCTCTTTTACCTTGTATTTTTCCTTCCAATATTACTTTTAGTAGGCTGTTGTGTCTTTTTATATGCCCCAAAAATTTCATTTGTCTTGTCTTAATTGTATTTAGTAGTTCTCTTTTTATTTTCAGTTGTTTTAAAACTTCATCGTTTGTTATATTTTCTTTCCGTCCAATTCTACCTATTCTATAAATCCACATTTCAAAGGCTTCCATTTTCTGTTCTGTTTTCTTGTCTAATGTCCATGTTTCTGCACCATACAGGAATATTGAGAAGATGTAACATTTTGCCATTCTTAGTTTTAGCCCTGCTGATATTTGTTTTCTTGTTAGTATATTTTTCATGGCATTAAATTTACTTTTTGCCATACCTATTCTTTTGTTTATTTCAATTTTACATTTTCCATCATTGGTTATAGTATGTCCCAGGTAGTTGTAGCTCTGGGCTGTCTCCAGATGTATTCCATCAACTGTGATATTTAATTTTATGTCTTGAGAATTTCTTTGTTTATGTTCATAGTTTTAGTCTTTTTGATATTCATTTCTAGTCCATATTTTTTTGCTCGTTATGTTTATCACATTAAGCAATTGTTGTAGGTCTTTAGGATTTTCTGCTAGTAGAACAGTATGATCAGCATATCTTAGGTTATTGATTATCTTTCCATTAATGTTTAGGCCTGGTATCTCTGAGATATTTTTAAAGATTTGCTCAGTGTATGGATTGAACAAGCTTGGTGACAGGATGCATCCTTGTCTTACTCCTCTTTTTATGTCCATGGGTGTAGAGTTCTCTTTGTTATATTTTATTATTGCTGTTTGCTCCCAGTACAAATTACATATTAGTTGTATGTCTGTGTCGTCTAGATTTATATCCTTTAGGCAGTCTATGAGTTGGTTATGGTGTATTCTATCGAAAGCTTTGGTGTAGTCTATAAAGCAGGCATATATTGGTTTGTTTACTTCTGTGTACTTTTCAATCAATGTTCTCATGCTGAATATGGCTTCTTTTGTCCCACTGTTTTTCCTGAATCCAAATTGTTGCTCATCTAATTCAGTATTGATTTTATTCTGAATCCTTCCCTGTATAACTTTTAGTAAAATTTTTGTTACCTGGCTCATTAGGCTTATTGTTCTGAAATCACTGCATTCAACTGCACCATTCTTTTTAGGCAATGCAATGAAAGTTGATGTTTTTAGATCGTTTTAGATCAACGATAATACAAAATAGATATAATACTATTGAGAAAATACGGGACATCCAGGAGCAGTGGGAAATGCTCACACAATCGATTCAACAAACAACAAAAGAAGTTATACTAGTGACTAAAAGAATCAACAAAAAGAAATAGATGACAGAAGAAATATTACAACTAATATACGAAAGAAGAAAACATAAGAAAGAAGAACGGACATACAAAATATTGCACAAAGAGATCCAAAACAAGTGAAGTGAAGCAAAGGAAGGATTGTTAAAACAGAAATGTGAAGAAATGGAAAAACAACAAAAGAAATACTCAAAATTTATGCACAATCAGTTAAATGAATTAACAGAAATAAAAGAAGTCAAAGTTTCAAGATGTGTGAAATCAAAGGAAGGAAATATATTAATGGGACAGGAGAAGACAATGGAAAGATGGACAGAATATATCAGTCAACTCTACGATGATGAAAGACCAGAATTAAATAATTCAAACACAGGAGACACAGGACCACCAATAATGCAGAGTGAAGTGGAGGACGCAATTCAACACATGAAAAGAGGCAAAGCTCCAGGTCCTGACAATATAACAATCGAAGAGATAAATGCATTAGGAGAGCTGGGAGTTCAAGCCATAACAAAATTATTCAATGACATATATAACACTGGACACATACCTGAAGATCTACTAAAAATCTATTTTTGTCGTCATACCGAAGAAGTCAGGAGCCACTGATTGTGAAGACCATCGCACTATTAGTCTCATGAGCCATATGACTAAAATATTACTAAGAATAATCATGAGACGTGTAAGGAGCAAAACAAAACCAGAAATAAGTGAGGAACAATGTGGATTTGTGGAAGGAAAGGGCACCAATAATGCAATATACATCTTAAGAACATTGATAGAAAGATCTATAGAGGTAAAGAAAGATCTATATATGTGCTTTATAGACTACACGAAAGCATTTGACAAAGTAAAGCATGTGGAAATAATCATGCTGGAGAAATTAAACATTGATGGCAAGGATCTGCGAATCATAAAAAACATGTACTGGCAACAAACAGCAGCTATACGAATTAACAACCAAACAGGACAATTCCAATATATAAAGCAAGGAGTCAGACAAGGCTGTGTTCTGTCGCCGGGTTTGTTTTCACTTTACAGCGAATATATTATGAGATCAATAGTAGACAAAAAGGAATTGAAGTCAACGGTCACAACATAAATAATTTGCGATATGACACAGTCTTAATAGCAGAGACAGAGATTGAACTACAAGAAATGATAGACATAATAGTAAAAGAAAGCAACAAGAAAGGTCTCAGTTTGAATAGTAAGAAAACAGAAGTAATGGTTGTATCGAAGAAACAATTCACCACCATCATGCAACATAAAAATAAACGAGACAAATCTGAAACAAGTGCAACGTTTCAAATACTTGGGCACAATAATAACATCAGATGGGATATGCATCACAGAAATAAAAAGCAGAATAGCTCAGGCCAAAATAGCATTTCAGAAGGTTAAAAATATCTTATGCAACAAATCTATGTCAATAAAAATGAGAAAGAGAGTTCATCGGTGCTATATAGAACCACATCAAAATAGGCACCTCAACTACTTGTACATGTGGACAGACACCCCAGACTGCTGAACACATACTTCAAGATTGCACTGAATATAGTAGACTGAGGAAAATCCATTGGCCCATAGTTACAACAATACAGACAAAAAAATATGGGCCTCTGCAAGAATTATAAAAGACAGTAAAATTTATACAGGAAACGACATTGCAGATATAGACAATAATTCGGGCGAACGAAAGATAGATAGAGCACTATCCGTGCCGAAGACGGATATTCCTGGTCGAAATATCACGTCTTCCCGTAAACTAGCGACACAAATCATCTGCGCCAATGTAAGTGTTGAACGTTGAAGAAGAATAGGAAGAAGATTTTGCCCGAGCAAAATAAAAGGAAAAATCTATTTAAAAAGTTACAACTCTCGACTATAAAAAATATGAGAGTGCCTCTGGAGTTGGAGAATATCTGCCTGTATAGCTGGAGACACCTGAGCACACGGCTGCTAGTGTGAAAAATAGGAAAAAAACTAATATTCATACAAAATTCAGTCTCTCGGGACTTTCTTAGAGATATAAAGCTGGCGAACGCAAACAAACAGTCAAACATTGTAGTTAAACACAACATTCCTTCCTCCGCACAGAAAACATTTGGCAACTTCTTAGAGGTCGCGACCCCACATGTCTGTTTTTCTTTACTGTTGCCGTGGGTAGTTATTCTTTCAGGAGCAAACATTGTTTTGTCTGTGCTCAACGTCATTTCCTGCCTGTTTTCCCACGCAATTTGTCGCCATTCATTTTAATTCTTGAAAAAGATAGGGATATGAAAGGATAAGAAATCTTTTGTCGTTTACATGGCAAGTTGCGCTGCGCTGTGTTTCGCACCTTCCAGCTCAGTGACTTCCTCAGGAATTCAATCATTAATTCTTACATAGACATAATCTTTCTTAGCCTTCGTGTAAGATAGCGGATATTTGTAGTCAGCGATATCTCTCCAAGAAAATAAAAGTCTTACTAAGCTAACGGTGTTTTTATCCTTTTCTAGGCTTGTATCAAGTTGACTTTTTATAGGTAAGAAATAAAGAATCCACAACTTATAGTTTTGATGCTTTTTCACACGTTACCCATTTCAATGACTCTTCCTATTCATTACCATTTCATAAACTCTTCCTATCTGTTACCAATTACATAGTCTCTTCCTATCTGTTACCAATTACATAGTCTCTTCCTATCTGTTACCAATTACATAGTCTCTTCCTATCTGTTACCAATTACATAGTCTCTTCCTATCTGTTACCAATTACATAGTCTCTTCCTATCTGTTACCCATTACATAGAATCTTCCTATCTATTACCCATTACATATACTCTTCCTATCTGTTACCCATTTCATAGACTCATCCTATAGACTCTTCCTACCCGTCACTCATTTTATAGTATCTATCTGCCTGTTTTTCTATATGTCTGTCTGTCGGTCTGTCTTTTAATCGGTCCAACTGCCCAGCCTCACCTCTCCCTCCCTACGTCCAATGTGGAAAAATGAATTAAATCATTCTGCAGACTAGTTCCCTGCTATGAGTTTTCTAACAAAAATAACTGCCACGCCCTTCCATTCACACTTCATTACCCCTGCTGTAAGCTTAATCATTAAGTATATGTCAAATCAGTATTACAAAAGCCTATATTTCCAAACTTGTTATGTGAAAAATGGTAATCTTCTCTTATTAGCTTATTTGCTTTACATCCCGCTGCCGCAGTTGCCAGACACTCAACGTTAAGGGGAAACTGAGTGTTCTGATCGATGATTTACAGGGTGTCTTATGCATGGAGGGAGCCACGATAGCTCTGTGGTTAGTGAACTGGACTACAAAGGACAAGAGGTCAGGTTCGTTCCTGACCGACGGCTTCCGGGTTCACCCAGCCTTAAATGGGTATTGGATTTTTTCTGGGAAATCAGCACGGGCGTAATACCGACCACATTACCCAAAAATCATGTGCCGAATGTCTAAAAATTATGGTCACTAACACCATATCCCCTATACGCCACTTGGCCTGACGGGGGGCACTTTACTTTTTTTTTTTTTTTTTTTTTTTTTTTTTTTTCATATGCATGGAACTGAGCGGAGTGGAGTGTCTGCTAAATATTTATACGTCGTCTTCTATGTCTGTCTTTTCTCCTATCCCCGTTGTTACTGATTGTTAAGACTGAAGAAATTTGTCTGGTGATGATTGTGTTATATGTCCA
The DNA here is from genome assembly GCA_032433765.1 of Megaustenia siamemsis. NCBI lineage: Eukaryota > Metazoa > Mollusca > Gastropoda > Stylommatophora > Ariophantidae > Megaustenia > Megaustenia siamemsis. The sequence goes on from JAVIAB010000092.1 coordinate 103,019,561, forward strand.
AGCTATATAGTCTGTTGTTTCTTATATGAATCAGCACTGGACCTCTTATTACGGAGGTGCGTATATTTGTGTTTGCGTGTGTATGAGACATGAATACACACACACACACACACACACACACACACAGAGAGAGAGAGGAGAGAGAGAGAGAGAGAAGAGAGAGAGAGAGAGAGAGCAAGTCACGACATGAGCACGTTTGCTTACTTTCAAGTGTGAAAACATTCTGAGGTTTGCGTTGCTGGTCACCGTTAACAATGACGGCTCTGCCTTGTCCACTCAGACGTTGGCGTATCTTAATGCCGCGGATGAGCTTAGAGATTTGCGTTTGTCGGCCCGACACTTCCCACAGTAGCATGGGATTTTAAAAAAACTGAGTTTGCCTCCATTTCTCGACCTTGCAGCCTTTTTCATGAACCGTCATGAGAAGGTGAAATAAAATCGTGGTCAGCTCTGGTTCCTTGTCCCTGATGTAGTCAGCTTCTTCATCATCTGCTGAGATAATATTTATAGTTCCTTCACCGTACATCATCTGCTGAGATAATATTTATAGTTCCTTCACCGCACACCATCTACTGAGGTCGTTTTTCCAGTTCCTTCACCGTACATCATCTGCTGAGATCATTTTTCCAGTTCCTTTACCGTACATTTGTCGAGGTCGTTTTTCCATCTCTTTCACCGTACAACATCTGCTGAGATCATTATTCCAGTACCTTCACCGTACAACATCTGCTGAGATCATTATTCCAGTTCCTTCACCGTACATCATCTGCTGAGATCATTTTTCCAGTTCCTTTACCGTACAACATTTGTCGAGGTCGTTTTTCCATCTCTTTCACCGTACAACATCTGCTGAGATCATTATTCCAGTACCTTCACCGTACAACATCTGCTGAGATCATTATTCCAGTACCTTCACCGTACAACATCTGCTGAGATCATTTTTCCAGTACCTTCACCGTACAGCATCTGTCGATGTCGTTTTTTCCATCTCCTTCACCGTACAGCTTCTCCGAGGTCGTATTTCTCACTCCATTATGTTTTCAGTTTCTGCTCTTGGACTAATCGTTGAATGGCTCCTTAACTTCACATCCTATAGTATCAGGTTCAAACCATATTCATTCAGGTTGTCCACGGACCAAAGCATACCGCACAGGTAGAAACCATTGTTCTTCATCGGGAATGCTGTGGTTCATCCTATAGTATCAGGTTCAAACCATATTCATTCAGGTTGTCCACGGACCAAAGCATACCGCACAGGTAGAAACCATTGTTCTTCATCGGGAATGCTGTGGTTCTAGATTTTGTAGATCGTGGGGATATTTGAAATCCAATCTTGGCTCTATTTTCTTTATTAATATTTCTGCATAGAGCCGCCTTTGATATTTCTCTTTTTCTTCTTTCGTTCGCTGTCCGATATAGTTTTTGTGTGATCGTAGGTGGAAGAAAGGGTGTTGGGGGGTTCCCTATAATCCTTAGTAGATTAAGTCCATCTTTTCTTTCTCAATATCGTTGAGACATCTACTTTGCTGATCTCTTCATTTTCGAATTAAAAATTATTTTGAACCTATCCATTTGATATTTAGCAGTCGATGTAGACATTTCTTTTTGAAAGATTTAAGGTTTGTTTTTTTTGTGTGATTTTGTTGATTTCCCTAGTTTCAAAATTATTTCAGTACTGGTGTTAGGTAGATATGTTATGATGTATGTTTATTATTTGTAGATGTAGTTTACTTTGTTCAATGCATTAAAAAAATTTTTTTGGGGGGTGGGGGGGGGGGAGGGTGGTTGGTGCTAATGGTAATCTTATCTTAAGCGTCGCCATTTTGTAACACTTCACTCCCAAAAAGAAAGCTACATTTTCCTTCTTTTTTTTTTTTTTTTGTACAATTTTGAGTCTTCTTTTTTATTTTCTTGTTCCTTTATTTTCTTGTTGTAGTTAGTTCCATTCGTTTAGACTTTAATACATCTGGAGGTCTATTTGTTCTACAAAGTTCCTCAGTTCTTCTTCTACTTGAATGTTGTCACAAATGCTTAAGTTAGCCTGTTCTTGAACAATTAGTTTCTGGATTGTTTTCTTCTATAACACATTGTTGGACTTCATATTCACAATTAAAGTAGGTTGCCCTTTTTGTGTGCAATATGGGTTTTGGTGCTCATATTGTATTACTTCATAATTTGCACAAATGCTTCTTTCTAGTTCACAGTTGAGGATCGTTCGCCTTCTCAAGTTTAACTCTTCAACTGTGAAATTATTTTACAAATTTGGAGAGCATTATTTGACTTCAGGTTATAAAGTACATAACTTATTTAATTCCATTCATTTATGTAAGTCTTGTACCTAATTAATAAAACTTATCAAAGTAGGGCTTTTTTTAATGAGAGAATATTCATAATCATAGATATACTGTTAATGGGGCATAATAAAAATATGGACACAACACTTTCGAATTCTCAGGATTATTGGTTCAGATATAAAGAGGTAGGGACTGTTGGTTTTAAAAAAAACAAAACAGACTATGACAGTCTCTGTATCTGAGACGTGTTTGTGTGGGTGTGCTTGCGTGTGTGTATGTGTGTTTATTGGGAAGAGGTAGAGGAGAAGCAGAGTTAGCAGGCTGTGCTATGTACTAAGAACAAGTTTCTATAGAAAAATCGACGAGTGACAAGTCGATAGTAGCACCGTTTCCTGTCTTTCCATTCAATAACCATTTATTATGCGCGTTGTTTGCTAGAGGTGCTCTCTCTCTCTCTCTTTCTCTTTCTCTCTCTCTCTCTCTCTCTCTCTCTCTCTCCGGTGTGCTGCTGCTATAGCTGCTGGGAGCGCAAATAGTTGGAATCAATGACGAGGTGATTGACGAACCTCTCAGATACTCTTCAGCTAACCGTGTTACTTACTGTTTTGAGTTTTCATGTGTCTTCTGTAAATGTCTTGGAACTTGTCATTACTATGTCACTTCCTGTAATACACATTATGCATATAATTTGTGCAGTACCTTTCAGAGTTACACTCTGTTCTATCTGTCAGTTGAATGAAGATTTTCTTCTCTGTCTCAGGCACATTATGTTCTATATAGATCGCTTGTATCAAAGACTCTCTCTCGATCTTTCTCGTTCTCTCTCTCTCACTCTCTCTCTCTCTCTCTCTCTCTCTCTCTCTCTATATATATATATATATATATATATATATATATATATATATATATATATATATATACACACACAAAAAAAGAAATTTCTCTTCATTTGTATTGAGGTTAATTCTTTCTTTCTCCCAGAGCCATCATAATTTTAGTCGTTACTTGTATCTAGGATTTACTTCTCATGATGACTTTTCTCAATAATTTTTCAACAGACGACTATATATATATATCAAGGATTTAGTTCTCATTTCTCAAAGCTAAAATGTTCTTGTTTCGTACATTATATTAATGATTTATACTTTTTTTTTATCAGTTGGGAGCACTGGTCAACACGGCAATGCGACTGTATCTTGATTCTCTATGAACATTTGTCAACATAACCGACACCATTAGTGAGCATGGGTTCAGATGTTATTGTGAGGGCCCACACAATACGGTATTTGGGAATACAGTTTGATCAAAGTCTTGTTTTATCCCAGCACATAGAGCATGTTTTAATAAAGGCCAGGAAGAGCCTTTCAGCGCTGAGGGTAATGGCGGCGGCACACCGTGAACAGCATCTTCTCGTCCTGCTATATTAGGGACTAGTCATTTCGGTTGTTGAGGATGCACTGGCGGTTCTAAATCTCGGCCGAACTCAGACTGAATGACTGGAACGAATACAATATGAGACTATACTTATCATACTTGGATGCACGAAAACTATACCATGCGACAATCTCCTCGACTTTCCCACCATTGCAGACAGATGAATGATGTCTCGTGCCATCTTTCGAGTCATTGAAGGAGGTGCGCGTGACCTTGCGGCTAAAACCATAGCTTCGGTGGCTGAAATGCCGGCGTACGGTGTTCGAATCCCGCGGTAGACAGAAAGGATTTTTTTTTCTGTCCGAGGGTGAAATAAAAATCCTGAGTATCACACGTCGTGGCGACTGCTTTGACCAGCGGCCTTTATTCCTCTGGTTCTATCGTGAGCCCCCCGTCATACGCCAGCAATGGTACTATGTGTCGTAAAGATTGTTGATGTACAACATCCTTTGCATAGGGAAATTAGGAAGAGAAAGGGCAGCAGGTTCAAAAGAGGAAAACAATGTATGGCGCGGTCTGAAGGCATTGTTCAACGTTGAACCCGGGGAAGAGTGGATACGAGTGCCAGTAGAGTGATCTACGTTCTTTTCTGTTTACATCACGTTGAACCCGGCGAAGAGTGGATACCAGTGCCAGTAGAGTGCTCTACGTTCTTTTTTGTTTACATCACGTTGAGCAGAGAATGCAGGCAGCAAAACTCTATGGTTTTGGAAGCAGATGTGCAGTCATTTATCTGTTATAAATCACCTGAGGGTTCGGCATCTACAGTGATGAGTCTGTTGTTTGGCACAGTCGGAGCCCATGGGCTTTCACGGCCTATGCCAAGGGAAAATAGTGAAGGAGGAGAGCGGTGTTTTCTTTGTAATTGCATGACCATGGAGATCATGGCAGTAACTAAAGTGATGGCATGGCTTGAAACACAACAATCTACTCAAGTGTGTTTTCTGGGTGACTCGATGAGCATGCTCAGGAAGATAGAAGGGGCTGGGTTCGAAGACAGTCTTTGGTGTCACTAAAGATCTCAAGACTGACTGGTACATGTGCTATTTCGTCCCTGGACACTCGGACATGAAAGGAAATGCGCGATCTGACAGCCTGACTGGAACGACTGCCGCAGATGGTGGACGTGCATTTTTCCGGGCTGACATTCTAAATGCACTGAAGGGAGGTAGGGCGCGCTAATGATTCAATCAATGGTCACGAGTCTACAAACATGTCCAGACTGCATGAACATAGGCCAAAACTGGAGGCGCCAGAAAGAATCGCTATGCGGGAAGACACACCAGAAAAACAAATCAACACAGAGCAGGAGTGATGTCTCAACATATTGAGGGACATACTAGGGAGGAGGTCTGAGCGCTTATGGACGTGTTCGACGTGCAGTAAGGATGATCCGTCGACTAAACTAAACGAAACTCTTTTCTCATTACTCCTCCTTACTTGGAGCTCTGATTTTCTGTTCTCGTCACATGTACCTACTACTCACTTGTCCTTTCTTACAATCGTGATGTTATTTTCTCGTCACTTGCATTGAGGATTTATCGTCTTTTTTTAGAGCCATGATGTGTTCTTTTGTCATAAATTTTTTCACGCTCAGCGCCTTGAAATTCACTTTCTTAATCAATTATCTACTAATAATAATTCTCATGATATTAACAATTTGAGATCAATCACCATTGCCGTGTTGGCTGCATGGATCGACGATGAAGCCAACATGGATGCAACTCTGCCTTAAAATTCCCCATTCGACAAAGCTGAAAAATAAAAACATTTGGATCCTGTGACACTGAGTTGGATAAGATAATAACAGAGGAAGAACACATTCCCCGCATCTCCAAACTAACTGTGGCCTAATAAACGTTCCACGGGAAACGTTCATAACAGTATGAACGATTGGGATGAACACATTTTGGTTTGCTGGAACAGGCACTGAGCAGATATAGGAAAGCGCCGTCTGCAGTGAGGCCACTTCGTTCTATAGTCCAAATACGAGGGAGTTTCATGCTTTATGACTCAGTTATGTCAATCTTTACATTTAAAAAAAAAAAAAAAGTAAAGTACCCCCATCACGCCAAGTGGCGTATAGGGAATATGGTGTTAGTGACCATAAATTTTACAGACCTTCGGCACATGATTTTTGGGGTAATGTGGTCGGTATTACGCTGATGCCGCTTTACTTTTCCAGAAAAAAAAATCCGGTACCCATTAAAGGCTGGGTGATCCGGAGGCCGTCGGGTGGGATCGAACCGTACCACCTGTCCTTTGTAGTCCAGTTCACTAACCACTGAGCTATCGCGGCTCCCAATCTTTACATGATATCCTATAATGTTACCAGCATCTTGGATTTTGGTGGCTATATCTAGCATTTCTTTTCTGTACAGGCTAATAGTTCACACACCCACACAACCTTAACGACCATCTTGACAAGATTGTTGAGTTGGCAAGTTTCGCGTTTCTTTACTTTGATTGTGAAATACACCAAAACTGCATAGTGTCACATTAGTTTTCCGTAATTAGCTATTTTAGATTCTAAATAAGCTTCGTTTATATTCAAAAGATAAGTTTTTTTTTTTTTTTTTTTTTTTTTTTTTTTTTTTTTTAAATGAAATCCATAATTATATTTATTTCTCAAATATCACACTTCTTTTTGGGGTTAATCTGTGACAGAAAATAGAATTATTTTGTGAAATTTACAGGAAGTAAAAGAAATCTCCACAATTCACAATTTTAATTACACAAATACGTGTAAACAGTCACATGAAACGTTCGTTATTAACATAAATTGACCACTATTTTTACCATGTTTTAAATATAATGAACTATTGTAAGATTAAATTATAACTTTGTCTTGTAAGGGAGAGAAGTATAAGGCGTGATATAAAACTTTACTAAGCTTTGAAGCAGGAGACATCAGCGAGCCACACCCTCTGCCCCACCCGCGTCAAGCAAGTGTTTCGACCGTTTAGCCTAGTGATACCTTAATGGGGCCGGCCCTCCTAGGTTATGACTTCCAATTGCCAAGCCGCGACCTCTTGCTACACTCTGAGTCTGAAAGCTTCATTTTGTCCCCGTCTCTTCTTGGGTGAATGGATTCTGCATCAGATAACTCATTTTGAATATTGTCAGGTCAATGTGACCCTGGTCTTCTTACTCTACTACTAGGTCACAGCAGTTCGATGTGAAAGTGCAGGGGATCTTTCTCTTTACTATTACCATGCCCAACTCAGTCAGTACCTATTCCTTCTTTCAACTAGCTGGGTCGACCGGAAAGAGTCTTGTTGGGGATCCAATCAATACACTACTGGCGCTTGCTCTAAGAGTAAAAAAATAAAGAAGTCAAGTACCCCCGTCACGCCAAGTGGCGTATAGGGAATATGGTGTTAGTTACCATAAATTTTACACTCCCTTGGCACATGATTTTTGGGGTAATGTGGTTGGTATTACGCCCGTGCCGCTTTACTTTCCCAGAAAAAAAATCCGGTACCCATTAAAGGATGGGTGAACCGGAAGCCGTCGGTTGAGATCGAACCCTACCTCTTGTCCTTTGTAGTCCAGATCACTAACCACTGAGCTATCGCGGCTCCCTTCTCTAAGAGTATCTAGAATAATATCTGCCAGTTTGTTACACAGTATAGAAAAATATATCTTTAATAGAATACCTGGTATTATTTACTGAGTAGGCGGGGAGAACGTGATTTTATTTGTTCTTAGTTTGGTGGACGTTTGTTGAATGACAGAGCTTTATTGAGTGCGCAATAATTACAGGAATATTTCTTTGTACTATATGATCACAACTGACGATTGAGAGTGCCAAGTAACATAGGTGTTTGGCTTCATTGGTTGGCTGGTGCATGCGTTTTTCTAAATACACATTTTCTTTTAATCATTTTTTCTTCTTATCAAGGCAATATCCTTTCAACCTGCCTTCTACTTCTTTGTTATTAGATTAGACCACAGTTGCCATTTTAAACAAAGTGAAGTTAAAACTACGTTTTTTTTTTCAAGTTTTCACGATGCCTTCGATATATAATTATTACAAGGGTCCCTGTAGATGAAATTGAAAATGAAATATAGTAAAAATAATAATAATAATAAAATGCGCATGAAGTTAAGGAAGTTAGTTGTATAAGGCTTTAATGGGTAATAAGAATAATGGCCCTTTACCCTGCAAACGTCGTTACATGATATGGTAAAGTTAGATCTGCTATTACTATGGCATTATACGTTAAGAGACATACGTTAATGAGAGTTCGAAATGAAGCGCTTTCATGTATTATTACAGGATATTGAACTATCCGAATAATTGTTGCTTGTACTCTGCGGGATATGTTGTAATAATGCTGTTAATAGCCTTAGGTGCCAATTTCAGGTGGTAACAACTATTCTTTAATAATCATACAGGGGTCGTGATATCCTCATTTTTTATTCCTATATTATTTTCTGTTCAGCAGGTGACACAAGATGACTCAGCAAAGACAATCTGTCAACAACAGTCTAATCTTGCAGTGAACGGTATGATTTATTTTATAATCACAACTGGCTATTTGTTTTAATATTAAAACTGCATTTTGGCTATAATTCTAGAATTCTTGCAGTATTTTTTTATGGATATGCATTTCACCCATTCGAAAAAATTAATCTTCTTTGGCGGTAGTTCTATTTTGTGACACCACACACAATTGTGGCAACATCGTTTTTTATGTTGGTGGTATTTTAAAACATTATTGATTATAAGTAGAAACATTACAAGCTCTGGATAAGTTGACACTTTCCTTGCGAAATGTTGACATATAGTCATATATATTCATATTGGACCACCAAAGAAAGAGGAATCATATACAGGTTATCTTGCTGAAATTTTTTTTTTTCCGTTTACCAGCTTTGACCTCTGGCGAAGTCCCTAGAGACTAGGAACTGAATTTTTGCGTGTTAATCCATTTTTCCCTGGCAGCTGTGTGCACGGTTGTCCCTCGCCGCACAGGCAGATAACTCCGTCTCCGGAGGTACTCATACTTTTTTTTTCCCCGTCCATTAGTAATTGACGTTTCAATTCCGTCCATGAGTAATTGACGGGTCTCGCTGCTCAGACCAGGGGTGGTTGCCGCAGAGAGAAATCATAAATAAAAATCCCAACTGGTGCAGCCGGGATTTGAACCTACAACCTCTCTGTCTCGAGGCCGGCGTCTTGCCTGCCCCGAGACCAACCAGTCCCTCATGTAAACTACAAATAAATTATCAATGATGAACTGCTGTGTTATGTACGTTGCCATTTCAGTGTATGTTGCCCTGACTATTGTTAAACATATATTTTCGGCGCTGTAAGAACACAACTTCTGACTGATCTGTTTTCTTTCTTAATTTTTGAATATTTTCTACTCATGATGTTTGTTCCCTCAGACATATTTAGAACTTTCTTATATTATATAAGGTAAATCTTTCTCCTTGTTCAGTGTGTCGTCATTTGAACACGATTTGTTTGTTTGTTTTTGTTTTTTTCATTTCTAGTGGAAAATGAAAAATATAATATTTTCTCATAGTTTCTCTTGTCCACACCAGCAAGCAAAAACCACTTGTAAACGTGTATTTTAGTGTGCTTATGTTAAACAGCTGCCATTTTTTTTCGTCAAATTAAAAAAAAATGTGTTTTACTACAATCACTTTTTATTTTAATATATATATTTCATGGTGTTCGTCTGGCATAATAATTTCACATCTTTTGTTTCATTTTATTTTGATGATTCATACTTTACAACATTTGACTGCCACATATTGATAATTGACAGTCTCATTAGAATAATTGACAGTCATCGCAATGTTTGACAATCTAACCACATTAATTAACAGCCTAATCACGATATTTAACAGTCTCATCATAATAATTCACAGTCTCATCACAATAATTCACAGTCTCAACATAATAATTCACAGTCTCATCACAATAATTCACAGTCTCATCACAATAATTCACAGTCTCATCACAATAATTCACAGTCTCATCACAATAATTCAGTCTCATCACAATAATTGACAGTCTCTTCACAGTAATTGACCGTCACTTCGCAATGGTTGACAATCAATCTCAATAATTGACAGTCCCAATATAATAATTAGCAGTCTTATCACAGTAATTGACATTCTTATCACAATAATGTACAGTCTCCTCGAAATCATTGACAATCTTATAATAATTAATTGTCTCATCGCAATTGTTGACAATCTTATCATCATCATCATCATTGAGTGCCTTCTCCGCAACGAAGGTTGGCAACCATGGATCGCCATTCTACTCTGTTTCTTGCTTTGATGGTGCAGGCTGACATAGATTGACTTGTCCATATTTTGATGTTACTCGTCCATGTTAGTCTTGGTCTGCCTCTGCCTCTGTTACCTTGTATTTTCCATTTCAATATTACTTTTAGTAGGCTGTTGTGTCTTTTAACATGGCCCAAAAATTTCATTTGTCTTGTCTTAATTGTATTTAGTAGTTCTCTTTTTATTTTCAATTGTTTTAAAACTTCATCGTTTGTTTTCTTTCCTTTCCACCCAATTCTATCTATTCTTCTATAAATCCACATTTAAAAGGCTTCAATTTTCTGTTCTGTTTTCTTATCTGATGTCCATGTTTCTGCACCATACAGGAATATTGAGAAGATGTAACATTTTGTCATTCTTAGCTTCAGCCCTGTTGATATTTGTTTTGTTGTTAGTATATTTTTCATGTCATTAAAATTCCTTTTTGCCATACCTATTCTTTTGTTTATTCCAATTTTACATTTTCCATCATTGGTTAAAGTATGTTCCAGGTAGTTGTAGCTCTGAACTGTCTCCAGATGTGTTCCTTCAACTGTGATATTTAATTGTAGGTCTTGAGAGTTGTCTTTGTTTATGATCATAGTTTTAGTCTTTTTGATATTCATAACTAGTCCATATTTTTGGGTGTTATGTTTATCACATTAAGTAATTGTTGTAGGTCTTTAGGATTTTCTGCTAGTAGAACAGTATCATAAGCATATCTTAGGTTATTGATTATCTTTCCATTAATGTTTAGGCCTGGCATCTCTGAGATGTTTTTAAAGATTTGCTCAGTGTATAGATTGAACAAGCTTGGTGATAGGATGCATCCTTGTCTTACTCCTCTTTTTATGTCCATAGGTGTAGAGTTCTCTTTGTTATATTTTATTATTGCTGTTTGCTCCCAGTACAAATTACATATTAGTTGTATGTCTGTGTCGTCTAGATTTATATCCTTTAGGCAGTCTATAAGTTGATTATGGTGTATTCTATTGAAAGCTTTGGTGTAGTCTATGAAGCAGGCATATATTGGTTTGTTTACTTCTATGTACTTGTCAATCAATGTTCTCATGCTAAATATGATTATGACAATCTTATCACAATAATTTATTGTCTCATAATAATAATTGACAGCCTAATCACAATAATTGACTATCTCAACATAATAATTGATAGCCTAATCACAATAATTGACTGTCCCAACATAATAGTTGATTGTCTCATCACAATAATTGACTGTCTCAACATAATAATTAATGACTTAATCACAATAATTGACTGTCTTAACATAAAATTAATAGCTTAATCACAATAATTGACTGTCTTAACATAAAATTAATAGCTTAATCACAATAATTGACTGTCTTAACATAAAATTAATAGCTTAATCACAATAATTGACTGTCTTAACATAAAATTAATAACTTAATCACAATAATTGACTGTCTTAACATAAAATTAATAGCTTAATCACAATAATTGACTGTCTTAACATAAAATTAATAGTTTTATCGCAATAGTTTACTATCTCAACATAATAACTGACAGCCTCATCGAAATAATTGACAGTCTCAACACAATAATTGACAGCCTTATTTCAGTAATTGACGGTCTCATAGTAGTTGACAGCCTCATCACAATAATTGACAGTCTCAACACAATAATTGACAGTCTCAACACAATAATAAACAGCCTTATTTCAATAATTGACAGTCTCAAGACAATAATAAACAGCCTTATTTCAATAATTGACAGTTTCAAGACAATAACAAACAGCCTCATTTCAATAATTGACAGTCTCAACATGATAGCTGACAGCCTCATCACAGTAATTGACAGTTTCAATACAATAATAAACAGCATCATTTCAATAATTGACAGTCTCAACATAATAGTTGACAGTCTCAACATATTAGTTGACAGCCTCATCACAATAATTGACAGTCTCAACACAATAATTGACAGCCTCAACACAATAATTGACAGTCTCAATACAATAATAAACAGCCTCATTTCAATAATTGACTGTCTCAACACATTAATTGATAGCCTTATCACTCATCATACAGGTAAGAATGTGTGGACATTATCTCTGGAATCAGAACGACACGGCCGACATGAGTTTGGCAAGGAAGACGCCGTCAGAGCTCTCCCACCGCCAGCAGAAAAGTTTCAGCCCTCACAAGCAATTGTCTGTCGACATAAAAAGCTTCGACACTGCTGCCAGTTTTGTGATAGTGCCCCGGGCACTCCGACTGCGCCACCGAAGAAGAAACATTGCAGGTCTTTATCTGTTCCCCCTGATGGCCTCATGGTTGTGCCCGCGCCAATTAAAGATCCTGGCGGTAAGATCTGGAAACCCATAGCTGTGATTCCTCAGAATAATAACAATGTTAAAGACAATAAGGACAGGAATCAGTCGTCGATGTCTCACGCAGGCGAGTCCTGCAAGTGGATGCCCAAGCTATCGTCAGGTTTCAAGCTTGTACCAGTGATTTCCTCTTCACCCAGCGTAGATAGTGGTCACTACACCAATTCTGACCTACAGACACCACCTGGGTCGCCTGTCCCCCGACCTGCTTCAGCGAGCAGCGATGCGTCCTTCAGCTCCCTGGGTTCAGTCTGGCACGACTACAGCCCGATGAGAAGTCGAGTGCGAGTGCTGGAAAACCGTAGTCTTTCATGCGAGGACCAGATCTCAGAGTCGTCCTCAACGAGTTCCATGCCCTGTGTCCACGGCTGCATGGACCCATCCACTCTTAGCCGCAACAGCAGCAGTCAGGATAGCGGCAACATATGTAGCAGCAGCGGCATCCCCAGGTGCCACTCGCAACCCTGTGTTCTCCACCACCGCCGTTGTGGACAGAAGCGGCGTCGCGACTGTGATAGACCAACACTTAACTTCAACAAAATGACCGAGGCAAGTGTTTGTAGAAGTGTCTTTGTGTAGACCGTGTTTATGTGTTTCCATAACGTGTTGGCACTAATTACTGATAAAGCTCTGTAATAAGTTATACAATAATGCACAGGTAATATATATATATATATATATATATATATATATATATATATATATATATATATATTATAATAATAAAAACAATATAATATAATATATAGAAAACAGAAGTAATGGTCATATCGAAGAAACAATCATCACCATCATGCAGCATAAAAATAAACGAGGCAAATCTGAAACAAGTGCAACGTTTCAAATACTTGGGCACAATAATTACATCGGATGGAAGATACACCACGGAAATAAAAAGCAGAATAGCTCAGGCCAAAATAGCATTTCAGAAAATGAAAAATATCTTATGCAACAAATCTGTGTCAATAGCAATAGAAATGAGAAAGAGAGTTCATCGGTGCTATATAGAACCAATTCTGACCTATGGAAGCGAATCATGGACAGTAGACAAACAAATGAAAAGACGATTAGAGGCCACAGAGATGGGATTTCTCAGAAGAATGTTGAAAGTTTCCTGGACAGCTAAAAAGATCAATGAGGAAATTTTCAGAGGCCAACGAAAAAAAAAGGAGCTCCTAAAGAACATAAGAAAGAAACAATCAAGATTTTTCGGGCACATCATGAGAAGAGGAAAGTTGGAATACTTAGTTACAACTGGCAAAATAAAAGGAAAGAGAGATCGCGGACGACAAAGAGAGAAAATACTGGATAGCTTGGTGTCATGGCATGGAAAGCAGTCAACAACAGAACTGATGCACTGTGGATAGAAGATTGTGGAAGGACATGATCGCCTACGCCAACCGGTATGGTACATGATGATGATGAATAAATATATCATTATTTGCTTATACCCACCAATACATTCAAGAGAAAGCAAGTTTCATAGCTACAGCAGGACTTATGTTGTACTGAACATATGCATTTTTTATTAAATAAGTAGAAACCATATCGCTAATTTAAATAACTGCACTAGTCAAAAACATAGAACGATAAACATGTGGCAGCAACACACTCGCGCGTTCGTTTGGGAGGCATTGTAACAACTGTTGTTTTTTTTTTTTTTTTGGGGGGGGGGGGGGGTGCAATAGTCAGCCATGCCTGTTTTATATGTATATAGAAAGTCGTGGGTCAGCGTTAATGTCAATTGAAGGATAAGCAAAAATATAATATCTTTGCCAATTTAAACATCTCCAGTTTCATTTCAAAATTAAAGACGTTAGGCTTAAGAAGCCACCATTGTAAAACGTCCGCTGATAATGAAACAGAAATCCTGAGTCCACAATGAGAGAAGAAACCGAAGATTACGTATCAAACTGTGCTCGTATCAAACTGTGCTCGCTGAAAGAACATCTGCCATGTGCTCAGAGTGGAGGAAAGAAAGCTCTTGCGTCAGGCCTTCATGATGGCAAGAACGATCAAAATAAACTCCAAGACAAACAATTAATAGAGAGCACTCAAACATGGGATTGAGAACAAAACGGGACCTACAAGGTCTAGTAGTCAATCATCAGTTATAGTTTACATTTACTTGTATTACAAATACATGGGAGCAATTTAAACCTCAGATGGTAGATATACAACAGACGTATACAACAGAATATGGTGACAACTTTACAAAAAGAGGATAATACTTATTATTGTCGTTTCGACTTATATGCGGCCTTCCACAGAACACAGAGACAACACAGAGACAATACAGAGACAACACAAGCCAACAGACAACGCAATGGAAATATAATATAAAGGTAAAAGTAAGGTAAAGTACGAGACTTGAACCGGCGTCTTGGCACGCGAGTTTACACCCATATGTGCTCGGCCGCCTATCCAGAAATGTTCGGAGATTTCTGTATAGTGTCGCCTCAAGCATCGAAACTCATATGCGAAGCAACATTCCTCACCTTCCCAGGGTGATACCCTGGTACCCATTTCTGCCAACGGCTGGGTCGACCGTGGGAGTATTTTTTTTTTCCAACCACTAGTACAATTCACCCTGCTCCCAGCGAGAATCGAACACGGGTTGTCCGAACGTCGGTAGTCCAGTCGGGTGGTTTTCCCAACTAGGCTATATACTTTCCCCAAATATACTATACTACATGTTAGTTGCTTCCTTTATATTTCCTTTGCATTGTCCTTTTGTTTTTGTTGTCCCTATGTTCTGAGGAAGATCGCATGTGGGCCGAAACATCAATAATCTGTATTGTCCTCTTTTGTAGAGCTGCCACCATACATTGTATCTTACTACACCTCGAACCTCCCACGTGCTTCCAGCTCACCAGCTTTACACCAGCACTGCGATTGTTCCCTAGGTTAGGTTTCTCTTATTGGTGTGTTAGGTTTCTCTTATTGGTGTGTTAGGTTTCTCTTATTGGTGTGTTAGGTTCCTCTTATTGGTGTTTAATGGGAATATGGTGTTAGTGTCCATATTTTTCAATAATCACCGACACTTTTATGGTTTACGTGGTCGGCATCACGCCAAGCTGCTTTACTTTCTCACAGAAAATCCATGGTACCTACTTTTCTTTTTTTTTTTTTTGGGGGGGGGGGGGGGGGGGAACCACATAATCGTGTCGATCCGAACAAAATTACTCACATTTGAAAATTTAACCTTGGCCCTCTTCATAAGTAAACAAGTGCACTAACCACTATGCCACCGTGCCTTTGTACGGAACCTGAGTAAATAGAAAAACCTCATAAATAATTGTTGCATTTTTATCCAAAGCCTTATTTATATGAAAATATGGATAATCTACTTCGCTTTTACCATGTTTTTATTATTCAAACAGAATACATGTGGGCTACTTTGTTAATCTTCTCTTTTTTAAACGAATGAGAAATCATTAGAATTTAAAATCTTTTATATTTAAGCTGCTCTAAAGAGTTTTTTTTTTCTTTTCGAATCTTAGCATGCACAGTGCCGTATTTATTTCTGTTATGTAACCTACCATTGATATCTGTAGTTAATGTGACTAACAGCGATAAAAATCGTCAAGAGTTCATTAACAATTAAACGGAAGTCCACACTTCAAAATATCAAGCTAGAGTAAGTTGTTGAAATATGAGAGCCATAGACCACATTATACAACGGAAACATATAGCAAGAGAGAGAAGAATCATTAAAGTGGTCAACATATCGATAATACATGGAAACAGATGGGTCGAAGCTGCATCTGGAATAGGATGACGGACAATAGAGTTTCTTTCATTTGAAGTAAACAGGGTTTTTGAGGTGTCACCGTAGAAACGTACACATTGATTATAGACAAGCGCTAGTGCTAGCGTTTTCAGATGAGATCTAAAAGTCATGATAAGAATTTTGTGTGTGGTGGACTTGGCAGAGAAGGTGAGTCAGATCATAGATAGCATATGGGAGAATCGTTGACATAGCGATTTACAGTGTGGTCCAGATTTAAGGACCCTTGAATGGTCGAGCAAGGAAAAGGACACGTTGAAGTATCTATAAACTGTGCAATAAACTGAGAGGCACTTGGAACATTCAAACATGTCAAATATCTGGGCTCCATTGTTACAGACGAACTGAAGTATTAGCTAGAATTGCACAAATGGCAGTCCTGTCAAGACACTAACATTCACAAGAAAGTGAAAACATCTCTCTATGAACAAGGGGCAGATTATTATGAACAGTAGAGTTTTTTTTTTATATTTCTGCCAAACGCGAACACTTGATTTTTAAAAACAAAACAAAGAAAAAGAATACATGTTCAGTCTGGGAATGAGATGGTATAGCATATCTTATATAGACCATATCACCAATGAGCAAATGCACAAGAAGTTCCAACGACCCAAGGACCAAGTAAAAACGTATTATCAGTTGTAAAAGAATACAAAATGGTACATATATGTTACAAGATCTACATGTCTTGCTAAGACCTAAAGGGAACTGTACCAGACAAAAGAAGACAAGGCAGACACAAGTGGAGAAAACATCAGAGAATAGACATGGCTAACTTTCGTCCGAACATAGATTTCTACTCTTATTAGTGAATGCTGGAAGAAAATTGCGAAGACATCATAAGCAGTGCTCCAACGACCGCCAAGGTTATGGGACTGAAGGTGATGAAACTTTTACAGTAACATCTACTAAACGTTTCAAAACCATGACAGAATAAAGTAAACTATAAATACAAGGCGAAAGTAACGACAAAATAGCTGCACGGCTTCTTGAACGAATGACGGACGAGCTTTATCTCAGTCAACTCCAGAAAATTAATAGAAAGGCGGGTTGGGGGCGCATTTTATTTTGGTTTTGTCCAACACGACGAAAAAAATAACTGTATTTTTTTAAAATTACGAATGACTCCCTTGGGCTTTCACTTGAAACATTAAGAGCGTCCCACATTTGACTACGCCATGTTTGCACGTGCCTTTTTACGTCCAGTGCACAGCATTGACAGTTTGTGGGGGCACGGTAAAATGGGAATTTATTTTCCGAAAAGCCTCTTTAGATTTGTGGTTTTGTGTGTTGTTGGCGTTTTGTGACCAACAGTTTGAGTGTTGGCTCTGATGTGCTGCAGTCGGCAGCGATAGTCGGAAAAAGCAGCTTCATTAGCTTTGTGGTTTGGTTGAAGTGGTAGTCTATTCTTCTTGGCGTTCATCCTTTAAGTGGGAGTAAGTAAATGCGCTTTGTCGCTAGTTTACGGCAGCGCCGCGATATCTGCACCTTTCGGCCCGATACATCCGTCTTCGGCTTGAATGAGTAGCTTTGCTTCACAATTTTAGCCCGGGTAGCGGCCATTTTTTTGCCTACTCATTTCGATTTTTAACTGCCAAGGTTTCTTTAACGTGCGCGAATTCACATGGGACAGTTTTTCGCCGTTTTTCGAGAGGGATAGACATCGGACAGTTTTTCGCCGTTTTTAGAGAAGGATAGACATCGGATCTCACAACCCAGAGAGGGATAGACATCGGATCTCACAACCCAAAGAGGGATAGACATCGGATCTCACAACCCAGAGAGGGATAGACATCGGATCTCACAACCCAGAGAGGGATAGACATCGGATCTCACAACCCAGAGAGGGATAGACATCGGATCTCACAACCCAGAGAGGGGTAGACATCGGATCTCACAACCCAGAGAGGGATAGACATCGGATCTCACAGTCCAGAGAGGGGTAGACATCGGATCTCACAGTCCAGAGAGGGGTAGACATCGGATCTCACAGTCCAGAGAGGGGTAGACATCGGATCTCACAGTCCAGAGAGGGGTAGACATCGGATCTCACAACCCAGAGAGGGATAGACATCGGATCTCACAGCCCAGAGAGGGATAGACATCGGATCTCACAGCCCAGAGAGGGATAGACATCGGATCTCACAACCCAGAGAGGGATAGACATCGGATCTCACAACCCAGAGAGGGATAGACATCGGATCTCACAGCCCAGAGAGGGATAGACATCGGATCTCACAACCCAGAGAGGGATAGACATCGGATCTCACAACCCAGAGAGGGATAGACATCGGATCTCACAACCCAGAGAGGGATAGACATGGGATCTCACAACCCAGAGAGGGATAGACATCGGATCTCACAACCCAGAGAGGGATAGACATGGGATCTCACAACCCAGAGAGGGATAGACATGGGATCTCACAACCCAGAGAGGGATAGACATGGGATCTCACAACCCAGAGAGGGATAGACATGGGATCTCACAACCCAGAGAGGGATAGACATCGGATCTCACAACCCAGAGAGGGATAGACATGGGATCTCACAACCCAGAGAGGGATAGACATGGGATCTCACAACCCAGAGAGGGATAGACATCGGATCTCACAACCCAGAGAGGGATAGACATGGGATCTCACAACACAGAGAGGGATAGACATCGGATCTCACAACCCAGAGACCAGGGGAGGGTAAAGCCATGAAGAAACCACGGATTCGATTTTTTTTCTCTCAAATTCCAACCGCCTGTGGTTCGGATCGAACCAACTCGGGACCTTCTTATCCAGAGGCCGACGCCTTACCACCCAGTCCCGAAGTGGCAGTTGATATCTGACATAACAAGGATAATACACATATAACACTTATTTACAGGGTTTTTAAATTGTGAAGGTATTTTACAACATTCATCTTCTATCGTTCAACTCCCTGTGGAGCATAGGTCTTCAGCGAACGCTTTCCAAGTCGTTCTGTTTCTTGCTAATCTTTAAGATCATTCCATGTCTTCTTTATCATCTTCATCTCTAAATTACAGCATGCTTTTAGCTAAATTGTATATAAAAAACGGCCAAAGACATAGCCAAAATTGACAAATAGTTCTGGTCAGGAACCCTAGGGCTAGGCACACGACACTGAACTCTCTATTTTAGGACATGGCACCGTAGCCCCTGGAAGCCTCGGTGGCTGAGTAGTTGTCAGTCCGCTCACATATGATCAGAACTCATCATCGTTTGATTCCCACATGTGACGGATATTTGTTCTCACCTTCAGGGCTTCGAGATTCACCCTACCTGTAAAAATGGGTACCAGAGATTTTTCTGGGAAGTAAGATCGGTCTGGCGTGATACCGACCACATCATCCAAAACGCACCTTTGGTCATATACATATAAAATCATTAACACCATATCGCCCATATTATCGAGGCTTGGATGGAATCTGTATATTACATACAATATAAGACTAGTACGACGACAGTAATATACTGTTATTGTTGCAAGAGGAACGTATATATTCTCAGGCTATCTCTCTATATTTTAATGCTTGGTGAAGTAATTTGCAAACGCCCCTTACAATTTGTAGGTAATATAGTGCTAAAGGGAATTATTTAGTATAAAGTATGCTTGTTCAATGGCGTAACCTGGGTTGTCAGCGCCCGGAACAAAGCAAGTATGTGGGTTGTCAGCGGTCGGAACAAAGCAAGTATGTGGGTTGTGTAGCGGCCGGAAGAAAGCAAGTATGTGGGTTGTCAGCGGCCGGAACAAAACAAGTATGTGGGTTGTCAGCGGTCGGAACAAAGCAAGTATGTGGGTTGTCAGCGGCCGGAACAAAGTAAGTATGTGGGTTGTCAGCGGCCGGAACAAAGCAAGTATGTGGGTTGTCAGCAGTCGGAACAAAGCAAGTATGTGGGTTGTCAGCGGCCGGAACAAAGCAAGTATGTGGGTTGTCAGCGGCCGGAACAAAGCAAGTATGTGGGTTGTCAGCGCCCGGAACAAAGCAAATATGTGGGTTGTCAGCGCCCGGAAGAAAACAAGTATGTGGGTTGTCCGCGCTAAGAACAAAGTAAGTATGAGGGCTGTCAGCGCGTGGGGCAAAGCCAATTTTTGCTTACATTTTTTTCTCCCATTGTGTGTGTTTTTTTTTATTGTTATTATTACTTCTTGCTTTTAATATTTTGCACCATTAAGAATTTTGTGTCTGGAGTAAACGCCCCTCATGCCCTCTCCACGCTACGCCATCGTGTTTGCTTGAATGCTTTAGCGTGGCTCATAGGGAATTGTTGCTGGAATAAACCGGAAGTGAACACTGTCATGTAATACTGTAGAGTCACCTACTGCTAGAGACTTCACAATGTTAGACTTATGTTTTACCCTCCCAAAACTAGGAGTCTGGCGCACATTTATATTAAAGAGCTGAAATTTATTAATTTCTACTGGCTCTTATTCGGCACTATCTATCTATTGACCTTTCGAGCCGTAGCCGGCCCATACGGCGTAGACCAAGATACTCCTTCTCTTATCTGAATTTTTGTTCTAGCAGTTTTCAATTCTTTTAAAGATATTTTATCAAATCTCGCCATTTGTCTCTGTTCTGTGCAAGCAGCTCTATCTCATTGAGGGAGCCGATTCCTGCTACTCTTGCCTCTCTCATCAATGTTTTTCTCAGTGTCTCTATGGGTCTTCATCTTTTCCTCTTACCTGTTGTTTTCCACATGAGGGCTTGCTTTGCTATTCGGTTATTATCTCTTCTCATCACATATCCAACATATGACCATCGTCTTTTCTTTATTACTGATATTCGTCACTACAAGTGACTTAATGGCAATCTCTTGTTTTTAAACCTTATCTTATTAGTCACAAAAAAACTATACAACTCTTGTATTTAATATTTTAAAAGAGAACCAGGTTTATTGGTTATTGGTTATGGAAGGCCTCGGTATCACAGCAAACGAATTAAAATCCATAATTGCTCAACCGCCCGTGCCAGTGGAATCTTCCGAATTACTAACTCATCTCCCAAACAAAGAAAGGTAACTGTAGTCCCCATCGTAGCAGTCTCAGCACACGCCAAAAGACATAAGGCGAAACCGCGCAGAAAGTGAACACAGCCAACTGTTCCCTGTCATACGATATCACCATTCATCGTAAACAAGCGGGATATCGAAGCAGGATCAAAACAGATGAGACACACAGCTCACGGTGTGCACAGAGCACTTAACTCAGTAGCTCCTGCAACAAGCCGGACTTGGAATATGAGGAAACTGCAAGAAGGAACACTTTTCAGACATAGCCTTCAATGGTTCCTGCCGCCTATCCACCATATACCATGGGAGTTCACGTCCTCCCAAAAATGATGATCGTCATAGCACTTGATGATGTTAGGCCATCATTGATGACTCCAATTCCAAACATATAGATACACAGTGGTGGTAAGTTATCATTTCCAATCCAACAGAAGCCACATGACCTGTAGTTAGTAAAACCACAGAGAGAATATGATTTTGTGACCTTCACTGATTCACTCTTAGATGTGAATGTGTAGTTTACACAAGAGGAGAAGTTTTCAACTACAGTGATCCCATTTAAGGCAATTCTGGGATAGCAAGGCAAGTCTATCCCGTGTGTTACCGGGGCCTCATTATGAGGGAGGTAAAGAATGGTGACACTGTGACCTTCCAGGCATGTCGTAAGAGGCGACTAAGGAGGTTGATCGATGGCTTGACAAGCTGTCATTGTAAAAAGTATTGTTATGGAAACAGCGCCATAGATTTTAGAGCAGTGATCTCTGCAATATGTGCCATTTTGGCACGCAAGGTTTCTGTTTTTGAGATTATGGTTCTGCCCTATGTGCCGTCTTCGGCTCGAAAGGAGAATAGATAGATAGATAGAAGGCAAGTCTCCTTTGTCGCAGCAGAACTTGATGTTCTCCGCTCCCTTCTTGTAGCTGCTGCCACACGATTCTGATGTCTCATTAACTTGGACATCATTCAAGAACAATGTCAGATTAACATTCCATAGATATGGCTCTGCTGATGAAATGCTTGGTGCAACAGTTGTATCAATCATACTGGAGGCTCCTAGTCTGTGGTCATTAATATCACAGACGGCACATGATGTTGTTATATTCAGTATTTCTTCTGGGGTGTAAATATGTGGCACACACATGGAGAGTGGTTTGTGGTCACAGTAATCCCATTAAAGGCAATTCTAGGGTAGCATGGCATAGCTGTTTCAGAACAGCACAATCCTGTGATGTTTTCTGTGTTCGCAATAAAGCTGCTGGTGCTACACAATACTGACCAATTATAGGTGTGGACATTATTCACTTGCAATGACAAAACTGCTTTGTTTACATCATAAACCTCTGGAAGCGAATCATTTATGGAACTAATAGTACAATTTATTCTTCCATCGGGGATATCTTTATTGAGTCCCCCCCCCCCCCCAAAAAAAAAAAGTCTTTGGTTAAAAAGCACATATGCTTTTGAGTTAAACACAAAATGAGCCCACTTCATAGATTCAAAATGATCCTTGCCAATGCCATCCGTTTGCACAAGTTAGGTCCTTAGCTACCAAGGTCACACACGTCCGAAACGAATTAACGACTTTATCTACAGCGAAGGTTAACGAACTGGGAACAAACATTAATGTTCAAACCCTTGAAAACATTTTCAAAAATCTGCCAACTCGCTGCAATAACATATATCGTGTTGTTCAATGTAAACATTGCTTAGTCCATAGCTCGAATATAAATAAGCTGCCATTTTGGTGCCAGGTTTGTGAACCAGGTTTGTGAACCAGGTTTGTCATATTGTAATTCTTGTTGTTGTTGTTCTTGTTCTTGTTGTTGTTGTTGTTGTTCTTGTTGTTGTTGTTGTTCTTGTTGTTGTTGTTGTTGTTGTTGTTGTTCTTCTTCTTCTTCTTCCACTTCTTCTTCTTCCACTTCTTCTTCTTCTATCCTTCCTCTATTGCCGTTGGCGGCGGGGAGATACAATATGCGATTCTTTGCTCTTCTGTTGGCCTATTCTGGTGTTATCCCTCCTATTGACTCTAGTGTTCCTTTTATCCATCTTTCTCGGTCTTCCTCTTAATCAGGCGTTTTCGTAGCGTTTGTTTATGGCTCTTTGAGTAATTGTTAGTTCTTTTTGTCTTGTTATGTGGCCGAACCAATTTATCTGTTGTTTCTTTATGTATTCGATTGCTGGTTCAATTTCGAGTTTCTTCCTCAGGTCGGTGTTTCTTACTCTGTCCCTTAAGCTGTTTCCTGTCATTCTTCTGACACATTTCATTTCGGTGGTCGTTATCTTTCTTATTGTTCTAGAGTCCAGCGTCCAATTCATATTGTAATTGCCAAGTAATATTAATGAGTCAGCGCTCTTATGAAAATCCTTGCCTGTCACTATGACTAATTGTTTAGTAGTTAATATAGGCACACTTTGTTCCTCTTATAAATCTGGTGATGGTGTGTTTTCTGTGCTTTGATTTTAGGTTGGGGGGGGGGGTTGTTCTATTTCTCACCATATTCTTTTTTTAAAGACTTGTATGAGTGGACGAAGAAAACTGGTGGGATTTGTTAGAGCGATCACGCCAACTATAAAGGTCATGCTGATACAATTAATCATATGACAAGTTATCACCTTAATGATTTAGACTCTCTAGCTACTTTTCTTTCATTCTTTCTTCTACATTTTCCGTAATCTCTTTTTTCTGTATCAAATCCCCTTCGTTTGTTATTTTCTGTTATCATTTTATATTTTTATATCAGGAAAAAAGACATTTTTTAACTCCACTATAATACCATCATTCCGACATTATGCCATTTGTGAAGTGTATTTTACGAGGTCTGTGAGGTAGGAGAGAAAAGGCTTACTGAAACCACCACCAGATTTGAGTTTTTATATTTCATTTATGCAGACGTAAAAACACACATCCCCTGATAAGAAAGAAAAAAAAAAACAGCCATTTGCACACACACTGTCTCTCTCTCTCTCTCTCTCTCTCTCTCTCTCTCTCTCCCTCTATTAATTGCCTACACATCTTCTTCAGCGTTTACCAGTTTGGTGGGCGTGAATGCGTTGTGTCGTGGCAAGTCGCGATATTCTGCGCCTTTTGGCCCGGATCATCCGCCTTAGGCATCATTGTTATAAATGATATCTTATTAAGCATTAGGGGAGCTCTTGTTGAACCCAATGGAGGGTATAAAAAATAGTTCAAGAATAGACTAGATTTTGCAGGAATATACAAATACTCATATTTTTGTGTATTCGTGTTTTTGTTTGTATCTATATGTTTTGTAACTTTGTTATCACATTTAAACAAAAGTTTAAAACAAAATAGAACTATTAGTATTGTCTGTCAGTGTTTCGTAATATTTTTAGCCTGTTTGCCTACTTTCTTGTGAACACTATTGGACTTTTCATTGTTGTTCTATTGTCATTTGTCGTGGAGTTTAAATGTGCTTTTTAGCAGCAGCATTCTGTTGAGTTCACCAGTGGACCAAGACAATGGCGCTAGATAGGACACAAACTGGTGAACGCAAAGATTAAGAAGAAGGGGATATTATGGACTCGGGGAAAGCATTAATCGACTGGTACCAAAAATGGCGGTTTGGAAAGTGATTGTTAAATACCTAGGCTTCACATGGAGTTAAAGGGTAGACGAAGAAAAGATGTTGTTCAATTATTTGATGTCACTGCAATCTGTTGTACCAAAGTAAATCAGCATTTTGTCATTCTTTCTATGTTTAGTCTTACCCACCCTGCCCAAATTCCCAGAACACATTTATTAATCTTATTAGCCCGGACGTTCCTTTCAGTTGTGCTTCCTATTGTTTACATTCCTCTACCTGTTTCACATATATATATATGTCGTCTCTGAATGTAGCTCATTTTATATTTGTTTATTTTCTGTTATCTGTTGTGGTGTATTTTTAATCACGGCCAGGAGCTCTCGTAAATTATATTTATGTGTGCGCATTTATCTGTCAGCGGTTCTCAACATAATTCACAGTGATGCCTCACCGTCGTTTTCAAGCAGTTTTTGCTTGCTTGCCTTATCCGATGACCTCGTCATCCACCCTTAAAATGAAGTTAAGTGGGCGTGTGTGCGTTATGTTCTGGTTTGCAGCAGAACTTGATATTTGCACCTTTACGCCCAGCACATCCGATTTCAATATTTCAATTGTGAGTGTTAGTTTGCCTTTCATCTCGTATACCACTAACTTGACCAGCTAGACTAATGAGTCTATTTCTATGGGACACCGCGAAGAGGTGGAGTAGAGTTTGGATAGTTCTGACAACTTTCAACTCCGTTACCGTTGGCACTTCTGCACTCAAGCATTTCAGTGTTCTCAAACCACGGAACTCCGAGTGGTGTTCTATGAGTTTTCAATCATTACTTTATCGTTTATGACTTCACTCTTATTCAATTTTCCCCATCTACACACTCGGTTTTTTCTGTATATTTCCGTTCTAAGGATAATATCAAAATTCGTATATTGTCAGACTCCTTTTTTACTCTAGTTTTTTATTATTATTATTTATTAATGAAAGTACATGCAACGGAATTATGAAGTATGACTATAAGATCATCATCATGTCATAGATAAGAAAGTTGGTGAAACCATCACCAATAGCCTATGTCCACACAAAGAGTTTCTTAAATCAGCGATAAATAAATAAGCTAAGCCGGTACGGCCAAGTACACAAGATCTAACAGCCTGGCGTAAATTATCTAGCACACCACAGTGAGATGTGGTAGGCGCAGGGGAAAAATAGGTTGATAATATCGAGACTGTACTGGGAAACAATTCAAGCAAATCCAGAAGTTGGTAAATAAAAGGGAAACTTAGAAAAAGATAAATTCTTCACGTTGACGAGCCAAAGCAGGCCAACATTATATGCCAGATAGTAATCGAAACAGATTGGAGGTTAGTGGAAAAGAATCAGGTTAGACAATAAACATGTTAGAAGCCGGAGTGGATCGTATAGACTAGACTTGAGAGTTTAAGCGAAAGTTGCTTGCAAAATGGAGAAGATACCATAAAGCCCGCGTATTCAAACCGTGTTGTAGGTTTGTGATATAAGAAAAAAAGAGTTTAATGTTATTGATGTTTCTTTCCATAATTCTTAATCTCCCTTGTTTACTGTAATTTATCTTTTTGTTTCATTCTCGATATATTTTCTATCTATCTTTTGTTCGCCTGAAGTATTGTCTATATCTGCAATGTCGTTTCATGTATAAATGTTACTGTCTTTTCAATATTTTTTAACTGTTATCTTTCTTTACCACGTTCAGCAAAAACCTGCAATCTCTAATTTCTGTTATCGTTCTAGACTATAAAAACAACTACAAAAGAAACAAATTGATGGAAGGCCGACTACAATGACAGCTGCAGTCAGACAGATAACCTGTGACGTCACATCAAGTCTTCTATCATTCAACTCTTCCAGTCAGTTGCTGGTTTACCTTACTTTCTTACCTCCTACTGGCCACGTGTTCCCCTAGTACGACCTGATGCCGGTTTTTGCACCAACTCATTATTTATTTAGGTTTCCCTTCCGGGCCATCTCTCCGGCCACCCACCATCCGTAACTGGCTTCCCCTACTACCCCTCAATTCCCGAACGCTCCGCCGGAGCCAAGCAACGTCAGGCTTCATTAGATGTCGCTGGTAGCATGTGCGCGCACACGGAACTGCTTGACTTCCCTGCCCCGGATTTTACACTTCCTCCCTCTATTTCGTATTCCCACAAAGGCTTAGTTCTCTCCCTCTCTCTCTCTCTCTCTCTCTCTAACTTTTCTCACTGTAAGACTGTCTCCCTGCTCTCTGTGAATTTTAAAATTTATCTGTCTGTCTGTACGTCCGTCTATCTGTGTGTGTCTGTGGCTTACTCATTGTCACTGTCTTTATGTCTGCCTGTATGTATGTATGTCTGTCTGTCTCTCTCTCCCTCTCTCTCTCTCTCTCTCTGTGTGTCTGGTTGTCTCTGCTTCTGGCAATTTCATTGTCGCTCCCTTTCTTTATATCTTACTTGCATTCCTTCTCATTTTCTCACTTATTCTCTTTTTTCCAACTCTCACTATGATTTATAGTTCTCTCTCTTTATATGTTTATCTCTCCTACCAACAATCTTTACCTCAATTATTCTTTGTTAAATCACGCTGTGTTTGTCGATAAAAGTTGAATTTGATATCCAGGCTACCATTTTAATTGTTGGCTTTGATGTTGTTTGTGTATGTTGTGTACATGAAGGATTATTGCATTGTTCTTGCAAAATGCATTTTTTTCACACTAGAGAGAGGGTCAGGTTTGTCAAACTGTGAAATAAACGTTGATACTCACGAACATTATTAAAATATCAGTTATGTTGGTTGTTGTATAATGTTTTAAATCGGAACCACTTCTTTAAAGTATCTGTTCCAATACTGAAGAGGATGTAGAAAACTTTCGTCCATAAATGTTGTAAAGTTCATAGGATTAGAACTGAAATGTCACTTTGACATTAATAGAAAAAGAGTCGTGTGTCCAATATTTAGGTTTTATTCCATATTAAAACGTCTGCTACCAATTTTAAAACAAGGAGTCGCGTGTTCATTATTTAAGTTTTATCCCAGATTAAAACGTCTGCTACCACTTTTAAAACAAGGAGTCGCGTGTTCATTATTTAAGTTTTATCCCAGATTAAAACGTCTGTTACCACTGTTAAAACAAGGAGTCGCGTGTCCATTATTTAAGTTTTATCCCAGATTAAAACGTCTGTTACCACTTTTTAAAACAAGGAGCCGTGTGTCCTTTTATTTAGGTTTTATCCCAGATTAAAACGTCTGTTGCCACTGTTATTTCCGGTGTCATGGCGACTACGTGTTGTCGTTTTTTTTTAATTCGGCTCTTGCTGAGATATTTAAATGATTTACGCGACAGTCTAGTTGTGAATTTATGTGTTGCTATTCTTCACTTGGTGTAATGTTTTACTTCTGTCTGAAGGATGGACTGCGAACTTTAT
The DNA here is from genome assembly GCA_032433765.1 of Megaustenia siamemsis. Taxonomy (NCBI): domain Eukaryota; kingdom Metazoa; phylum Mollusca; class Gastropoda; order Stylommatophora; family Ariophantidae; genus Megaustenia; species Megaustenia siamemsis. Next base: position 103,047,742 of record JAVIAB010000092.1, read on the forward strand.
CGATATTTAAGTGGATTTATTCTTTCTTTGTGTCGTGTGTTCGCGGTTCGATAGGCAAGCACATGGTTCGACAACAATGGCGCCAGCCGGGTGTGTTCAACCCGTATGTGAAAAGTCTGCGACGGTGGATGGGGCGAAAGAATTAATTGAAATAATCAACGGCCCAGAAAGCGAAAACAGCAAAGTGTGTGGTACACATGAAGCATTTTCAGAACACGAAAGGCGAAAATGGCAGACCACCGTGAAAGAGATTGGAGCCTAATGATCTAATCACGTAACAATCCAAAGAAAGCCATGGAGAGAAATTCTAACTACCGTATTAAGAACGAATTAAAAATAGCTACATGGAATGTTAGGACCTTATACCAACAAGGAAAACTAGAAAATCTTATGGTAGAAGCAGAACGACTAAACATAGATATCTTAGGAATCTCGGAAACAAGATGGAAGGAAAGTGGATACATACAAGACGATAAATATACATTTATATATTCAGGAAACACAAAAGAACATCAAAGAGGAGTAGGCATTCTAATAAAACGAGAACTACAAAAATATATAAATACTCAATTGACATATAATGATAGGAATATACTAATAAAAATGAAGGCAAAACCATTCGACATAGCAATATTACAGACATACGCAACTACTCAAGACTATACAGACGAACAAATAGAGGCATACTATGAAGATCTAAACACAGTTATGAAGCAAATGAAATCATCAGACATCTTGATTATAATGGGTGATATGAACGCTAAAGTAGGAAAAGGTAAATATAAGACAATAATAGGAAATCATGGTCTAGGAAAAAGAAATAACAGAGGAGAAAGATTAATACAATTTTGCGAAGAAAACAGGCTGATAATATGCAACACCTTCTTTGAGCAAGAGAAAAGGAAATTATACACATGGAAAAGCCCTGGAGACAAGAAGAGAAATCAAATAGATTACATAATGATAAAAGACAGATTCAGGAACAGGGTCAAGAAAGCCAAAACCTACCCAGGAGCAGATATAAATTCAGACCACAATCCTGTAATGATAAAAATGAAAATCAAATTAAAGAGAAACAAACAAAAAACTAATGCAGCAACATCAATAGATATAACAGCGTTAAACCAGAAAGATGTACAAGAAACTTATACTGTACAAGTAAAGAACACATATCAGAAGCTACTAGAAGAGGGGATTGAGCAGTACAGAAGAGAAAATCCTGAGGAAAAAGTCACAACAAAATGGCAGTGCATAAAAAACAGCATGCAAGAATCCTGCAACACCTTGCCCAAAAAGGAAAGTAACAAAACTCAAAAATGGATAACAGACAAAATATTAGAAAAAATGGAAGAAAGAAGACAAGCGAAAAACACTGCCAGATACAAGGATATAGACAATGAAATGCGGAGAATGTGCAAAAAGGCAAAAGAAGACTGGCTCAACCAAAGATGTCTAGAAATCGAAACTATGGAAAGTAAACAAAACCTAAGAGAGATGCACACAGAAATAAAGAGAATGACGAATAAAGACAAAAAAACTGCAGGAATCGGATGTATAGCAAACAAAGAGGGAAGAATGCTATCAGACAACAAAGATATAATAGATAGATGGCAAGAATATATAACAGAATTATTTCATGACGAAAGGGACAAAAAGCCAGACATAAAATGTACATACAACTATAAAATCCTGAAATCCGAAGTAGAAAAAGCCATAAAAACAATGAAAAAGGGAAAAGCAGCAGGGCCTGACAATGTACAGATAGAGATGATACAGGCTCTAGAAGAGTTTGGCGTCGAAGTGATCACAGACATATGCAATGACATATACCATACAGGATACATACCAAACGATCTAAAAACATCAACTTTCATTGCATTGCCTAAAAAGAATGGTGCAGTTGAATGCAGTGACTTCAGAACAATAAGCCTAATGAGCCAGGTAACAAAAATGTTACTAAAAGTTATACAGGGAAGGATTCAGAATAAAATCAATACTGAATTAGATGAGCAACAATTTGGATTCAAGAAAAACAGTGGGACAAAAGAAGCCATATTCAGCATGAGAACATTGATTGAAAAGTACACAGAAGTAAACAAACCAATGTATGCCTGCTTTATAGACTACACCAAAGCTTTCGATAGAATACACCATAACCAACTTATAAACTGCCTAAAGGATATAAATCTAGACGACACAGACATACGACTAATATGTCATTTGTACTGGGAGCAAACAGCAATAATAAGATATAACAAGGAGAACTCTACACCCATGGACATAAAAAGAGGAGTAAGACAAGGATGCATCCTATCACCAAGCTTGTTCAATCTATACACTGAGCAAATCTTTAAAAACATCTCAGAGATACCAGGCCTAAACATTAATGGAAAGATAATCAATAACCTAAGATATGCTGATGATACTGTTCTACTAGCAGAAAATCCTAAAGACCTACAACAATTGCTTAATGTGATGAACACAACAAGCAAAAAATATGGACTAGAAATGAATATCAAAAAGACTAAAACTATGATCATAAACAAAGAAAATTCTCAAGACCTACAAGTAAATATCACAGTTGAAGGAACACATCTGGAGACAGTCCAGAGTTGCAACTACCTAGGACATACTATAACCAATGATGGAAAATGCAAAACTGAAATAAACAAAAGAATAGGTATGGCAAAAAGGAATTTTAATGCCATGAAAAATATACTAACAACAAAACAAATATCAGCAGGGCTGAAACTAAGAATGGCAAAATGTTACATCTTCTCAATATTCCTGTATGGTGCAGAAACATGGACATTAGACAAGAAAACAGAACAGAAAATTGAAGCCTTTGAAATGTGGATTTATAGAAGAATAGGTAGAATTGGATGGAAACAAATGATAACAAACGAGGAAGTTTTAAAACAACTGAAAATAAAAAGAGAACTGCTGAACACAATAAAGACAAGACAAATTAAATTTTTGGGGCACGTTAAAAGACACAACAGCCTACTAAAAGTAATATTGGAAGGAAAAATACAAGGTAAAAGAGGCAGATGCAGACCAAGACTAACATGGACGAGTAACATCAAAAGATGGACAAGTCAATCTATGTCAGCCTGCACCATCAAAGCAAGAAACAGAGTAGAATGGCGATCCATGGTAGCCAACCTTCGTTGCGGAGAGGGCACACGATGATGTTGATGCCACTGTTAAAACAAGGAGTCGTGTGTCCATTATTTAAGTTTTATCCCAGATTAAAACGTATGTTACCACTGTTAAAACAAGGAGTCGTGTGTCCATTATTTAAGTTTTATCCCAGATTAAAACGTATGTTACCACTGTTAAAACAAGGAGTCGTGTGTCCATTATTTAAGTTTTATCCCAGATTAAAACGTCTGTTACCACTGTTAAAACAAGGAGTCGTGTGTCCAACATTTAAATTTGTTGTTTGCGTTCACCCGACCACTAAAGAAATTACTCTTTGTCCTATTCAGCATCCACCCTTAACAGGACGTTAAGTGGGCGTAGGTTCGTTACGTTGTAATTTGTGCCATTCGGCTCAACACATCCGACTTCAACATATTATGTTTAAATGCGGGGTTGCTTTCCATCAGGATCCCTACTCACCTGGCCAGACTAGATTGATTACTCTATTTCTAAGGAAACCGCGAAGAGGTGGAGTATGATCAGGATAATACTGGTTGACTGATCCTGGCGTAATCTGGTAATCGTTGGCTGCTGACATGCACCACCATGCTGACACAACCTTGTTGTCTTTTAGTTTTATCTCGGCGCCCACGTACAAAATGTTTGAGAACAACTCTTATGCAGACATTTGTCCTTCACGTGGTGCATTATTCACTACAAAATTCTGTATTCGTCTGTGGGTGCACTTTATGTACTTAGACCGTCAACATAAACTAAGTTAACCAGACATGCTTGTGTGCTATCTAGTCTGTCATACATTGTTATTGCCTGCTTAGCAGCATCATGAGTTTCTTTAGCCTGACTTTCCCCTTTCCCCCATAATCTGATATCGTTTGCTGATGTTAATCTGGGTTGGCGCCAACAGACAGCTCTTAGGTTGATGTATGGCGAGATGCAATAGCTTCTCTCTTTTTTGTGTGTGTGTGCGTTTCCCTGGTTGTACTGGGAAAATTGTAACTTGTCCATTCTAGTGGTACTGAAAGTTAGCTCTCCTATAACAACAGTGCTCTGGGTGGTATGGAGATAAGACGTCGACCTCTGGACAGGAAAGACCCTGGTTCGAATCTCGTCACCCGTGGTTGCAATTTTTCACTTGGAAGCTAAGGTTTCTTCGTGACTCCCCCTAGTAGTTTCTTCGTGGCTTCCCTTAGTCTCTGGTCAGTGAGATCGGATGTATAGGCCTCTCAGATAGCGGCGAAAAACAGGAAACCCGTGTGCACTCGCGCACGTTAAATAAACCGCGATAGTTAAAAGTTGAAAAGAGTAGATCCAAAATGACCGCTGCCCAGGCAAGAATTGTTAAGCAAATCTAGCCATGCCGAAGACGGGTGTGTTGGGCCCAAGTATCGCGGCTTTAACGGAAACTAGCGACACAACGTTTCTTACGCCCAATTAAGGGGTGGACGTTGAGAAGATAACAGACCACAGTGTAATGGTGACTAGGGCGATCTTCACATCGTTAGCCAAGCCTGTTTTGTCGTCGGAAGCCTACTGGGAGCTGAAGTAGGGTCTTGATCAGCTTTTGGCTGGTGTCTCTGCCGTGACGACATCAGGTCGTCTTGCTCGTGTTCCCAGTCGTCTGTTGAAAAACAGGAAGCAGCTGTTATAACCGGTGCTGCGCACTGGGATACCAAGCGTTACTTCCTGTCATAAATACCTCACGTTAATTTCTTGAACCGATGCTGTAATATTGCTCTTCATATTTTCCAACTCTCCAGGAGATTGTTGCTTATCAACAAACGTCAAACTATATGTTGTGAACCGAAGTGCTACGCTAAAATGATTCTATATAAAGTATCAGTTGCTGTCCATAATAATAACAACAATACCTGTTATACTATATTAATACACAATGTTAGTAGTTTTCGATCTGAGGAGATGTTCACTTTTATCGAGATCCTATGATCATTATCTTCTGTCGCATTGAAGGTTGGCTACAATGGAGCGCCATTTCATCTCTTGCCGTGATGACACCCGTTGTCAGAGATTATCCTGTCCTGATGTAATTATAGTCCACCTCACCTCAACCTCGTTCATCTTGTATTTTCCCTAATAAGATTATTTTCATTAGGTTATTGTATCTCTTTATATACCCTTACAAGATTGCATTTATCTTGGTCCAATTGTGTTAAATAGTTATTTCAATTTTTTTTTACAGTTGTTTCTTCTTCCTCTTCTTTTTCAACTCCTCCTCTTCTTCTGGTTCTTCTCCTTCTCTCTTATTTGTTTTTCAGCGTCGAGGGAAGATAATTTGCAATTTTTACTCTCCTGTTGGCCTCACCTACGTTTCTATGTTCTAATGTTACTAAGATTCCATCTTTTTTTGTCATGATCGGCCCTAAGGTATGTGCCGTCGTAACATGTCTAGAATGCTTTTTGTGTTGTATTTTGTTCGTTCTGTCTTATTACGTGACCAGCCCATTTTATCTTGTCTGTATGTGATCAATGGCTGGAATTATTCCTATCTTTTTTTTCTAATTTCTTCATTTTTGATCTCTCAAGCTATTTCCTGCCATGTGCCTAACACATTTCTGGTCTTTCAAAAAAAAAAATCATTTTATTTCTTCTCTGTCTACTGAAATCTTCCTATGCTTCTATAAATCTACATTTCAAAGGTTTTAATGTTCTTTTTAGATTTCTCATTGAGAATGGTGCTTAGATTTAACATTTTATTATTCTTAATTTGTGTCTTGATGTTTCTTATACCCGATAAATAATAAAACTAGATTCCAGTCTAAAGATAGTAAAGTAAAAAGTAAGTAAAGTACCCCTGTCACGCCAAGTGGCGTATAGGGAATATGGTGTTAGTGACCATAAATTTTACAGACCCTCGGCACTTGATTTTTTGGTGTAATGTGGTCGGTATTACGCCCGTGCCGCTTTACTTTCCCTGAAAAAAATCCGGTACCCATTAAAGGCTGGGTGAACCGGAAGCCGTCGGTTGGGATCGAAACCTACCTCTTGTCCTTTGTAGTCCAGTTCACTAACCACTGAGCTATCGCGGCTTCCAGTCTAAAGATAGCTCCGTGATAACTCCATGCGGTGCATGCTCACTTCACACGCTTATTCTTGAGCGTCCAAGTCTTGTGACCACGTGAACTTGATTCTTTGTCCTGTTTCATGATGGAAGGATAAGAACTTCATCATGACACACGTTGAGTTGGTCGCATGGTCAGATCTTGTATATGCGTAGGTGTCCTGATCTTCCCCCCTCCCCAAACCTGTGCAGTGGCTGACTTCACACTAAAAAATAACCCTTTTGGAATCCCATGTGAACAGTCGACTGATCGAAATGTAGAAACTATCGAGTACTTAAGCTATCAAATCAGGAGCTCATGCTGAACGATGTGAATTTGTAGAAGGTAAAGGCTCGATCAACGCCTTGCATGTTATGAAAACATTCTTTAGAAGGCCATATAAATGAAAACAGATATATGTTTATATTTTATAGACCACACAAAAGCATTTGGCAAGGTAAAGCATCAAGAAATAATCACAGTTATGTTAAGCACACATTTTTACAGCAAAAGTATGAGAGTTTCGAAGACATGGATGTACTGGCAACAAACTGCAGTCATACAAACTGGCAACCAAGTGGATATGTTTCAATATATAAACCATTTTAGGCAAGGTTGTATACTTTTATCAGATTTATTGAATCTGTATAGTGAGATCATTTAAGGTAGGGGGTGGGGGACTGTGTGGTCTAGAAGTAATACGTCAGCCTTTGGACAAGAAGGACCCGGGTTCAAATCCCGTCGTAACGCGATGGGAATTTTGTTCTTCGAACACCTGCTTTCTTCGTGGTTTTACTCTAGCCTGGTCTCTGGGTAGTGTGCTCCGATATCAAGCGCTCTCTGGGTAGTGTGCTCCGATATCAAGCGCTCTCAGGTAACACCGAAAAACTCAACGTCCAGATTCCAATCATCATCATCAAGTACCGGGTCTGCTGGCGTAGGTGGTCATGTCTGTCCACAACTTTCGGTCCCGACAGTTATTTATCATTTCCGTTGTTGACCTTCTGCCAAGCCATTCTCTTAACCTGTCTAGTATTTGTTCTCTTTGCTTCCCTCTATCTCTTCGTCCCTCATTTTCCCAGTTGTTACAATATATTCCAGTTGTTCTCTTCTCATTACATGGCCAAAAGATTATGATTGTTTCTTCCTAATATTGGAAATTAGCTCTCTTTTTGCTTTGACCTCTTTCAGAACATCTTCATAACTCTTCTTAGCTGTCCATGGTATTCATAACATTCTTCTGTAAAACCACATTTCTACAGCCTCCAGTGATTTTCTTGTCTGTTGTCATATTGTCCATGATTCACATCCATATGCTAAGACTGGCTCTACATAACATTTAAGAACTATTTTTCTTGTTTCGATTGTCAAAATTGGATTGCACAGTATCTTCCTCATTTTTTTGGAAAGCGGCTTTTGACTGAGCTATTCTGCATCTTACCTCATTTGTACATCTTCCGTCTGAGGTTAACAAAGTTCCCAAATATTTAATTTCATTTACCTGCTTTAATATTATTCCACTTGTCTTTATTTTGCACTGAGGTGATGTCTTTTTCTTTGTTGTTACCATTACTTCTGTCTTTTTGCTATTAAGGCTGAGTCCTTTATTTTTGCTTGCTTTCACTATAATGTCTAACATTTCTTGTAACTCATTTTCACTCTTAGCGATTAAGACTGTATCATCAGCATACCTTAGATTATTTATATTATGACCTCCAATTGTTATTCCAGCCATGCTCCTTATGAATCTTAAAATAATCTCACTATACATATTAAACAAATCTGGTGACGGCACGCAACCTTGCCTAACACTTTGTTTTATTTGAGAAACATTCCCAATTGGTTTCCAGTTTTTATGGCCGCTGTTTGTTGCCAGTACATGTTCTTTATTATTCTTGAGGTAAGGTCGGGTAATTTACCTGCTACTGTATACAGTAAACAGTACAACCTGTGGCTGCCCTGCTGCCTTGCAGGAAAGCTCGGGAGGGTAAAAGGCTAAGGGAGGGTACCCGAAGTAAAACAACCCCACTGCCTTGTGGGTGAGACTTTTTAGTCAAAGGCTAACGGAGCCAACCGTAAATAAATCGACGGGAGGCAACAGAAAACCACCGTCGCAACTTCTATGTACAATCATGAATCGCCACAATAATAGAAATCACGACAACAACGTTAAGGGGGATTCCAATGGAAAACCCTCGTTCGGTAGGGGACATCATGTGCTACCCGATCGTCATCAAGCTACAGAAGCAAAATAAAGATAAAACAAACTCTAAAGATAGGTACTTGGAATGTGACAACACTCATGCAGAAGGGTAAACTGGGAAACATCATACAAGAAATGAAAAGAATGGGTTTACATTTACTGGGACTTTGCGAAATGAGATACACCGAATCAGGGGAGATGTATTCTGATAAACATAAAATAATATATTCTGGAGGTACTGAACACGAAAGGGGAGTAGGTATCATCTTGGGTGCAGAAAGAGCAAGAACAGTGACAGGCTTTTACCCAATATCTGACAGAGTCCTTTTAGTGAAATTGAAAGGGAAGTCAATAGGTATAAATCTTATACAAGTTTATGCACCAACTGGAGGCAGTCTAGAGGAAACAATTGATACATTTTACGATGAGTTAAATAAGGCACTTCGTGAATGCAAACCACATGAAAACACCATAGTTCTATGGGATTTTAACGCAAAAGTAGGAAAGGAAAGAGTTGAGGAAGTAGTTGGTCATTATGGCTTAGGCGAGAGGAATGAAAGAGGTGAGAAACTTATTGACTGGGCAAGAACACACAACATGATGATAGGAAACACCTGGTTTAAGCAACATCCAAGACGTCTGTGGACATGGAAAAGTCTAGGAGACAACACACGTAATCAAATTGATTTACACAATGATAAGCAATAGATTTAGAAACAGTCTGGTATGTGTGAAAACTAGACCAGGGGCAGACTGCAAGAGTGAGAGTCCAACCAGCGCACGTTAAAGTAAAGAACTCTTGAAGTTACATATAGTTACAAAGAACTCTTGAAGTTACATATAGTTACAAACACAATGGCCTCTTCGCGGCACGATTATTCAGACAACAATTCACTCATGTCGAGAGTGGATGTGTCGAGCCGAAAAGCGCAGATATCGCAGCTTTGTCGCAAATTAGCAGTACTACGCCATCCACACCCACTTGACCGTAACGAGTGAACGGTAAGAAGGAGAAAACCTATAACAGATGTGGAATATCAGACGATAGTCATAATATAAACAACGCAAGGAGTGCTGACGACAATATATATATATATATATTATAATGATGGAAAATAAAGATAACGACCTTAGCGCAAAAACAAAAATGGGAGAAATAATGGTCGCAACACAGTAAATGACTTCTCATATATGTACATAGAGTAATATCGAACTGACAAGCTTCTGTTAATGAATGTACAAGAAGGAATAAAATAGTACAATGTACATTCAGCAATGTGTACACTGCACTATATATATATATATATATATATATATATATATATATATATATATATATATTCTTATTTTTTAAAATATCTTATTGAGCTTGTCAGAAACTATACAACGTACAATACTTTATTTCGACATTGTGTATTCCTGTGTCCACTTACAGAGGGCCTACCGTTAATAGTTTCCTTTTTTTCCAAGTCCATTTTTTTCCCCCTTACTTTGCTTAACAACAGCGGGTGGTGGAATCGAAAACCTGTAGGGCTCCAAAACCAGTAGAACGCGTTTTCAAATCTCGACAGGGTCAAAGGATTTTTTTTTCCTATCTGGTTAAAATAAAAACTTACACCCGAATACCTCGTGGCAACTGCACAGGACAAGTGACCTTCATTTTCCCATCCTTTAACTCCACCCCCCCTTCCCTCCCTCGATAGACCCCAGTAATAGAAAAATGCCGTAAATATAGTTTTTGCTGAAGCAAGTAAATGGTTGTGGTCACCGTTCAATGTATTTGCTGGGGGGTAGGGGTGTCTTTAGATTCTCTGTATATTAATTCTTGTATCTTCCCGCGTGATGATGTTAATATTTTTAAATATATTTTTTCACTTTGAGAACTACAAGATGCGTATGTGTTTCACTGATTGACTGTCTTATATTATGTAAGAGAATTGTACAGATTCCTAAGGAAAAGAAAACTTTCCTTTGTCTACTCGGCGGCCAAAAACAGGGCCACGAATACCGTAACGGTTAGGCTGACATGCACACGTTTTTTTCCCTTACACGTGCATGAGCGTTCGGTTTCTCCACACCCGTTCCATTATCCATAGAACGAAAGTAGGTCGTGTCAGATGTCAAGTTTTAGCGCATATTCGTCATTCCATAGTGATCTTTTCGACTTAGTATTACATTGGCTTATTTTGTGGATGGTCAGGTATGTGTTCTGGGGGAGGGGGGGGGGGGCTAGAAAAATATGGAGAAATGGGAGGGGGAGATTAAAGAGAGAGAAGAGTGAGGGAGACATTGAAAAGAGAGACAGGGAAGAAGAATAAAAGTAAAGTACGAGACTTGAATCGGCGTCATAGCACGCGAGCTTTCACCCATACGTACTCGGCCGCCTAACAAAAAGTGTTCGGAGACTTCTGGTTAGTGTCGCTTTAACCATCGAAACTCACGATGCGAGGAGGCGGCATTCCTGACCTTCCCAGAGTACTACCTTGGTACCCATTTCTGCCAACGGCTGAGTCAACCGCGTTTATATATATATATTTTTTCATTCACGAGCACAATTCACACTGCTTCCAGCGGGAATCGAACACGAGCTGTCCGAACGTCGCTAGCTACTGGGCTAGTTTTCCCAACTAAGCTACCGAAGTCCCAGAGGGGAAGGATTTGGGAGGGAAGACGAGAGAGGGATGGAAAAGGAGTGATGAAAACGAGTGAAGGGGGAAAAAAAGATTATAATAACATAATTGGAATGCATTAACTAGACTAATATAGAGATGGCCATGCAACCCATGATCTCATCTACTATTACGAAGGGAAGACGGACATATGTCGAACATGTGTTGAAAAGATACAACAGGAGAATTTCAAAACAGGCTCTTCTATAAACCTAAAGAGGCACTAAAAATAACACTTATAAGAGAAGCAAAGTTGGCAGGCATAGACTCATTAGATAAGATCGAACATCTTGCCCAGAATAGAGATAGATGGCGAAAAACATTACAAGCCCTTTGGGATGTCTAGTGGCGCTGGAAAGGTCAAGAATCAACAATAACATAATGATGAGATCATACTAACATTAGTGAATCTGTACTAATACATTGGTGACGTCATACATCATAATAACATGTTGGCGAAATCACAGTACTACATTGTGGCAATGAAACTAACATGATGTCAGAATTCGGTGCAAAGTGACAAATGTGTACAATCCATACAGATAATATTTGATAATGCTAGACTGAATTCATTTAGTGGTTGTCATATATTTTATTGACTTTCCTGCTTATAAACTTACAAACTTACAGTTCTAGGAGAAACTGCTTTTGAAAGCCAACTTATTAGGACAACCATGGCAACACATTTAAACAATCATACCGACACATTTGTACAGCTCCATATGTAAACTATATGTGTCTTCCTTTCAGACTGCATATACGCGATGCCATCGACGATCAGAGCCCTGGAACACACCTGCCATTGATCAGCAGGTGAGAATTTAAATCAGTCACCTTTGTACATGTTTACAAGCAACAATTAGCACTGTGATGTGCAATTATCAATGTTCAGAAAACAAAGAGTTTACATTCTTGGGATTGTGGATAAAAACTGCCAGGATGTGAAACATCTAAACACTCAGGCACTTCCAGGATGTGAAACATCTAAACACTCAGGCACTTCCAGGATGCATACATGTATAGATGGATCAGCAACCAATGAAATAGAAGATGGTGGAAGGAGAAATCTTCCTGCACCTAAAAAAAAATGATACAAAGAAAAGCTTATCATTGGCAAGAGGAAAGCTCTCAAGTTTAAAGTGCAGTCAGATGTGTTTGAAATTACAACTGAAACTCTTTTGAAGGAGGAAATCAAATAAAACAAATATTGTGTTCTTTATAGCCATTCAGTCTAGAGCTCTCAGGTGCCACATAAGCATACATGTGATTAATCTAACAGCAAAAAATTATTCTAGACGTGCAACAGAGCTGTAATCAGTAGATTTCAGTTTACCACAATGTTCCTGGAAATAAAGAGACTAACAAATCAGCATCAAAGAATTTAGTGAGCCAGATTAAATGTAACTTTTGAATGTTCAAGAAGTTTTTTTTTTTTTTCTGAAATAGGTAGAAGGGTAGATGGAATATTGGGATTAAGAGATGCAAACTATCACCTCTTCAGAAAATAATTACATATCAATGTTCAGGTTTTTTGAACAGACCATAACATATTAGGTAACCATTTTTTCAATGATCCTAAGGACTGTAACATGTGACAAGTGTGACCAGTCAAACTTTATTGAATGCCTGCATGTTATAGAGGTGCCAAATATACAGTTAATAGGAAAGGTCCCTTTGCCATTACCTTTACAGCCCCAGGACAAACAGTACAATGGAATCACGAATCTTGGACTGGCAATCTTTTCTTTGAACTCATTACAGTTAGCGTGTAAAAGTATACACAACATAAGTAGAAGCTGCTGATTGTCTTCTTTATTCCCTGGCTTTTCTTTCCCATTTTGAAGCTTGCCTAGGTTAGTTTCACTAGGACAAGACAACCTTTTCTACTTATGAGCAAATATTTTTGAGGATGCTATGAGAGTGGATGGTATATACATGTATATGGTGAGCATATATTTTTGAGGATGCTATGAGAGTGGATATATATGGTGCAAAAACATGGACATTAGACAAGAAAACAGGACAGAGAATTGAAGCCTTTGAAATGTGGATAAATAGAAGAATAGGTAGAATTGGATGGTAGGAAAAGAAAACAAATGATGAAATCTTAAAACAACTAAAAAGGAAAAGAGAACTACTAAAAACAATTCAAAAAAGACAAATGCGATTTTTTTTGGCCATGTTAAAGACACAACAGCCTACTAAAAGTAATTTTGGAGGGGAAAATACAAGGTAAAAGAGGCAGAGGCAGACCAAGACTAACATGGACGAGTAACACCAAAAGATGGACAAATCAGCCTATGACAACCTGCACCATCAAAGCAAGAGACCGAGCAGAATGGCGTTCCATGGTAGCCAACCTTCATTGCGGAGATGGCACTTGATCATGATGATGATATGAGAGTGGATTAAATGCTGTCATTACATCAAAGTAAATTGGGATAAATCAGTGTATTTTATTGAAATAACACGTACATTGTAAGTTTATTTTTGTAATACTGACTATTTCAGAGGTTTTTTTTACTATAATTATCAAATATCAAAGATGGATATGTTGGGCCGAAAGATGCAGATAATCAAACCATAGATGCTGTAAAATAGCAACACAACATATCAATACCCACTTAGCATCCTTTTAATGACAGACAATGAAGAGGTTGGTGGGTGAATGCAGAAGAACATAATTGTCATAATGGAAATGTCTTTGATGTAGTAGTTAACACATTGGCTCCAATAAAGTGAATGTGGCTTTGATCTTAGCCTGATGTGCTCTCCAGTGGGCCCAGCTGAAAAAGTGAGTGACTTGCCCGATTGCGGTGGAGTTGATAATTACAGAAGGGAAAATTACCATCTCACTTCCTAGTATTATGATATAGTAAAGTGAATTCTGATGCCTCACTCCCTTACAAGACTATATGTTATGGGACTTACATTATCTTCACCTTTTACCAAAATGTATAATCTTGTGTTATAAAAGTATAGTTTTTTGTGTGGTACAGAGAGAAGAGTTATTATAAATATCATAACTTTGCATTATAAACTTTTTAAAATGTGACAATTTGAACATGTATAGTTTATTTAATCATAAATTCATATGTGAAAGTATGCCTTCATAATAGTAAAGTTTATGGTACTGTTCTTACAATTACTTTATTTTAAGAGTATATTTTTTAATGGTACACTTTCAAAAAGACAGTTCACCGGTGCTATATAGAACCAATTCTGACCTATGGAAGCGAATCATGGACAGTAGACAAACAAATGAAAAGACGGTTAGAGGCCACAGAGATGGGATTTCTCAGAAGAATGTTGAAAGTTCCCTGGACAGCTAAAAAGACCAATGAGGAAGTTCTCAAAGAGGCCAACACAAAAAGGGAGCTCTTAAAAAACATCAGAAAGAAGCAATCAACATTTTTCGGGCACATTATGAGAAGAGAAAAGTTGGAATACTTGATTATAACTGGCAAAATAAAAGGAAAGAGAGGTCGTGGACGACAAAGAGAGAAAATACTGTATAGCTTGGTGTCATGGCATGGAAAACAGTCAACAACAGAACTGATACGATGCACTGTAGATAGAAGATTGTGGAGGGACATGATCGCCTACGCCAACCGGCAGGGTACATGATGATGATGATGACACTTTCAGCAAGTAGTGTTTATCAGATTCTATATATCACTAATTTGTAAAGAATGGTTGAAAAAAGACAATTGACATTTTATGGACAAATAAAGAGATGCAGTAACTTTCAGAAAGCTGTTTTGGAAGGGACAATATGGGGTAAATGAGGTAGAATCAAAGACTAAATTGGGCTGACATCAAGAGATGGAGAGAAGAATCTATTACTACATTTACCCTAAAGGCAATAGACATTGAGATGGCATTTCATGGTAGTCAACTTTGATGTGGAAATGCAGCTAGCACAAAATAATGATGAAAAGTGGTTTGAAATATAAATGTCAAGGCAGTCCCATATGTAATACCATAGTGTTGTGACGTGTATCAAACCTCACACTTGGAACCTTCACTATCTGAAAGTGAATAGCTAATGTTTATTTTTTCTAACTGATTTTGCCTTCTCACGTACCAGAAAAGCGCAGGTATCCACTTTCTTTTTTGTTGCCTGTATCAGTGTTTAAAACATGGCAGAGAACTTGTATTTCTCAGTTGTTTAACACTGTTGGATTTACTAAAAAGTTGATAAGAGCACTTGTAAACTATGTACTACAAATGGAACGAACAAGGCATCTGCACCAAGCATTGACATGGACACCACCTGGCAAACAAAGAAGAGAGGGACCGTACATGATGAAATGATAGAGGCTGGCAATTCCTAGCAAGAGTTGTCTATGCTTGCTCCAGACAGAATTGAGTTGACATCTCTTGTGAATGCCCTATGCTTCGATCAGAGTTAGAGGGTTTGAAGAATTATATGTATTGATTATTTTAAATTATCATAAGTGTTATAATCTTTGTAAATTTGAGTGTTGACTGATTCATATCCTGTTGTGATATTTCAGCTTCACGTGCCTATACATCAGATGTTCCTTGATGGTCGCATACATGCTGGATTTGTTCTTAACCCCATTGCCAGTTCACCTCTGGATTCCCAACTCCCTATTGTAGCAAAGCACCTCACAAACTCTGACATAAACCATGCAGCCTCTGTTGCCCTTCCTCTTACTCCACCAGGCCAGGTGTCCCCAAATTTTGTTCTGGGCAGCAATGAACATGTTGCAGATGATGATGAAGATGATCTTGAGGAGGGGGAGGAGGAAGAGGAAAGTATTGACCACACAGACTGTAACTGCCATGATAGTCGGACAGATGATGGTGTGGGCTTTTTCCAATGAATGACTTAGACATAGAAGAAATAGAGAGTCACTGAGAAATTGTACATTAGAAGGCAAGAGTCATTAACAAATACCACATGTTAGAAGTGTTTAATTAATTGTGTTAAAATTGTGCATTTGTTTTATATATATATATATATATATATATATATATTATATATATATATATATATATATATATATATATATATATATATATATATATATATATATATATATATATATATATATATATATATATATACATATACATACACATACATATATATGTGTGTGCCAGTGTTTGAAAATTATGAAAATAAATATGAGTTTATATAATGTTTAACAAACAAACCACATTGGAATATTGAAATGAGTATTATGTAAACCTTAGATTTAGCTGCTTTCATTTTGTTGTAAAATGAGACATCTGTATCAAAAGTTATATACAAGTAGAGAATATAAACAATAAAATAATGATAAAAATGTTCGTTTATTATCATTGTGCATGATTTAGTTTAGCAGTGATATATTTTTTTCCTGACATTTCTTAATCAAGTTTTACTTCAATTGTTTGCACACCTTTGCAGTTTTTCTTTTGTGCTCTTTAGTATGTGTTTTTTTTATCATATTTTTTTTTTGGTATGGAAATCGAATGGTGTTGATATTGTATGAGTACATTCTAAATTGTTTCCATTTTATGCTAATTCCATATCTGGTGATCAGCCATATTCCACATTCTGCAGGCATTCAAATGTAGGTTTTTACATAATATTGCTGCATTGTTTTTATGAATATTTTTAGATTCATGCTTGCAGAATGATTGTTAAACATCTCCTACAATCATGCCCAGTATAATGATGAACAGAGAAAGCTCTTGTTGTCATCACCCATACACACTATATGATGATATTGACTACCTTGTGTTGATCAATGCTTTCTTTGAACTTATTAAGATTGATATTTAAAGGTATTTGCAGGGGAAGGAAAAACAGATCCATTTTTTAATTTGACAAGGTCGATGCTGCAATAAATTCCAAATTATTCATTGCTTTGTGTGTGTGCATGCATGAACTACATACCTTCCATATTGTAAGAGTTTTCTCTTAATTTGTAAGATTTTTTAAATTTAAAAATAGACCTAGGAGCCCTAAAAGGCAACCTATTGAGAGAAACAGGCTATTTGTGTGTCTTTCTGCATTGTTTTTCTTATTTAAAAAAAATCTTCACATACAATTTTACACAAAATTAACATTTTGAAAGTAGTTCTGCTTATACATTTACTAGCCAGTCAAATGAAACCAACTTTTGGAATGGACTATAAATATATCGAGATGAATAAATCATGGTACAAGGATACACTAAACTAATAAAAATATGGCTTTCACTAAAATCTTTTAATGAGAATTAATTGTGGTCTGATATAACCTTAATGATGTAGTCTGAGGTTGATTGAGTTGTGCCATGTCATGAATGCAATAAATCAAACTAGACATACTACATGAATCACAGAAGGAGGGTTAAACATGTAAGGCTTTTCCCCCATTTTTTGTTGGTGGGTCTCATATACAAGTATGTCTTTAGAAAATGATGGATGGTGTGGAGTTATCAAGTCTATGTGAAGTATAAGCTTAAATTCTGTCTGGTTTTCTTTTGGCCTCAGACATGAAGAAAAGTCTTAGGCTGATATCCTTATATTGTCTGATAGAAGAAGAACAAGAACATAACTCTCCCAATTTCTCAGTCCATGTTATCCATCCAGTGATTAGATTTTTCTGTGAAAAGGAATGGATAGCCTAAATGTCTGGCCTTCTTCCTGAACCAACAGCTATTTGAACATGAGCCTTCCTTCCACCTGATGCTGTGGCCAAGAATATACATGTCTGTAGAGTTGTGGTGTTTTTGTGAGGAAAGTATTTATGATACTTGGAGGTGAAGGAAAGCATGACATTCAAAGAGATTTGTACGATTGTTTAACTTTGAGCAAGAAAGGAATGGACAGAGATGACATGTGATTGTTTCCCTTCAGGCAAGAAAGGAATGGACAGAGATGACGTGTGATTGTTTCCCTTCAGGCAAGAAAGGAATGGACAGAGATTATGTGTGATTGTTTCCCCTCAGGCAGCTGTACAAAGAACAGCTGTACAAGTGACATGTTGAAACAATGTTAAATTTTATGAGACAAATGTGTGTTCAAGGGAGCAAGATGTGTCGTAATCTCAAGATAGTGACTTGCTCTTGTCTGTGTAAAGAATTTCACAATTTCTGGGCTTGGAATGGTCATTTAGGAGAAGACCTGTCTTCCTTTCTTATCCCTTTATTCCTTTCTTATATTGTTCATTCGTTGACATTCTCCTCTTTCTTATTTTCCTTTTTTTTATTTGTCTTGCTGTTTATAGTGTTACTAGCTTACTGTATTGCTGAGCTGATGTTCCTGTCAGTGACCTAAATAAAAGTTTGTCTGTTCAATGAAGAAGAAAAAATATTTGAACAAACAACCTTACTATCAAATTAATTTCCAGTGACATCTTGTCATTTTTTGGGTAAGTTATAGTAAGCTTCAATTTACAAACAAAATTAGTGTAATACTTAAGATGAACAAATTATAAATACTTCTAAATGAAATGTTGATTCATTCATTTATCTTTGCATAGCCAATCTATTAGAGATATATACAAGATAGTATCTGTGTTTTATGTTTCTAACATTAGAACTAACATCTAACATTACCCCAAATACTGAGAGCACAAGTTTTATTAACTAATGAGATTGATCCAGCCATGATTCATTTTTTATTTCTTTTTCTATTGCATGAATCAGATTGAATGTGACACTACAAGTGAGATTATTTTATGACAGTATTAACAAAAACATGTAAGTAAAAGTGAGTAAAAAGTCACATCATGGTGTTAGTGTGATATATGGTGTTAGTGGCCATAATTTTTATAGACCTTTGGCATATGATTTTTTGGGGTAATGTGGTCAATATTACGCCTGTGCCACTTTACTTTCCCAGAAAAAATCTGGTATTCATATAAAGCTGGGTGAACTCAGAAACGTTCAATCAGGATAGAACCTAACTTCTTGTCCTTTGTAATCCAGCTCACTAACTACTGAGCTATAACAAAGACATGTGATGTGAAGAATCAACAAGAGAATCCCAAAAAAAGCTCTTTATGGGTACAAGAGGTACAAAAGATAAGGAAGCCTATCTCGTGATACATTGAGAAGAACACCAGCAAGAGGGGCAAAAACAATTGGTGCTAACTCTCTTACTGAGATTGAAAAGCTTGCCCTGAATAAAGATTTATGGCAAAGTACACACCAGTCCTTTGTGAATCTGACAGTACTAGAAATATGTGAGGTTAAGTTCAACAAAGAGAATATTTGAAAAGCAGTGAATCTTAATGTTTCTGCTAGTTTTGTAGGAATATAAGTCTTTCTTTTTTCATAATCATTTGTTGTAGTCTATAATTTAGGTTTTTACATCTGTGACATTTTGTTAATCTGGCATTACTGTATTTATAACAAGGGTAGTGATGGCATTTTAATGGTGCTTATAGTGAGACAAGTCTGAAAACAATAAGCATAGATTAAGAATGGTTATAAATTAGCTTGACAGAGTACAGTTGCAAGCATTTGTGCTGACTTAGCCTAATATTGACATTTATCAAAGATAAATGGGTAAATGTGCATAACATTGTGCTACACCATCCTCTAATAAATAAATGAGGAGAAAGTCCTCGAATAATTAAACAAAGAAAAAGAGTCTTCTAATAAGTAAACAATGAGAAAGCATCATCTAATAAGTAAACAAAGATTAAGAGTCATCATCATCATCATCATATGCTATACTGGTTGACATAGGTAATCATGTCCTCCCACAATCCTCTATCCACAGTGCATTGTATCAATTCTGTTGTTGACTGTTTTCCATGCTCTGACACCAAGCTATCTAGGATCTACTCTGTTTGTTGTCCCTGATCTCTCTTTCCCTGTATTTTGCCAGTTGTAACCAAGTATTCCAACTTTCCTCTTCTCATGATGTGCCTGAAAAATGTTGATTGTTTGTTTCTGATGTTTTTTAGGAGCTACATCTTTCTGTTTGCTTCTATGAGAATGCCCTCATTGGTCTCTTTAGCTGTCCAGGGAATTTTCAACATTCGTCTGAGAAATACCATCTCTGTGGCCTCTAATCATCTTTTTATTTGTTTGTCTACTGTTCATGATTCGCTTCCGTAGGTCAGAATTGACTCTTTATGGTACAGATGAACTCTCTTTCTCATTTCTATTGACATAGATTTGTTGCATAAGACTTTTTGTATTTTCTTAAATGCCTTTTTGGCCTGAGCTATTCTGCTTTTTATTTCTGTGCTTTTGAAACTAGCAAACTACATAATCTCCAATCCTAGTTCTAGATCTTAATCTAACCATTCCCATAATGAAATATGAATCTACAGGAAAAATCTCCCAAAAATGTATAGTGTTACCAGTCTCATAGCTCTAGTTTAAGTTTCATTATAATACCCACAAATGACCATGAAATTTGTTTAGAAATGTGTAATGATTTAATTAAAAATGAGTAAATTCACAATCATTACTCTGTATTATTATCGTCAGCTATAGATACACAATACGTCAAATCAAAAATTGACAAAAAAAATCACCATCTAGTTTTTTGTCCTTTGCAAAACATCAATGTCATCACATCCCATCTCCAGCCAGATTTCTTACTTATCTGTTATCAAGTTCAAGAATCTTAAAACCGCTTTCTTCTGTCTAAAAAAAATTGTTTTACAAAACGCAAGTTAACTTTGCGCACAATTATGGGTGTGTCTATTATTATATTTTGATTGAATTTGTTAAGGTTATTTGCCACAAGAGCTGCAGGGAATATTGGAAATAAGATAGTATACAATTTTGTTGAAAAAAGTATTCGTTGATGTTTACAATGAAATATTATTTGTTATCATTTCTTGAAGAAAAGAATTACAAATATTCATTTGTTTACACGGCTTGAGAGCGTAAGAAAATTATTCAACGAAAGTCTTCTTTACAGTCCATGTTGAATGGATTATTTTGTAAAGATGATGAATAATTAATAATGACATCAATGTGTCATCTAAAATGATGAACTAACATACTGATGGACAACAATTTTCCTGTTCCTTTTCATACAATTTATTGTTATTACCTGTGAGTCATTCTACTCTTTGTAAAATACATCATAAAATTATATCCTGCATGCTGTGAAATATATATCTCATTATTTGGTTGCTGATATGTTGGAAGAGAGCTGCTCCCTGGAACATAAGAAGTAACTTTTTAAGATGTTAATGGTGACTAAAATAAACATATGTCTGTCTGCCAGTCAGAATAAAAAAGTCCATACAATGTATTAATGCTATGATCAACCTTATGATATTTATTGTGTTCAGTGATCCACCCACCAAACAAAATTATGTTGTTCTTCCCCCAACTCCCCCACCAACACTTCCATAACATCTTACTTAATAAGAAAAGTATCATCAAACTACAATATTAAAACTGGTAGAATTGTGTGCAGTATGTGTAGTTGCAACAGTCATTAAGAGTATGAATGATATTTGAGGGGAACAGTTATAATTATAAATGATATAAGCATTTTTGGATAAAAAATGTAGATTGCAAATGAAATAGTGAATGCAGAAAACAGGCAACAATAATTGCACATGAAGAAGTGAAGTCATAGACAAGATAAAGAAAGTGATTTGCACATGGCAAACAAAATCAGAACAAATTCAGAATTATAAATGTATTATAATTTATGGATTATTAAAGTGATTAAGGAATAGACATGTATTTAAAACAAAATGAGGGATGCATCTGGTAATAAATACATGGCCTTACTATGATATACATAATATGTATATGGCCCTTTTCATCTTGTCAGACAGTTTAATGGAGGCTAATGTGCATTTTTTTTTTAGGTTTTGTTTTTATCGAACAGCTTCTCTTATGGCTCATTCTACCAATATTTGACAAACAAATCCAGCCACAGAATGAACAAGTCAGACCCACTAATCCACGGGGTTTTCCATCTTTTTTCATGAGTCTTTTCTATTCTATATACATAATGATTACAAATAAAACTGAAATATGAATTGCAAGAAAAAAGAGGATGTAAATATACAGCAAGCTGATCTTTAGAGTGGGCCTTCAAAACAAGTGTATTTATAAACATTGATGTCAGTTCCTCTGTTTGTAAAATGGCACTGGTTAATGACTGGTTGTGTTGTATGATGAGTGGTGTAGCAAGTCCTAGTGTGGACTTATCTTTGTTTCAAGACTTTGTGCAGATCATCACAGTTTACTTTCAAATAATCTATATTAACCCTTTCTTTATAAACATGGAGTGCCCACTAAACGTAACTAACCTTTTTGAAGAAACTGGTTACTTAATATCCTTTTTTAGAGTGGTTCTGATGTAATTTAATCTACGTGATGGACCTAGCTCTACATAAAACTCTCTTAAAAACCTATTATTAACAATATGCTTACAGAGGTATATGGCTCAGATATGTGCTCTTCACTGCAAGAGTTAACTACCTTAGCATTTAACTTTCACCTACTGAAAGCCACAGCCTGTGTCCAAAATAAGAAGATATATGATCATTTCAGATTGATATCATAATGCATTCATTTATCTTCAAAATACTTTAGCATTTGTAAACATTTATTTGAAATTACAGTTTAACTTTAAAATAACATTATAAATGTGAAAAGTTTAAAATAATTTATCCCTGCTAAAACTTGCTTTTGAATCCAATGTGGAATTAGATAAACTAGATAGAATGTTGCTGACATTGTAGTAAAGTCAGATTACTAGATTATGGACATAAACTCAACAACTTTGTGCATGACAATTACATAAAAAAGGTGAAGGTTATTCTGAGATATTAAAGTATATGCTACTTGGTTGAAAATTCAGAAGCAAAAATTGTAAACAAATTGACTGCTGGTAATTTTCTAATATATTTCTGCTTGAGCTAATGTTGATCTGTAGGTAAAAACAATTTGTATTCATAGTGATATGAGAGACTATGCGTTTCTGCTTCCCTTCTGGTTGAATTTTTGATAATGTTTATTGAGTAAAGAGGGCAGCTGGATTTATGGTAGCTTTTCTTGTAATTACTGATATATGTGGTTGTTTTTTTGTACATTTAGCTGGCATTGAAGAGATTGTAGTCAAACTAAATACAAAATCAGTGTGGTTGCTGTAAAATGGAAGGATAAAAGCAAAAACAAGTAACAAATCCGTTTTAAATTTTCATTCTAATATCCTAGCATGCACTATGTGTTCTATTTGTTTATTAGTTATGACGTACAGCTTGGATTGTTAATTAAATTTGTATCTGTTTATTATGTTTGTTTCTGTTGTTCATGACGAAGACGTTTTGACTGTTACATAAGTATCATCCCGTATTGTTACATATATTAACCTATGACAGTTTTTGTTGTTAAAACTGAATATAGTTGTTTAAATGAAAAAAAAATGTTTCAAACATTGCGGTCAAAAATGTTGAAATAGCTTAGAAATTTTTATCATTGAGATTTTCATCATTCATTTCTTAAATGGTTTAATTCTTTGTGAATCTTTTTTAATTGTGTGTGTGAATTAATTTGTTTAGTTGGTGCCCTTTTTTGTACATTTTTTGTTTCTTCTTCTTCTGCGATCATGGCTCATTCAGACTAGGAGGACTCCGGACTCTCTTATGAAGGCAGCTGTCTGTTTAATTGATTGACACTTTTTGTTTGATAGTATCTTTTATGGCTAAACTAAACTCTACTAGTTTATGTTGTAGTAGGATACCATCAGTCTTAAGAGACAATGGATTTAGAGCCCATGTTAGGATCTTCTAAAAAGTTTGTTTTTTCTTCCTTTGAACAAGTTTATAAATCTACAACTTTTCTCATAATTGAGTTCACCTGCATTCAGACTCTTGTTTACTCTCTGCCTACAGCTGTATCTGAATCTTAACTACAAGCTCTTTCCTGACAGTTTTGTTCATAACATAAGGACTGTCATGTCTCATTTGCAGTCATCTTTGTAGCCTAGAAAGTGGATGGGGGAGGGGAGTAGTGTCTTTGTTTCTTTTGCTGAAAGTTGTCTCTCCATAAAGACTGCCATTATCTACATTAATCATACACTCAGCCTAGGTGACTTACCTTTCTGAGGTGATGTTGCTGAAGGATAGTGCGCATGCATGCCACTCCAGCACAATCCAGGACTTCCTTGTCTGTTATTGTATCCCTCAATGAAAATATCAAGTATGTCTCTCAGGCAGTGTTATGAAAAGTGTTCTCTCTTGTTTTTCTTGCAAGATGTATAAAGACCAAGAAATACTGGAATATGGTGGAATGCTCAATACACATGCTTTGTGTACAGCTGTCTTGGTGTTGATGGTGGTTATATAAAGATCCCTTTCAAAATTATACTATTTGATTTCAATACATTTTTTTCTTTATTTTAACCTGTTTATTACTGCTTAAAAGCAGGGCAGCTAAAAAGACCAATGAGGAAGTTCTCAAAGAGACCAACACAAAAAAGGGAGCTCTTAAAAAACATCAGAAAGAAGCAATCAACATTTTTCGGGCACATCATGAGAAGAGGAAATTTGGAATACTTGGTTACAACTGGCAAAATAAAAGGAAAGAGATATCGCAGACGACAAAGAGAGAAAATACTGGATAGCTTGGTGTCATGGCATGGAAAACAGTCAACAACAGAAATGATACGATGCACTGTAGATAGAAGATTGTGTAGGGACATGATCACCTACGCCAACTGGTATGGCACATGATGATGATTATTACTGCTTATCATTTATTCTGTTGTAGTGGCAAGATTTTGACCAAGCCTTTAGAAGACTATTTATCCATTGATATTGAGGTGGAAGTTTCTGGTATTTGTCTGCTGTGTTTAAACAAAATAATAATAATTAAACATTCACAGCAGGTTAGTGATTTGAAAAAAATGTAAAGTTCTCCCACATCCTAAATGTTAAATAAAAGCACCAATAATTATAAATTAAGAATGCTTTAGGTCGAATCTAAATATCAAGAAAAAATCTTTTAAAAAAACCTAAAAAGTTTATCCTCAAGCAACTGAATAATAATTATTTTAACGTATCTAAAGTTAGTTGTTAGTACAAAGATGACATTTCTTAAAGAAGCAGCATGATTACATATGCTTTTTAAATAACAATTAGCATGAAAGGGTTTGCCAACTTGTTATTAGTCATGAAAAGATAGTTCATATTAACTAAACAAAGTAAATGAAATAGACCAGTTTTTTTTCCACTTAGAGAACCACAGTTTCAATAGATGTGGTGTCTTATTGTTTTGTAGACTTAATAACAATTTGGCCAGAATTTATTTTTATTTCAAGTAGTCTGATAAACATGTGAAGTCAGTTACACAACATGATATGTGTTTTGTCAATTATAAATCTCTTTCACCAGACACGCCTTTTGACATAATTTATAGTTAGAATAATTCCCAAAGTACAAACATTACTTAGTCTTCACATGATAGTTTGTGTTGATGCCAGTGATGTGTTAAATAAAATGCTTCAAATTTGTAAATTATGAGTGCTTGATAATTTAATCTCATAACTGCCAGATGGTAGTTAAAACATTGCAATTTCTTTTAAAACCAGTACATTCAGTTTAGTTTACAACTAAAATGTGCAATTAAAACATAAAATGGAATTTGTATAAATGATTGTTTATAGTTTCTTTAAATAATTTAAGAGTGGAAGTAAAGGAGGAAAGAATATGGCACTAAAGCAGTAAGTAAATCAGGTCACTTGTTATGTTTAAGAAATTTATGCTGATTGCTGTTTTGTTTTTTAAACAAATATGTCATTGATGGTTAAGTGATAATTCAGTATTATTTAATAAATTAGAGTTATTCGATAACAGGTATAGTTCACATTTAAATATAATTTAGCAAGCAAATAACATGGATTGACATTTTCCTTCAAGAGAATCAATCATAAAATCATCATACTTACATTTTCATATTGGTCAACACCACAGAAGACAAATACTCAACAATTTACTTTAATGTTAATTTCTTGATATATCTATCTTCCATACTGTTCTTTAAAATGTCACTTGAGGTGCCATCTGTTGTTTGTCAAGATTATCCAGCACTTTCCAGGCATTATAGCCAACTGAGGGTCATCTTCAGTACTTTGACTTTTTTATTTAGTTAAATTGCACATATTTTATTCATGAAAAGTAGACACTTTGTATTCATATTTCCTAAAAACATCACTCTCTCTATACATTCTTATTTGCATTAAAAAATTGTTTTATTCATATGTTATATTTTGGTTTAAGCAGTTCAGTCAGTTTGACACTTAAATGCCATGGGAACTTGACAAACACATTTGTGTTAACAAAAGGTAACAAGACAAATCATAAAAGTCACTAAGTTGTTATTTTTTTTATTATTTACATGTCATGAATAATGAAGAGAAAACTCAATTATTCTGACAGAAAACAATTTTCTCAATGAATGTTGTTATTATGAGCAGTGTTGTATGCATTAATAGAGTTTTAGTTTACTTGATGTTTTCACATTCACAACATGGAATTAAATGGCTTTCAGACTTTCAACATCTGTCATTGACATGCATCCATATCGTATACCATCTATCATTGACATGCATTCATATCTCATACCATCTATCATTGACATGCACCCATATCTCATACCATCTATCATTGACATACATCCATATCTCATATCATCTATCATTGACATGCATTCATATCTCATATCATCTATCATTGACATGCATTCATATCTCATATCATCTATCATTGACAAACATCCATATCTCATATCATCTATCATTGACATGCATCCATATCTCATATCATCTATCATTGACATGCATTCATATCTCATATCATCTATCATTGATATTCATCCATATCTCATACCATCTATCATTGACAAACATCCATATCTCATATCATCTATCATTGACATACATCCATATCTCATACCATCTATCATTGACAAACATTCATATCTCATACCATCTATCATTGACAAACATCCATATCTCATACCATCTATCATTGACAAACATTCATATCTCATACCATCTATCATTGACAAACATTCATATCTCATACCATCTATCATTGACAAACATTCATATCTCATACCATCTATCATTGACAAACATTCATATCTCATACCATCTATCATTGACAAACATTCATATCTCATACCATCTATCATTGACAAACATTCATATCATACCATCTATCATTGACAAACATTCATATCTCATACCATCTATCATTGACAAACATTCATATCTCATACCATCTATCATTGACAAACATTCATATCTCATATCATCTATCATTGACAAACATTCATATCTCATACCATCTATCATTGACAAACATTCATATCTCATACCATCTATCATTGACAAACATTCATATCTCATATCATCTATCATTGACATTCATCCATATCATCTCATATTCTATTCTGTTTTTTTTTTCTGGTTTACCCTCCCTTTCCCACACCATCCTTCCTCCTGAAAACACCATTAATTTTTTTTTCTATCTTTGTTAATCATTAGATGTTTTCCTGTTATTTTTTTAATGCCCCATTTCTTTCCTTTCATGAAGTTATTTCGCTATTCCTTTTTCCTTAAACTTTGTAACTATATTTATTTTCTTTTATTTATATTTATTTTATGTAATTGCCTCCATGCAGTTTCTTTCTTTTCTGAACTGCCAAGTGCATCAATTTTCAGTCAAATCTCTCCACAGATTTCTTTCTCACACTGTTCTCTCATTTGACTTTATTCTGTTAACTTTGTCCCTAAAGTTAAACTGTTAAACATCATCTCTTATTGTATTTCTGTGTCTATTTGAGCAAAGTATTTGTTGGCAACGATTGTGAATGTTTGTTTGAAAAATATTCTTGTGATGTGGCCTCACAAAAATCATTTGTCAGAAATCTAAAATATTGATATAATTATTAAAGGTTGTCAGATGATGTTTGCAATAATAAACAAAATGTTTTTAGTTACGATGTTCCCTTAAATTGTTTTGAATTATTTAAATAGGATGAATGTTTTATGAATTTGTGTAAAATATTTTATACATTTATGTTCCAGTCTTGTCAAATGCAAGTGGATGCATAGGGCAGAAGTGTTTGTTCTCCATCTGGGACGTTGTGCTGCTAGTTCATGCTGGAACTGATAAACTGTTATTAATTTAAAGTAGAGTAATGGCATATGTTTGTTGTGAGAAGAGAAGAAACAATCAGTGACTCACTAGATGGTGGAGTCTGTAAGTGAAATAGTGAAGTCTGAGTAGCTTTTTTTCAGTTAAAACAACTTGTAAGATCTCTGTACAGCACAAAAATAATGCTTCTTTTCTACCACTGTCTGTTTTATAATGACTACTAAGGAATTCCACACACACACACACATATATATATATATAGAAGAGAGATGCAGAATGGTTCAGGCACAAGCAGCTTTCCAAAAAAATGAGGAAGATACTATGAAATCCATTTTTGACATTAGAAATAAGAAAAAGAGTTCTTAAATTTTATGTAGAGCCAGTTTAGCATATGGATGTGAATCATGGACAATAGAACCAACAGACAAGAAAATCACTGGAGACTGTAGAGATGTGGTTTTACAGAAGAATGTTGAGAATACCATGGACAGCTAAGAAGAGTAACGAAAACGTTCTGAAAAAGGCCAAAGCAAAAAGAGAGCTAATTTACAATATTAGGAAGAAACAATCATCATTTTCTGGCCCAATAATGAGAAGGGAACAGCTGAAATATATTGCAACAACTGGGAAAATTGAGGGACGAAGAGATAAAGGGAACAAAGAGAAAAGATATCAGACAGCTTAAGAGAATGGCTTGGCAGAAGGTCAACAACAGAAACGATAAATAACTGTTGAGATCGAAAGTTGTGGCGAGACATGATCACCTACGCCAGCAGGACAGGTACTTGATGAGGATGATGATGATGATGTATGAATGACTGTCACAACTGTATGAATAAATGACGTGACAAATGAATGAAATGAATGACTGACAACCGTAAGGATGACAAATGCATGAATAAATGATTATGACAGCTGTACGAATTGAATGACTATGGCAACAGTTTGAATTAATGACTGTGTCAATCATTCTAGAGAGACTAAAAAAGGCCACATAGTAACATTTGAGAGACGAACGAAAGTGTTTTATGAAAAAAAAAACAGATCATGCGCTGATCTAATATCTACCTTACACTTATAATTGTTGAACAAAGCTTAGAATTACAGTCCCCAGTTTCTGTCTGATTCATAGGTTACGAAAAAGACATTTGATCGTTTAGACCAGTGGTGGCCAACTTGAGGTTGCCCGAGGGCCGGATTAAAGCCAAGGCCAAGACCCGCGGGCCACACTTAAGAATATCGTCAAAAATGACAGTAGGGACCTATGCGATATAGTAATATATAAATAATGCTTGCACTTTGACTACATATTTGATTTGTAACAAATCCATTAATTATTCATTTTAAAATTACCTTTAATGTCTCAGTGCGACGATTGTGACTTGTCACAGCTTTCCACCAGAGATTTGAAGTCCACTTCCATTTTTGACGTGGCGATTCGGAGAGTATGGGACAATGTCGAATCGGTCATTCTGTTCCTGGTCTTAGATTTAATTAACTTCATGGAAGAGAATGTTGTCTCGCAGAGATATGTGCTGCCGAATATAGAGCACATCTTTAGTGCCCATTTTCTCAGACACGGGTAACGTTCATTTGGTAGCAATTTCCAGAAGTCAGCTCCTAATGCCTTTACAGTACTGAGGAAGGGGTCACACTGAAGGTCACACAACTCTAGTTGAAGATCTGATGGCTGGCACTCCACTGTGCACTTAATTGGGTTATTAAAAAGTTCCGTTTGCGGACGAAACATTTCAAAATCTTGAAATCGTCGATCAAATTCACAAATCAAATGTTCAATGTCAGCTGCGTACTTACTGAAGTTTGCACTTTCTATCTCTGACAACAACTGCTTACAACTTGAAAAATGGAACAGATCATTTTTTTGCAAAGAAAGTCTAAATAGATTCAGCTTCTTTTTAAAACCATCAACATATCCCATCAATTGAAAAATGGTTTGCTTTTCCCCTTGTAGCTGCAAATTCAATATGTTCAAATGTTGTGTGATGTCTGTGAGATATGCCAGATTATGAAGGAAATTAATGTCTTTGAGTGCATGTTGAAGATCAATGGAGCATGGTAAGTTCTCTCGCAGGAAGTCATAAATGTCATTCTTCAGTTCAAAAAATATTATTAAACATTTCCCTCGACTAAGCCATCTTACTTCTGTATAAAGCAGGAGATCACCGTAGCTAGAATCTACTTCCTCTAAAAATGATAAAAACTTCCTGTGATTTAAAGACTGGTGTCCTCCTCTTATCAAATTTGTTATTTTCACAACAGTAGCCATGGTGTCTTTTAGATTTATGGACTTTGCACAAAGGGCCTCTTGATGAATTATGCAATGCAATGTAGGTACGTTAATTTTGTTTTGCTTTAGAAGTCCAACAAAACCAGTATTTGAACCAATAAAAGCTTTGCAACCATCAGTACACACTGCAGACAACTTTCCAAAACCACCTACTTCATCTACGGCACTATGAACTGCAGAAAATATGTCTGTCCCTCTACAAGTGTCATGCAAAGAGCAAACTTTCAACAATTCTTCAATAACAGTAAAATCCTCCTGGATAACTTTAACAAAAATAAGAAGCTGGCAATTGTCAGTGATGTCAGTACTTTCATCAATCGCGAGCGAAAAATATTAGCAGTTTTCAATACAAGATTTTAAACTTTGAGACAGTTGCAGACTGATGTCTTCTGTTCTTCTGGCTACAGTTTGTTTTGAAAGAGGCACAGATTCAAATTCTTTGGCTATTTTTTCTTGACCGAATGCCTTTGCCATTTGAATCGCACATTTCTTCACAAAATTTCCGTCAGTAAAGGGTTTTTTAGATTTTGCAAGCTCATAGGTAACTGTATATGATGCAATGATCGATGACTCTTTAATTTTATTGCCCTTTGTATACATACTTTGCTGTTGATTCGACTTTGTCTTCAGCTGTTCAACCAAAAGCTTCCTAGCTTCAATGCTATGTTTCTCATACATGTTTTGATGATGTGTGGCATAGTGCCGTTTTAAATTATATTCCTTCAAAACGGCTAACACTTGAACGCAAATTAAGCACTGAGGTTTACTATCCTTATTGAAGATGAACAAATAATCTAATTCCCATTCAGGTTTAAATATGCGATTTTCACAATCAACTTTTCTACGTTTTAACATGATTTAATACAAAATCTCACATCAAAGTTAAAAGTCACAGAATGTTGGTCCACTATCGAAAATAAGTCCAGATTTGACAGTTATACACAGACTTGTGTTTGACAATGAAATCAAAAGATTGTGACCAAATAAACACGTTGCAGTCATTTTATGGACAAGACAAGACGATGGGATCAAAGGGAATGAAGGCGAACAGTGAAACATTTTGAATGTAACTTCAAAGACAGAATTAGAGCTACGAAGTCCCCTCACCCCTGTCCCTCCCAACCTCATTAACCCCTTACCGCGAAATGAAAGAGCCACCACAAGTCCAGACGACAAATGTTGAGCCAAAGATCTGACGCTATCACCGCACTGACAATAAAGCAACTTTGCGGTACCAACTCGAAGCAAAGACTTTGAATATTGTCGGCACCATTAGTTGTGCAGTGTGTGTGTGTGTGTGCGTGCGTGCGTGCGTGCGTGCGTGTGTGCGTGTGTGTGTTATTTGAAATTATGTTGCCAATCTAGCTGTTGCGAGAAATTGACAGAGATTTTCAAATTGTGTATTCTTGAACGATAGAAGAGTTAACTCCGACACGGATTAAAACCAGGAGAAATCCGCTATTAGGGGTAAAAAATGAAGTAAATCCGTGGAGCTTCGCGGGCCAAGAAAACTCGGCCCGCGGGCCGCCATTTGGCCACCCCTGGTTTAGACAGAGGAATGCTTTGGAAGTTGTTGAGACTCTACGTAACCCCCACACA
This sequence comes from Megaustenia siamemsis, assembly GCA_032433765.1. Lineage (NCBI taxonomy): Eukaryota > Metazoa > Mollusca > Gastropoda > Stylommatophora > Ariophantidae > Megaustenia > Megaustenia siamemsis. Next base: position 103,079,846 of record JAVIAB010000092.1, read on the forward strand.
GTTTATTAGCCTGATAAAGACAATGTATGAAGCATGAGGGACTACTTACAGAAGCATTTGAGATAAGAGCAGGAGTAAGGCAGGGGTGCTTCACTTCTGCTGGCCATAGATTGAAGTAGGAAAATACCGTCAGAACAACATAAATGGAATCCAGGGGTCACTGACCAAGCAACCTGATGACTTAGACTTTACTGATGGCATAGCTCTCCTATCTCATAACCATCAACAGATACAAAATGAAATGTTGACAGCAGATGGAAAATTGCCACAACTTCAGTGGTAGCCTTAGAAATATTTACAGAATCGTAATCAGCATGCCTATATCTTGATATAGCTTGTCTTTGCGTTATTTGAGTAAATGTGATTCCTTGTTGCAGAGGTTTAAGACTAACTCCGTGAACTAACCAATAAATTCGTTCAGGAGTTATTTGGTTATGAAAGGCCCCGGTATCACTGCAAACGAATTACAATCCATAATTGCTCAACCGCCCATGCCAACGTAATCATCCGAATTAATATCTCATCTCCCAAACAAAGAAAGGTAACTGTAGTCCCCATCGTAGCAGTCTCAGCACACGCCAAAAGACATAAGGCGAAACCGCGCAGAAAGTGAACACAGTCAACTGTTCTCTGTCATACGATATCATCATTCATCGTAAACAATTGGAATATCGAAACATGATCAAAACGTATGAGACACAAAGCTACGGTGTGCACAGAGCACTTAACTCAGTAGCTCCTGCAACAAGCCGGACTTGGAATATGAGGAAACTGCAACAAGGAACACTTTTCATGCATAGCCTTCAATTGTTCTCGCCGCCTATCCACAATAAACCGGAAGTTCACGTCCTCTTGAAAATGATGATCGTCATATTGAGAAAAAAAAATGTATAGCGCTTGATGATGTTAGGCCGTCGTTGTTGACTCCAATTCCGAACATATAGACACACAGTTAATCGTCAGATTATCCCCGTCGCACATCAAACAACAGACCGTAAGATTATCGTACGGCCGGTAGGGATGTCACCGACTGAGATGCTAGAGGGAAGTCATTGAGACCGTTGTGATTATATGAGTCATTTTTTTTTAAGAAGAAATCTTTGTTGACAACATTCATGAAGTCTTTATGACATCTGACATTGCTGATAGTCGCAGTGATATGTTCAGTCTCTGCAGTACCTCGGAGAATGTTAAGAGACACTGACGGTACTCTTAAAGAAATATACAGAATCGTGACCTGTATGTCGACAGGCTGTGATAGCTCTATGTAGCAGAATGTTGGGACTAATTTCATAATGATAATGAGCTATATTGTAAAAATCTGCTGCAAGAAGGCACCACGTTGGTGAACTTTTGAGAACCACTGAATAAAATGTAGTGTTATTGAAGGTAACGTTAGGCTTCCGAAATGAAACAATTTCCGGACGCTAGACTCCTAAATTATCAAAAAGGCAAAAACATACAAAGATTTTCAAATATGTATCTGAAAAAAATGCACACACAAAAATTACAATACATGACACACAAATACACACATGCACACAGAAGCACGTACACATTCCAATTCCTCATCCATTTTGCTTCAACAAAAGTGTAAAAATAGGTTCAGAGATATCCTCTAAAGGAAACATGATATTTGCCTTATTTTTGATCCGGTAAGTAATGTCATCAGTCAAGTTCAAGGGCTAATTAACTTGTGCAGCGTTAACATCATCATCATCATCGAGTGCCATCTACGCAAAGAAGGTTGGCTACCATGGATCGCCATTCTGCGTCTCTGCTTTGATGGTGCAGGTTGTCATAGTCTGATTTGTCCATCTGTTGATATTACTCGTCCATGTTAGTCTTGGTCTGCCTCTGCCTCTTTTACCTTGTATTTTCTCCTCCAAGATTATTTTTAGAAGGCTTTTGTGTCTTTTAAGATGGCCAAAAAAAAAATCGCATTTGTCTTGTTTGAATTGTGTTTCGTAGTTCTCTTTTCGTTTTTAGTTGTTTTAAGACTTCACCATTTGTTTTCTTTTCTTTTCATCCAATTCTACCTATTCTTCTATATATCCCGATTTCAAAGCTTCAATTCTCTGTTCTGTTTTCTTGTCTGGTGTCCATGTTTCTGAGCCATATAGGAGTGTTGAGAAGAAATAACATTTTGCTATCCTTAGTTTTAGACATGGTATTATTTGTTTTGATGTTAGTATATTTTTCATGGCATTAAAATTACTTTTTTTTGCCATTCCTATTCTTTTGTTTATTTCAGTTATACATTTTCCATCACTGGTTATATAGTATGTCCAAGGGAGTTGTAGTTCTGAACTGTATCCATTTCTATTCCTTCAATTTTGATATCCACTTGTGGGTTTTGAGTATTTTCTTTGTTTATGATAATAGTTTTAGTCTTCTTGATTTCCATATCTAGTCCATATTATTTGCTTATCATGTTTGTTTCATTAAGTAATTGTTGTAGATCTTTAGGATTTTCTGCTAGTAGTACATCATCATCAGCATATCTTAGGTTATTGATTATATTTCCATTAATGTTTAGGCCTGGCATCTCTGAGATGTTTTTAAAGATTTGCTAAGTGTATCGAATAAATAAGCTTGTGCAGCGTTAACGCCACAATTTAAATTTAAGGCTAGTTTGTTGGAGCCGGTCAGGATGATTCTATTCTATTCTCTATATGCAATCAGTTACATTGCAGACGCAGCATCCCAATATCCGCTCCACCGTCTGTCCCAGCATTTCTCGAAGGGCATGTAGACTGATTGTTGGTGTAAGGTATTGATTATAGATTCAACTGCTTTTCACATGAAACAATCCGGATCGACCAGATCCCTTTTCCATCTTTAGGTTCCTCAGTCTCTCGTGTCATCAGCTCACCACGACCAGGCCTGTATTTGCAAGAACAGAATCCAAGACTCTACCCTATTAATGTTGTCATTGGGAATGCCCAGCCATACCCCGCGTATTGTCATGATTAGAGATAAAGAGGGAGGCGTTTGTGAGATCGTTCAAAAGATTCTATCGCAGGATCTAGATTGAAAAGGTCAAGAAAAGTGAGTTAGATTAATGTCAAGTGTCATTAAAACATTAAAAGAGCGAGCTTATGAAGAGAGAGTAATTATTTTCTCTTGAAACCAAAACCTTTCAAAAAGTTGTATATTTAAAAAAACAGCACCGAGTAGAGCCCTTCATTTCCTCATTTTGAGGTCTACACAATGAAGACATGAACGCCTCTCAACTCCGTAGCCGTAACTGGGTGACATCAGTTATTGATACATCGAAGCGACCACGGGGAAGCTGGTAAATGCTAACATATGTCTTAGGCCTGTGCATTTGATCCACGAAAGTGGTTGTCAGCGCTGCATAATACAGTGGTGGCCAGATATACCAGGTAAGCAATCGAGGGTGACATCCAATCTTCTCGAAGGGCCAACCTTGCCAAAGTTGATTAGTCGTGGCGAAGTGCCATCAGTCGTTCCTCGACTGTTAACTTATTCACAAACCGCTGAAGGAGACAACAGTTTAGTAGTAAAGCCAGCCCGGACCTCCGAGAAAGAAGCGGAACAGCCGCCATTCTGTTACGCGTTTCCCGTTATTTTTTCATCTCGCAATTTAAGTCGATCTTGTTTCCTGTAGGAGTACTCGATGATTACCCAGCGTTGCTCTTCCTCAGGGGCGTTGCACTACCGTTTTTGCGAGTCTTAGTTTGTTTGTGTGACCCTTGGTTAACTCCACAACCAACTATAGGTTTACTAAAGCCCACGCGCTAAAAAAGATCACCTAAAGCTTGTGCCATTTTCTGCAGCGGTGATTCTAGATAAAATGACCGCAGCCGTCTATAATAGCTCGCATGGCTGTAGACGTCATAGGCTTTGGGTGATTTCGAGGAAATCCTCTCAGCCCGCAGGTCGTAGTTCTATGGTACGTTGTGGCTAACTCATAGCATCCATAGTTTTTGTTTAAATAGATGGCTGTGATTAACCACTCTGCTGATCCCTCTTCCTAGATCTTCCTGTCTTTATCGATTTCCATTGCCATCAAGGTGTGTTTTTACATAATTATGCTAGGCAGTATAAGAATGTAGTTTGCCATTCCTTTCCATCTTGGCAGTGACTGTACTAGTCGGAGATCGCAGCCATTGCCTCTATACAGGAGATCCTCTGCACGCCATCACGGAGTGGGGACTATAACCGGCACTACTTGTCGACTGCTCCCACAACATCTTCCACCACCTGCTCCCAATACTTCACGTAACCCTGATAGGGGGCTAAACGGGAGATCCACCTTGCAGAAGGGTGTCCCGAAGACTAGAGGAGGAAAGGAGACGTCTTACTCCTCCTTTGATAGGGCAGAACTAGAAACCCACTAAGCGCGGATTAATGAAAAGACGATTAGAGGCCACAGAGATGAGATTTCTCAGAAGAACGTTGAAAGTTCCCTGGACAGCTGAAAAGACCAATGAGGAAATTCTCAAAGAGGCCAACATTAAAAGGGAGTTACTAAAAAAACATCAGAAATAAACAATCAACATTTTTCGGTTACATGATGAGAAGAGGAAAGTTGGAATACTTGGTTACAACAGGCAAAATAAAAGGAAAGAGAGATCACGGACGACAAAGAGAAAATACTGGATATCTTGGTGTCATGGCATGGAAAACGGTCAACAACAGAACTGATACGATGCACTGTTGATAGAATAGTGTGTAGAAGGACATGATCGCCTATGCCAACCGGTATGGCACATGATGATGATGATTGCCATCAAATGAACCGGCTGAGTTGAGGTTATTCTAATTTCGTTAATTGTGAGCACGCGTTTGACGTCAATTCATCTCTTGTCAAGATTAGGTTCGATCTTTCTTTTCCTTTTTACTTACTAACTTATTGTGTTTCTCCTGTATATCACAGAGATTGAGCGTGTTGCACATAAACAACTTTCGATACTATACTATTTCCGGTTTGTACTTCCCTACTATGTTCCATACCTTGTTCTCTAGAACACTAGCTAAGTGACTACTAGCTGACATGACGAGTTTATAAGTTAGTTACTGGAGTTAATCTTAAAAGTATGCAACACGAAATGCCTTTTACTCCAATAACGCAAAGACAAGCTCTATCAAGATGTAGGCATGCTGATTACTATTTCTAAGGCTACCGCCGGAGTTGTGACAATCTCCCGTCTACTTCTCAAAATTTGCTAACAGCACTACTAGATTAGTCAGACTTCCGACTTCTATAAGCGCGCCAACAAGACAGTCTTCGAGAAGCGACTTATAACGCTCACAGCGATTATCCCATAGAACTTGTTCATAGAACAGTCACGCAATCTCTAAACCTCAAGCTCTATCAGAGCTTGTCGGTCTTCTACCACTTCTTCTACTTTCAGCTTCCTGTGGAACATAGTTGGGTAGATGAGAGACAGGAGTGGAGAGATGGAGAGAGAGAGAGAGAGAGAGAGAGAGAGAGAGAGGCTGTGTGTGTGTGAAGGAAAGTTGTGCTTGAGACTTTGAGAAGGGAATACAAAAATACTCTTTCCTTTTTAAATGTCCAACATTTTGTAAACAATTAATGTTATAGTTATTACAACCTGCACCATCAAAACAAAAGACAGAGCGGACTAGCGTTCCATGGTAGCCAACCTTCGATGCGAAGACGGCACTCAATGAATGAATGTTAAAGTGTAGCCTGGAGACTAATGAATTTGCAAGAAAGAAACAGATCACATGCGTGTACTTGTAATGATCGAAGATCCAGACACTTAACCTTTAATAGTGAGTGAGACAGTTCGAAATTTACAAAATTAAGGGGGAAAAGTTACATATGAAACGTAGATTTGGAGAGAAATAAAGATTTTATTTCACATTACTACATTTTATTCAGTGGTTCTCAAAAGTTCATCATCGTGGTGCCCATTTCCGGCAGATTTTTACAATATCGCTCATTATCATTATGAAATTAGTCCCAACATTCTGCTACATAGAGCTATCACAGCCTGTCGACATACAGGTCACGATTCTGTATATTTCTTTAATAGTACCGTCAGTGTCTCTTAACATTCTCCGAGGTACTGCAGAGACTGTACATCTCACTGCGACTATCGGCAATGTCAGATGTCATAAAGACTTCATGAATGTTGTCAACAAAGATTTCTTCTAAAAAAAAGCGACTCATATAATCACAACGGTCTCAGTGACTTCCCTCTAGCACCTCAGTCGGTGACATCTCTAGACCGGCCGTACGATAATCTTACAGTCTGTTGTTTGATGTGCGACGGGGATAATCTGACGACTAACTGTGTGTCTATATGTTCGAAATTGAAGTCAACAACGACGGCCTAACATCATCAAGCGCTATATATATATTTTTTTTTTTTTCAATACGCCGATCATCATTTTCAAGAGTACGTGAATTTTCGGGTATATTGTGGATAGGCGGCGGGAACAATTGAAGGCTATGCATGAAAAGTGTTCCTTGTTGCAGTTTCCTCATATTCCAAGTCCGGCTTGTTGTAGGAACTACTGAGTTAAGTGATCTGTGCACACCGTGAGCTTTGTGTCTCAAACGTTTTGATCATGTTTCGATATTCCAATTGTTTACGATGAATGATGATATCGTATGACAGGGAACAGTTGGATGTGTTCACTTTCTGCGCGGTTTCGCCTTATGTCTTTTGGCGTGTGCTGAGACTGTTACGATGGGGACTACAGTTACCTTTCTTTGTTTGGGAGATGAGATATTAATTCGGGTGATTACGCTGGCACGGGCGGTTGAGCAATTATGGATTGTAATTCGTTTGCAGTGATACCGGGGCCTTTCATAATCAAATAACTCCTGAACGAGTTTATTGGTTAGTTCACGGAGTTAGTCTTAAACCTCTGCAACAAGGAATCACATTTACTCGAATAACGCAAAGACAAGCTATATCAAGATATAGGCATGCTGATTACGATTCTGTCAATATTTCTAAGGCTACCACTGGAGTTGTGGCAATTTTCCATCTGCTGTCAACATTTCATTTTGTATCTGTTGATGGTTATGAGATAGGAGAGCTATGCCATCAGTAAAATCTATGTCATCAGGTTGCTTGGTCAGTGACCCCTGGATTCCGTTTCTGTTGTTCTGGCGGTATTTTCATACTTCAATTTATGCCAGCAGAAGTGAAGCATCCCTGCCTTACTCCTGCTCTTATCTCAAATGCTTCTGTAAGTAACCCCTCATGCTTCATACATTGTCTTTATCAGGCTAATAAACTGTGTGGGGATTACGTAGAGTCTCAACAACTTCCAAAGCATTCCTCTGTCTAAACGATCAAATGTCTTTTTCGTAATCTGTGAATCAGACAGAAACTGGGGACTGTAATTCTAAGCTTTGTTCAACAATTATAAGTGTAAGGTAGATATTAGATCAGCACATGATCTGTTTTTTTTCCTAAAACACTTTCGTTCGTCTCTCAAATGTTACTCTGTGGCCTTTTTTAGTCTCTCTAGAGTGATTGACACAGTCATTAATTCAAACTGTTGCCATAGTTATTCATTCATACACTTGACATAGTCATTCAATTCGTCGTACATCTGTCATAATTATTTATTCATGCATTTGTAATTCTTACAGTTGTCAGAGTCATTCATTTCATTCATTTGTCACGTCATTTATTCATACATTTGTGACAGTCATTCATTCATCATCATCATCAAGTACCGGACCTGCTGGCGTATGTGATCATGTCTCGCCCCAACTTTCGATCTCAACAGTTATTTATCATTTCTGTTGTTGAACGTCTGCCAAGCTATTCTCATAAGCTGTCTGATATCTTTTCTCTTTGCTCCCCTCTATCTTTTCGTCTGTCAACTTTCCCAGTTGTTGCAATATATTCCAGCTGTTCCCTTCTCATTAATGGGCCAGAAAATGATGATTGTTTCTTCCTGATATTGCAAATTAGCTCTCTATTTTGCTTTGGCTTTTTTCAGAACGTTTCCATTACTTCTCTTAGCTGTCCATGGTATTCTCAACATTCTTCCGTAAAACATCATTTCTACAGACTACAGCGATATTCTTGTCTGTTGTTCTATTGTCCATGATTCACATCCATATGTTAAGACTAGTTCTACATAACATTTAAGAACTCTTTTTCTTGTTTCTATTGTCAAAAATGGATTGCATAGTATATTCATCATTTTTTTGGAAAGCTGCTTTTGCCTGAGCCAATGTGCATCTCACCTCTGTTGTACATCTTCCGTCTGAGGTTAATAAAGTTCCCAAACATTTAAATTTATTTACATGTTTTAATATTGTTCCACTTGCATTTATTGTGAACTGAGGTGTTGTCTTTTTTTTTTTTTTTTGTTACCATTACTTCTGTCTTTTTGCTATTAAGGCTGGGACTATCTTTGGGAACAGGCAAATAATTGCAATGCTGTGGTAAAGCTGGTAGCAAGGAGCCAGTGGTGGGGTGTGATAAACACTCCAAGGTATGGTGACAGCTTTACAAGGAAGGATTGTGTTGTGTTCCTTCCTTGTAAAGCTGTCACCATACCTTGGAGTGTTTATCACCTCCCACCACTGCTCCTTTATATTTGCTTTCTTGCACTACAAGTAAAGTAAAGAGCTTCGTAAAGGGAATATGGTGCTAGTGACCATAAATTTGACAGATCTTCGGCGCATGATTTTTGGAGTAATGTGGTCGGTATTACGCCGTGCCGCTTTACTTTCCCAGAAAAAAAAATACGGTACCCATTAAAGGCTGGGTGAACCGGAAGTCGTCGGTTGGGATCGAACCCTACCTCTTGTCCTTTGTAGTCCAGTTCACTAACCACTGAGCTTCCTTTCACTAAATTGTCTAACATTTCTTGTAACTCATTTTCACTCTTAGCGATTAAGACTGTATCATGAGCATACCTTAGATTATTTATATTATGTCCTCCGATTGTTATTCAGGCATGCCCCTTATGGATCTTAAAATAATCTCACTATAAATAATAAACAAATCTGGTGACAGCACACAACCTTGCCTTACACCCTGTTTTATTTTTTGAAAAATTCCCAATTGATTTCCACTAATTATAGCCGCTGTTTGTTGCCAGTACATGTTCTTTACTATTCTTAGATCTTTGCTGTCTATGTTTATGCCTTCTAAAATGTTGATTATTTCTTGGCGCTTTACTTTGTCAAATGCTTTGGTATAATCTATGATAACATAGGTATAGATCTGTTTTCACCTCTATGACTATTTCTACTAAAGATCTAAAGATGTATATGGCAGTGTTTGTTCCTTTACCTCTAACAAAACCACACTGTTTATCACTATTCTCTGAAATGATTTTGTTTCGCACTCTTCGCATGATTATTCTTAGCAATATCTTAGTCATGTGACTCATAAGGCTTATTGTGCAATGATCATCGCATTCAATCTCACCTGATTTCTTTGGTAGGGATATGAATATTGATTTTAGCAGGTCGTCTGGTGTTGTAGACATCATTCAATATTTTTGTTATTATTTCTATTCCAAAATCACCCAACGTTTAAATCTCTTCTTTAGTTATATTATCTTGCCCAGGAGCTCTTCCTGCTTTCATATTGCGCAAGGCGTCTTCCACTTCTTCTTTGAGTATTTCTGGTCCTTCTCCATTATCCTTAATATTTACTTCTGGTCGTTCATCATTATAAAGATCTTTGATGTATTCATTAAATGCATTCATATTAAATATATATTCAAGACTGGACCAACACATCACAGAAACTGCATGAAAAAGTAAACAAAGCATGAAATATCACAGATACACAACTACCTCACCTTAACTATATCGTGGTATAGAAAACAAAAGAATAATTTATTTAACCACATGCCCAGATAAGATGCTAAAAAGAAAAAAACCAAACAACTTGAATTTGGTAAGGAAAGGAGAAAGCATTGAAGACTAACAAAAGAACTAAATAAAGACAATTACCAATGACAACCCATTACAATAGATAAAGAAGACAAACTATACACAAATAAACAAGCAGCAAACCTACTAGCAGAATCATACAGAAAAGAGAGTGATAAAGGTAAAGGTAAAGTACGAGACTTGAACCGGCGTCTTAGCACGCGAGTTTACACCCATATGTGCTCGGCCGCCTATCCAGAAATGTTCGGAGATTTCTGTATAGTGTCGCCTCAAGCATCGAAACTCAGATGCGAAGCAACATTCCTCACCTTCCCAGGGTAATACCCTGGTACCCATTTCTGCCAACGGCTGGGTCGACCGTGGGGGTATTTTTTTTTTCCAACCACTAGTACAATTCACACTGCTCCCAGCGGGAATCGAACACGGGTTGTCCGAACGTCGGTAGTCCAGTCGGGTGGTTTTCCCAACTAGGCTACCGAGGCCCCCAAAAGAAAACGATATTCTTACCAACTCAAACAGACAACAAGATATCCACCAAGAAATGATCTATCAAAAAGACAATGTAAACCAGTGTAGTTGTCATGTCTGGACTATTCATAAAAAAAAAAAAGAACTAAAAACAGCCCTAACAAAACTAAAAGACTGGAAATCCCCAGAACCAGATGCATTAACCAACAAAGTGTACAAGTGACATGAAATTCAGCACATTGAGTAAACTGGTACAAATATACAACTTCAGCTGGACAACAGGCAGGACAATACAACTCTGGAGGGAGACACTCATGTAGCCCATCCAAAAGAAAGGAAAAGATGCCAGGAACGCCACTAACTACAGACCTATAAGCTTAACTTATAAGTAGCATGGGGGAAAAAATGAATGGTGTAGATCAATAAAAGAAATCCTCTGCTACACTTTCACACTCTCAAAGACGAACCTGGAGAGATACAATTTGGAAATACAAAATTAAAAAAGATGATGAATTGACATACCTAGACATCATGCTACATTTTAAAAATGACATGGCGACTGCACATAGAGAAAACAGATGACAGAACAAGAAGAAAATTTGCATGATGAGAAAAAAAAGGAGAAAGTTGGAGAACCAATGAAACAACATTAAAGAAAATATATTCAGGAGCTGAAAGAGCCATACTAGGATATGGATCAGCAGCATGGTCGCAGCAGCCAAAACACACTTACAAACCTTAGATCAAATATAAAACCAAATACTTTAGTTGACCACTGGTGCCATTAAGACCAGTCCAATAGACGAAATGGAGAAAATCACAGCATATCCCCCTCTGTCACACAGACAATACCAAAGCCCTTATTCAAGCAGAAACGAACAGAAATACATCAGAACATTCAATGGAAACAAAATTATAATTTCTGATGTGTAAGGGGAAGGGGGGGGGGGGGGTTAAAAAATTGTGTCTGTTGCAACAAGAACTAATTAAATCAAACAAAATTGAACTACCACATATCACTAATGAGACAACAGCAACATTTCTTCCAAGCCCATATGGAGCCCTATCCAAAGCACAACATTAATATCACTATAACCACTTTCTGCTATACGGGATAACTAAAGCCCCTCCAAAATAAAACATAAGCAGCTCCATGACTGAAGAAAGATACTCAAGAGTAGGATGGATCGTGACGTGCACTGATGGATCAGTAACTCGAGCAGTTAAAAACAGAAATATTGGAGTTTTCCTTATATGCCCAAACATAGAAAGCCAAACCGTATCCCTTCCATCTAGAATCTAACTCTACTGCAGAAACACAGGCCCTAAGTCATGCCACAGAGATAATAAACCAATCCAAACCTCATCCCTTCCATCTAGAATCTTCTGCTCTAACTCTACTGCAGAAACACAGGCCCTAAGTCATGCCACAGAGATAATAAACCAATCCAAACGTCAGTGCCAGCAGGTAGTATTCACTACTGCTGCAATGTTAGTCCTGAAGACCCCTAAAGGAAACAAATTACCAGAGCTCGGAAACGCTCTATGCAAACTGAACACCAAGAAAGGAGTAGTACTGCGATGAATACCATTACACTGTGGCATACCAGGAAATGAGAGATGGGCTGGATGTATTTAGTGGATTTCGTGGCAAAAGATGGAGTGACAGAAATATAGATAGAACAGAACATCACATTTTAAGAAAAAAAAAGGACCCTTATCAAAGCTAAGAGAAAGATCAATGAAACAAAGGACAACTATCACTACCTTGAATGAACAGAGCTTGTGATCCTACTTTATCTCAGAACAGGACACAACAGAGTAGACAACCATTTGCACAAGCTAAGTCAAGTTCCATCACCCATGTGCATGTATTGTGTAGACAAGCAACGCAGACATATGAACACACAGTTGCTACAAGTTCAGGCAGTTGAACACTGACCAATATACCAATAGACCAGCATCATCCATGATAAACTGTTTGGAAATCCTGAAGAACTCTCAAACACAGCAATATGTACATATCATCATCAAGTACCAAGCCTGCTGGCGTAGTGTCTCTCCACAACTTTCAATCTCGACAGTTATTTATATTTCTGATGTTGACTTTCTGCCAAGCCATTCTCTTAAGTTGTCTGGTATCTTTTCTCTTTGCTTCCCTCTATATCTTCATCCCTCGATTTTTCCAGTTGTTATAATATGTTCCAGCTGTTTCCTTCTCATTACATGGCCAAAAAAATATTATTGTTTCTACCTAATATTGGAAATTCGCTGTCTTTTTGCTATGGCTTCTTTCAGAACGTTTTCGTTACTCTTCTTAGCTGTCCATGGTATTCTCAACGTTGTTCTGTAAAACCACATTTCTACAGTCTCCAGTGATTTTCTTGTCTGTTGGTTCTATTGTCTATGATTCACATCTATATGTTAAGACTTGCTCTACATAACATTTAAGAACTCTTTTTCTTGTTTCTAATGTCAAAAATGGATTGCATAGTATCTTCCTCATTTTTTGGAAAGCTGCTTGTGCCTGAGCCATTTTGCATCTCACTTATTCACTTATATATATATATGGAATTCTTTTGTAGTCACATTGAGGTCGTTAGCCGGGTGTGTTCAGCCCGTATGTGAAGAGTCTGTGACGGTGGATGGGGCGAAGTGTGTGGTACACATGAGGCATATTCAGAACACGAAAGACGAATATGGCAGACCACCGTGAAAGAGATTGGAGCCTCATCACGTAACAGTCCAAAGAAAGCCATGGAGAGAAATTCTAACTACTGTTTTAGGAATGAACTAAAAATAGCCACATGGAATGTTAGAACCTTATACCAACAAGGAAAACTAGAAAATCTTATGGTAGAAGCAGAGCGATTAAACATAGATATTTTAGGCATATCAGAAACAAGATGGAAGGAAAATGGATACATACAAGACGATAAATATACATTTATATACTCAGGTAACACTACAGAACACCAAAGAGGGGTAGGCATACTAATAAAACGAGAACTACAAAAATATATAAATACTCACTTGACATACAATGATAGGATTATATTAATAAAAATGAAGGCAAAGCCATTTGACATAGCAATAATACTGACATACGCACCTACTCAAGACTACACAGATGAACAAATAGAAGCATACTATCAAGATCTAAATACAATTATGAAGCAAGTGAAATCTTCAGACATCTTGATTGTAATGGGTGACATGAACGCTAAAGTAGGAAAAGGCAGATATAAGACCATTATAGGAAATCATGGTTTAGGAAAAAGAAATAACAGAGGAGAAAGATTAATTCAATTTTGTGAAGAAAACAGGCTAATAATATGTAACACATACTTTGAGCAAGAGAAAAAGAAATTATACACGTGGAAAAGTCATGGAGATAGAAAGAGGAATCAAATAGATTATATAATGATAAAAGACATATTCCGGAACAGCGTCAAGAAAGCCAAAACCTATCCAGGAGCAGATATTAATTCAGATCACAATCCTGTAATGATTAAAATGAAAATCAAATTAAAGAAAAAGAAACAAAATACTAATTCAGCAATACCAATAGATACAACAGCTTTAAATCAGAAAGATGTAAAAGAAACTTATACCGTACAAGTAAAGAACACATATCAGAAGCTGCTAGAAGAAGGGATTGAGCAGTACAGAAGAGAAAATCCTGAGGAAAAAGTCACAACCAAATGGCAATGCATAAAAAACAGCATACAAGAATCCTACATCAATTTACCCAAAAACGAAAGAAACAAAAAACAAAAATGGATAACTGACAACATTTTAGAAAAAATGGAAGAGAGAGGACAAGCGAAGAACACTGCCAGATACAAGGAAATTGATAATGAAATGCGAAAAATCTGCAAAAAGGCAAAAGAAGACTGGCTCAACCAATGATGTCTAGAAGTCGAAACTATGGAAAGTAAATAAAATTTAAGAGGAATGCACACAGAAATAAAAAGAATGACTAATAAAGACAAAAAAGCTGCAGGAAACGGATGTATTGCAAACAAAGAGGGAAGAATGCTAACAGACAACAAAGATATAATCAATAGATGGCAGGAATACATAACATAATTATTTCATGACGAAAGGGACAACAAACCATTTATAAAATGTACATCCAGCTATAAAATCCTGAAATCTGAAGTAGAAAAAGCTATACAAACGATTAAAAAGGGAAAAGCAGCAGGACCTGACAATATACAGATAGAGATGATATAGGCACTAGAAGATTTTGGCGTTGAAGTGATCACAGACATATGCAATGACATATACTATACAGGATACATACCAAATGAACTAAAAACATCAACTTTTATTGCATTGCCTAAAAAGAATGGTGCAGTTGAATGCAGCGATTTTAGAACAATAAGCCTGGTAACCAAAATTTTACTAAAAGTTATACAAGGTTAATCCACAGTTAACCTGACAGATGACTTCATGTGGGAGTCTGGAATCCTACTCTGACTGAGTCCTGATCGCAGAGAGAGAGAGAGAGATACAAGGAAGGATTTCGAATAAAATTAATAATGAATTAGATGAGCAGCAATTCGGATTCAGGAAAAACAGTGGGACAAAAGAAGCCATATTCAGCATGAGGACATTCATCGAAAAGTACATAGAAGTAAACAAACCAATATATGCCTGCTTCATAGACTACACCAAAGCTTTTGATAGAATACACAATAATCAACTTATAGACTGCCTAAAAGATATAAATCTGGATGACACAGACATACGACTGATATGTAACTTGTACTGGGAGCAAACAGCAATAATACAATATAACAAGGAGAACTATACACCCATTGATATAAAAAGAGGAGTAAGACAAGGATGCATCCTATCACCAAGCTTGTTCAATTTATACACTGAGCAAATATTTAAAAACATCTCAGAGATGCCAGGCCTAAACATTAATGGGAAGATAATCAATAGCCTAAGATATGCTGATGATACTGTACTACTAGCAGAAAATCCTAAAGATCTACAACAATTACTTAATGTAATAAACATGACAAGCAAAAAATATGGACTAGATATGAATACCAAAAAGACTAAAACTATGATCATAAACAAAGGAAACTCTCAAGACCTACAATTAAATATCAAAGTTGAAGGAATACATCTAGAGACAGTTCAGAACTACAACTACCTTGGACATACCAGTGATGGAAAATGTACAACTGAAATAAATAAAACAATAGGTATGGCAAAAAGTAATTTCAATGCCATGAAAAATATACTAACATCAAAACAAGTAACACCAGTGTTGAAACTAAGAATAGCAAAATGTTACATCTTCTCAATATTCCTGTATGGTGCAGAAACATGGACATTAGACCAGAAAACAGAACAGAAAATTGAAGCCTTTGAAATGTGGATTTATAGAAGAATAGGTAGAATTGGATGGAAAGAAAAGAAAACAAACGAGGAAGTTTTAAACAAACTAAAAATGAAAAAAGAACTACTAAACACAATTAGAGCAAGACAAATGAAATTGTTTGGTCATGTTGAAAGACACAACAGTCTAATAAAAATGATATTGGAAGGGAAAATACAAGGTAAAAGAGGCAGAGGAAGACCAAGACTATCATGGACGAGTAACATCAAAAGATGGACAAGTCAGCCTATGACAATCTGCACCATCAAAGCAAGAGACAGAGTGGAATAGCGCTCCATGGTAGCCAACCTTTGATTCTGAGACGGCACTCAGTGAGGAGTTTGGCAGGCTCACATTTAGGTTTGCAAGGAAAGAGCAGTGGCGATATCAGAGAAGACGGTGTGGGATTTGCTTTGAAAAAAAATCTCTAAAAGGTCTGGTTACACTCGGTCAGAATGCATCAGAACGGATAATAACACTTCGCCTCAATACAACAGCAGGACCAGTTACCCTTATAAGTGTATACGCACTTACCTTGTGCTCTTCATCAGAAACTAAGGACAATTTCTACGAAATTTGACAGAAGTCATGGAAAGTATACTAGGACAAGATCACACTGTTCTACTGGGGGATTTCAATGCTAGAATTGGCGCAGACCACAGTTCGTGACCAACCTGCCTCGGTCGCTTTGGAGTTGGTAAATTAAATGAAAACGGCCAACGACTTCTAGAGTTTTCCGCCTATCATAATCTGTGACGTCACAAATACTTTTTTCAAAACCAAGCCTCAGCATAAAGTATCTTGGAGACAAGGCTCCAGGACAAGATGGGATCCCTCCCGATATGATCAAATTCTGCAAAAGTGCTTTGTTACATTCCCTGCTTGAAGTACTACATTAATGTTAGAAAGAGAAAACCATTTCTTAAGATGAGAGACCCCGTGATTGTAACTCTCTACAAAAATAAAGGAGATAGAAGCGAATGCAACAACTACAGAGGCATCTCATTACTCAGCATCGTTGGCAAGACCTTCACCAGAGTCATCTTAGGAAGGCTACAAAAACTCGCAAAACAGCGTATATCCTGAATCGCAATACGGCTTTAGATCCGGTAGATCACCTGCAGACATGATTTTATCTATATGTCTGCTTCAAAGAAAAGTCTAGAGAGCAGAAAAAGCCTCTTTTCGTCGCCTTTACAAAGGCCTTTGACCTTGTCAGCAGGGACGGTCTCTTCATAATACTTTCCAAGATAGACTGCCCACACATACTCTGCTAGCGCTAGTCAAATCGTGTCATGAGGATATGAAGGGTACCATTCAATACGATGGCAGCACTTCACAACCCTTCAACATACGCAGCGGTTTCAAGCAGGGGTGCGTTCTTGCCCCAACTCTTTTTGGAATCTTCTTCGCTGTTCTATTAACTCTTAGTAGATGATCTGTCAATCCCAGTGACAGGACGAAAATTATTTTAACAATCTGACACTGCCACCAGTAACTAAATTGGTTCAATTAAACGCTTAATGTTTACGCTTATAATAAACGCTTTAGTTAGCTGAGTGGCAGTGTTCCCTAGCGTTTGGCTTTTCGTGGCAAGGCGCTGTGCCACTGAGTACGGGTTCGATCCTGCCTTGGTCCATATTTTTTTCTGTTGTTGATTATTTGTCATTTTTTCCGAGTGCTGTAAACATACCTCTTCCCCTGAATTGATTCACTGATTATCGCCTCGGAAGTTTCCCTCTATAATAATATTCATTTATTATTATTTGTCTCCAGTCTCTTCCATTAAACGCTTAGTTTTAAGTAAATCCTCATCTTTTTAAATTCACTGAACATCATTGTAATGAAAATGTGCTGAAAGCGGCAAATTCAAGAGAGCTAATGTCCAATATTAGGAAGAAACAATCATCGTCTTTTTTGGCCATGTAATGAGAACAGCTGAAATATATATTGATAATATTGTAACAACTGGGAAAATTGAGGGACGAAGAGATAGAGGGAAGTAAAGAGAAAAGATACCAGAAAGCTAAAGAGAGTGGCTTGGCAGAAGGTCAACAACAGAAATGATAAATAATGTTGAGATCAAAATTTGTGGAGAGACATGATCACCTACGCCAGTAGGCATGATACTTGACTTGATGATGATGAACATCATTTCCGGAACAACACGTATAAAGAAAATGCGGTGACAGCAGACGTGAGATATCGTTGTTTTCAAATATTAAACAATAATATCTATTTAAAAAAAAAATAAATATATATATATATATCAACAGCTGATTTTGACGGTTTGTTTACTATCGTTTCGTTATTGTAGTTAAGTACGGCAAATTCTCGCAGATATTCTGCTGTTCAGGCTTCGGAAATTATTCATTGGTGGATTGAAATGGGACGTGATGATTGGTTATGGAAGGCTTCGGTATCACTGCAAACGAATTAAAATCCATAATTGCTCAACCACCCGTGCCAGTGGAATCATCCGAATTACTAACGCATCTCCCAAACAAAGAAAGGTAACTGTAGTCCCCATCGTAGCAGTCTCAGCACACGCCAAAAGACAAAAGGCGAAACCGCGCAGAAAGTGAACACAGCCAACTGTTCCCTGTCATACGATATCATCATTCATCGTAAACAAGCGGGATATCGAAACAGGATTACAGGATCAAAACGGATGAGACACACAGCTCACGCACGGTGTGCACAGAGCACTTAACTCAGTAGCTCCTGCAACAAGCCGGACTTGGAATATGAGGAAACTGCAAGAAGTAACACTTTTCAGACGTAGCCTTCAATGGTTCCTGCCGCCTATCCACCATATACCATGGAAGTTCGCGTCCTCCACGTGATGATAAAGAAGATTATGAAAGTCACAGTAGTATATAGGATGCTCCGCTCTAAGAATGTTTTATAAAGTGGCGAGTAAGCGAAACGACGAGTAGTGGGGTAGGAAGTACTGCCTGTACCTGTCATTCTGGACCTAAAATACCAAACTAAATTTCTCACTTGAAGCCAACGAAAAAGTCGCTATTTGTTTGGAAACTAAACTTTTGGTTATAAAGGAAATACTTCATAGACTCATTTTCTGTTCTCTTTGATCACCCAAATAAGTTGCTTCATTTTCTTTGATTTGTTTCTAAATATCAACCAGGACATACAAAAAAATTACATACTTACATACTACCATTTATTTTATTTATAAATTTGTCCAATTTGAACCTGTTATCATGGCGGCTCTTTCGATGACGTCCTTGGCTAGAACATTGGTGAGAGAATAATTTTCTGTTTCTCGTGTCAATGCAATTCCCGCGTTTAACGGTTTATGCTACAATCTTTAACTTCAACTTTAAGCATACTTTTACAGCGACTTGCTAACTTATATTATATTAAATTAAAGCGCTCTTGTTTTGATCCAGTTTAGTTTATGTGACTCAAGTGACTGACTGTGAGAAAGAGAAAGTAGAAAGTGTGACGACGGTCACGATGTGAAAAAATATTATATTATACTATAATAATAACAAAATAAATAGTCAACATTCTTAAAATAAAGTACTAAATTAAAGTAAATTAAATAGTCTTTACTAGACCCTACACTAGGGTTGCCAGAACCTTCGAAGCAGAAAGCGGGACAAATGGAACTTTTTTAGACGCGAAAGCGGGACACATCATGTAAAAGCATAATAGCCAAAAAAAGAATTCACAAAATTAGAATGCTCAATTAAAAATGAACAAATTTAATATTTCACAACCACCGGTAACAACAGACTGGATTCCTGGAAGCAACCTCCAGCCTCCAACACATAAAGAAAGAATGAAGCCAAAATTTCTTCTTGCTGCTGGTGAGGATGGCCCGATGTTGCGCCTACAGAAATACGACAAGGACAAAAGCATGCAGATTGTCACGTAGGCACAGATCACTTGAGCGGTGAGATGGGTAGAGTAAGGCTCAGCGCCTCGGCTAAGAGTCGCCTAAGAGTAAGACGAAGCCGAAGACGTCATCTTTTGTAAATTTTTAAATAATACCGCCTTCCGCACTAACAATTTTGTGCTGGATATTCTCAAATGAGTATTTATGAGTTGTATCTACAAACTTTATTATTAAACAGCGATAGCGCAGGACTCTACAAATAGACGTTTCGGACTAAGAAGCTTCATTTTGTAACAAAACTCAAACCAATAATAAATAATTTAAGAAAATATTAAAATTTGTAGGTGAAAATTTGGCTGGATTAAAAAGCGGGACAAATTGCTGTCCCCCAGACCCTTAGGCGGGACAATTAATTTTTGATGAAAAAGTGGGACAATCCGGAAAAAGCGGGACGGATGGCAACCCTACCCTACACTGATGAGTACTAAAAAAAAGTTTATGTATAAAATATAAATTATTAAAATAGTAGTATATAAGTATATAACTATATATTATATATAGTATCTAAGTGAGTAGTAAGTCAACTAAGTGAGTGAAGTGTTATAATACTAATACACTGAAGTGACTCTAGTCTAAGTCAAAAAGTCTTGAGTTGTCTGCTTCACACTGCTAGCACTAGCACACATGACACACTCCGTTCCGGCACTCCTCACAGTTCTTCTGTCCCCCCCCCCCCCACACACACACACAATTTGACATTATTCATTATTATTAATTTATTATTGTTATTATCTGTCTCATTCTTTTCTAGTGTAAGTTAAAAAAAAAAAAAGTGACAACTACTATTACTATACCAACTACAAAAAAGTGTACAGTACACTTTGTGTCTCTGAGTTCAGCCAACAGTACAATGACTCATGAGAACTCATTATCACATTTTGTGAGTCATTCATCTCTATTCATTCATGTAAATGAAATATAATTATAATAATGAATTGTTTGGTCAGAATGAATCCTCACCAATCACCATCAAGGGCATTCTTCTCAATAGTGCATGGAAAAAGACCAAGAGGAAGACCCAGAAGAAGATGGATAGATGCAGTGACAGAGACATGTAACAACAAAGGAAAATCATTAATTCAAACAGTTCGAGTAGCTCAAGAACAACAAATGATATAACCACTACACCTTTTAGGTATCAGTGAAAAGAGAAAAGAAAGAAGAAGAATGAATTATTAAAATATAGTAATGATCAAATAAATTATTAAATGTGCAACAATCAATATCACTTATAAAAAAAAAAGAGATATGTTTATTTAAAAAAGTTATATCTCATGTAAATTGTAATATAGAATAATTGATATTGAATATATTAATGTATTGTTATAATTGTTAAAACAAATAAACTATGTTTATTGTTAGTGTATCATCATCAATAAACCACGACACCTTTTAGGTATCAGTGAAAAGAGAAAAGAAGAAAGAAGAAGAAGTATCATCATCATGTAATTTACAATAAAACCGACCATTAACTTGATATTGATGATAGATTGTCATTAATTATGATTGTCCTATAAGACAGTTTGTCAGACTTGGACTTTTTTTGTCACTTATAGGTCTTTTTTTAGAAATGATCTTTTCATTTCTTTGTCTTTGCTTCTATTTAGTTATAGTGGCAAATATACATTATTTTGGCGTACAACTTGTACAGCCCATTATAGCCAAGCATAAGTTGGCACTACAACTACGTACTAGCTTGTAACCATACACAAAGGTTGAATTCCAAAGAATTAAAAAAAATTATCACAGTACTTGCTTTTTTGACAGTGAACATTAAAGAGGAAGAAATAAAGAGCTCCTCAGTGTTATGTATTGCCAATCTTGATATACAAGATGAATCCTAGACAATCAAACAACAGACAAGAAAATCTTATGGAGGCCATAGAAGTGTGGTTTTGCAGAATGTTGAGAATAACATAGACAGCTAAAAAAAGACGAAGGCAAGGATATTCTGTGCTAAAAGAGACCAAATCTAAAAGAATACCTGTTACCAACATTAGGAGGTGACAGTTGTAATTTTTTGGTCATGTTATGAGATGGGAACAACTGGAATATATTGTGAAAAGGGAACAAAAATTGAGGGAAGAAGAAATACATTGAAATCAAAGAAAAAATACATGACAAATAGAATGGCTTGGTAGAAAGTCAACAAAATAATTGAAAATAACTGTCAGAACAGAAAGTTGTGGAGAGACATGAAGCACCTATGTCAGCATGCTACTTGATAATGATGACGAGCTTGTATCAGAACACTCTCTTGGAGTATGAATTTAATGAACATATTTCTGTAGTTAATTCTGTTTTCCATATAAAAAAAGAAAGTAAATTACCTTAAGCTGAGCACAACCTGGATCACCAACTGAACTTTGTATACCTTATACAGCACAGCATATAAATACACTGCTAATATTGGCAGCTGTTGAGCAAGTTACTAGAATTGTAATTGAACTGCGGAGCAGGCGAACAACAGATTAGACTGATTAGTAAAGAGAATGATAGCTGACCAAGACCTTGCTTCACTTCTACATTGTGTATTATGTGTTACCACATATTGGCTGGCAAAGTGTGGGTTGCCACTAAAGTAGGATGCACTGGAACTGACTCATATTAATAAATAAGATAAATGTCGGGTAACTTTAGCTTCGTACAGTGCAATATGCTCTCTGGACAGGGTTCAGCATGTTAGAGAACAAAGAATAAAATAATTTCACAACACAAATGTGTTATAGTTCGTTCAGAAATTCGTGCCCACAGAGTTTATCAATTATCTCAGAAACTGATGAATTTCTGTAATTCTTTTTCATATCCTATTTTTTCACCGACCTTAAGATTTTATAACATTTACTTACAAAGAGAGTCTGAGTTTTGCACAGATCGTTTTTTTTGTTACATAATTTTAGGAAAATATCAAACCGTATGCTCTAAACATTAGATTTTGCTGTAGATTACGTTAATTTTCTAACAGTGCAAGTCAAAGGCGTATCTGCATCACATTGAAGAGGGTCACGATTTTTCATTTGATTTTATATCTTCATCATTGAATTAGGTAATTGCAAAAGTGTAAACAATAACACAGTTAGCTTTTGCATAGTGATGGATTAACACTTTAAACTCTTCATGATTTAAAAAATCAAGTAGTCACTTCACAGCAGCTTACAAATTATCACATGTAAAGGAATATACATAAGAGTAAATTTGTTGTCAATACACCTCTGAACCTATTTAACATGAAATCGGAAATGGCAAAAGTGGTACGTCTTTAAAAATCACGTTAAAAAAGTGTGAGCAAGTGCTAATATTGTGTGGATAAAACACGTGACATTCTGCCATTTTAAATGACAATGTTGATTACAACAAATGTGGGTATTGTAAACTTCTAAAAATTAGGACAACTAAGAAAATCATACTTTTATATACCTTGGAAAAACAAAAAGCTTTCCTAAATGCATGACAGTAGGGAAAAAAATCAGGCTTAAGGTCGGTGGAAAAAATAAGATTTCATGAAAAAAATTATTGAAATTCATCAAGCAGTTTCTGAGATAACTAATAAACTCTGTGGGCACGAATTTGTGAACGAACTATAATAATATAATGTATTAGTTACTAATTACAATTAACAATATTGTTTTGGTTACTGCACATCACAGCTTGTGCAGATAACCATGTACTGTCTGTTTTTGTTGGCTGTTTTCAGAAGATGATGAAGTGCATGCTTATTCATTATTTCAGTAACTTGCCTTGCTGATTATGTATACATTTAGCTTACTTTTCTGGGTTATAATTTCTTCTTATTCAACATTGTTTCCAAATTCTCACCAAATTGACTGAGGTCATTGCAGAGAATACTTCACTCAACTTGGCAATCATTTAACCTTCACTAGCTGGGAAATTACCACCTGATTTCTTACTTCATGGCCCAGGGTCATTAGTCAATTTACTAAAGCCTGCTTAATTTCGTAACAGATGGCTAATTGTGTTAGTTAATCTAACATAATGTAAGGTGTGCTGTTCATGACCGTTGTTGGAATTGTTTGACGCAAGTTGTTTACATGTTGCATCTGATTAATGTGGATTGCTCTGTAAGTCAGCCGAAGTTTTATCTCTTTAGGGAATTTGCACTGTGTTTCATTCGTTTTAGGCTGCATTTACTAGAGTAATCAGGAACTCTATGGGTGCAGCCATTGCTGTGTATGCTACATCATCATAATGGCTCATCGTATATCCCTAGACCAGCCCTATGCTAATCTTACGGTCTGTTGTTTGATGTGCGACGGGGATAATCCGACGATTGTGTTTTATATGTTCGAAATTGGAGTCAAAAACGATGTCCTAACATCATCAAGCGCTATACATAAAAAAAAACATGATGATCATCATTTTCAGGAGGACGTGAACTTCCGGTCAATATGGTGGATAGGCGGCAGGAACCATTGAAGGCTCTGTATGAATGTGTTCCTTGTTGCAGTTTCCTCATATTCCAAGTACGGCTTGTTGCAGGAGCTACTGAGTTAGGTGCTATGTGCACACTGTGTGAGCTGTGTGTTTCATCCGTTTTGATCATCCGATTGTTTACGATGAATGATGATATCGTATGACAGGAAACAGTTGGCTGTGTTCACTTTCTGTGCGGTTTCGCTTTATGTCTTTTGTCGTGTGCTGAGACTGCTATAATGGGGACTACAGCTACCTTTGTTTGTTTGGGAGATGAGATATTAATTCGGATGATTCCACTGGCACGGGTGGTTGAGCAATTATGGATTTTAATTCATTTGCAGTGATACTGGGGCCTACCATAACATAATGTAAGTTAATCATTTTTCCAGCCTGTTTTTCAGCTTGGTAGTAGTTAGTTCATTTTGTTTTCTGTATGTCATTTTCATAGGTTCAGCATACTTTACGGCCAGCAGTTAAAGTTTTAAGCTGCAGCCCATCATCTCAGAAGTCAGTGTCAAGTACAAGATATTTATTTAAATGTTTTAGTGAGCGGAATTTCTCCTGTGGTAAGGTTAAACATACATCTTGGTTATATGTTGCCTGTAATAATATTTTAAATTTCAAATGGGAGTCTGAATTCCATAATTTTTTGATTTAATTAGTTATAAGAGAATGGACAGGGTTAACCGTTGCCACATTTAAAAAAAAGTAGTCCTTAATCTTCAACAGTCCCTTTAATGCTGCCCAACCATTGAACAGACCTTTGAGCAAAAATATTTTTAATTCGTATAAAATACGGAACAAAACAATCCTTTTTATAAATTAAAATTAGCAGCAATAATTTAATGTGCAAGATGCCAAATAATGACTGTGTGGCTCCACACTCACACAGCTTAGAGTACATATTGATCATGAAGATTTGAGAAAATATTTCCAAGAGTGTTCCAATGATTGCCAAGATTACAAGACTAATGGCAAAGATAATAGTTGATGAAATGACGAATTAAAGACCAGCGCTGGATTTTTAGTGAAGTTTAAAAATAGATTTCCTTGTCTGTAGCAAGACGCTATTGTTGGTTAGTTGTTATAATTTAAATCTAAAGTACCTGCACCACAGTTTTTTGTGCATGTTCTATGTTTGTTTTGTAGCATTAGCCATATTTTCATATTTTGATTTTATTTGGGTGTTTCTTCTGCTGTTCTTCTAAATGTAACACTGTACAATTCGTACAACTGCTATATTACATACTATAGAACAATTTTCACATTTATTTTCTTCATTAAGTTATTTTTAACATTGTTTTATTTTTACCAATTAATGTCTCTGCCTTATTACATGTTTTAAACAGCCTTTATTAATTAAACTTTTCAGGATGTCCCCTGTTGTCTGCCAGAGTTCAGAATCCAGCACCAAAATTCAAAGGTCAAGCTGTGGTTAATGGCCAGTTCAAAGAAATTAAACTTTCAGATTATGAAGGCAAATATCTGATTCTGTACTTTTACCCTCTTGACTTGTGAGTATGTACTGATAACTGCCTCTTTGTTAGATTGTTATAATTTTGTCTAGAAGTAATCACTAGTGTTGATTTCTGTATTATTCCTTCTTTTCACAGAATGTCCCAGGTTCGATTACCATCACAGTGATGGGAATTTATCAAAAATCAAATCCCTGATTTCTTTGGGGCTTTACTCTTCGCTGGTCTCTTGTTAGTAAAATAAGATGTCTAGTCCTCTCAAATAAATATGAAAAACAGGAGGTTCTATGTGTATTCTGTACATTTTTAAGAACCCTTGAAAGTTGGAAATCAAAAGGACTGGGCCAAAAATGGCCGCTGCTCTAGCAAAATTGATAGGGGAAAAGAAAAATCTATAAACATCAAAACTCTCAACGATAAAAAATGAGAGTCCTGAAGATGTATTGCTGGTGTATACAAACAATATTTCTTGTTTTTGTAATGGGTTGTATGCAGTGCTGTGTGGTTCTTTTCTAATCCATTGTCCTGCTGAGCCAAAGACAACACATAGAGCAGAAATTCTAGACTCCTTATCCAACATTCTTTGCTATTAAGCATCAGACTTTCATAGAACCTGCATTATATCTTGTCCCTATTCTGGGTGAGTCTCTCAACCTCACTAAGGGAGCTGATGTCCACTGTTGTTGCCTCTCACCTCTCTTAGTGTTTTTCTAGGTCGTCCACTTATTCTTTTGCTCTCCATTTCCCATTTTAGAGCTAGCTTTACAATTCTTTTGTTGTTTCTTCTCATCACATAGCAGACATATGCCCGCCTCCTTCTCTTTATTATAGATGATATTGTTGGGATGCACAGTCATTTCTTTTATTTCTGCACTAGTCTTGAATTCATTCCCTGGTATATGAAGTATTATGCTGAGGATTTTGCTAATTTGTTTTAGAATGCAACCAATTTATTTTCTATTTCTTTAGTTTACTATCTCTCAGATGCATAAACAAGGGTGGATAATACATTTGATTTGAAAATCTTGAGCTTTGTTTTTGTACGTAGTAATTTTAATTTCCATATTCTATCAATGTTTTTGAAAGTCATGGCTGCTTTTACTTTTTTGGTTCTATTTCTTTGTGTCCCTTCTTGATCTGTTTATTTTGTAAGATCTACGAAGTGATTTACTTCTTCATGTTTTTCCTTCCAGGTATATTTTTCATCTTCTGAAATCTATTTATCATCACTTTCATCTTTCCTTTGTTGATCTCAAGTACTATTTTCTTCTTTCCTTCCTCATTTGCCTTTCGGCGTCAAGGGGAGATAAAATTTGTGGTCTTTTGCTCTTCTTTTCGCCTCTGCTGCTGTTACGTTTCCTAGTGTTTCCAACATTCCAACAGATTGTATTGTAGAGTGCATGTTTTGCCTCTGGAGTTATTTCCTTGTTGGACGATAGTGGTGATAACTGTCCAATGATTTAACAAGCTTTGTTGAATCTTGAGTCTATTTCTGCTGTTTGTGAATCGTCATTTGTCACTAGACTTCCTAGGTATTTGTTGTTGTTGTTGCGTTCACCAGCTTTCAACTCTGACGAAGTCCCTAGAGACTAGGAACTGAATTTTGCGCGCTAATCCATTTTTCTCTGGCAGCCGTGTGCACAGGGGTCCCTCACCGCACAGGTAAATAACTCCGACTTCGGAGGTACTCATGTTTTTTCCTAGGTATTTAAATTCTTCTACTTGTTTTTAGTTGTCTGCCGTCTATAGTTATGTTGATATGCTGTTTATCTTTTGCAATATTTATGACTTCTGTTTTGTTGATTTTCATGTTGTATTTTGTACCTGTGCTGTTGAGTCTATTTAAGTGTTCTTGTAGGTCTTGCATTTTTCCATGTATTAGTGCCTGGGTAATTTCCTAGTTTGATCAGATATATTATTTCAGTTGGAAGAGTGATGTCCCCTAAAATATGTCTGCCAAAATACAGTGGTTCTACGCATTCTTGGCGTTGGGGTCATTACGCTGGCATGTAATCATTTCGGAGTATCTGTTGATTGGGCGTTGGGTCCAGGGGTTAGGTTTAGCTTTAGTGTTAAATATTTATAAATATATTATAACGCGTGACAAAAACGACGCCACTCGGCCTAATTATGATCTTCTGATCGAAGGGAATTGTGCGGTTGATTACCAATCGCCGTAATTTACTGCCAAATGTTGGAAGATTGTCAAACTTTGGCTATTAATTAAAATGCACATAAAAAAAAAAAAGTAAAGTACCCCCGTCACGCCAAGTGGCGTATAGGGAAATATGGTGTTAGTGACTATATTTTACAGACCTTCAGCACATGATTTTTGGGGTAATGTGGTCGGTATTACGCCCGAAAATGCACATACACACACATAAATACAAAAAATATCTAGAAATAGCTTTACGAAACACAATGCAACGTCTGTATTACCTCAAATTACCTGTCAGCGATTAGCAATCTGGTGCGGAGCTTGAGAATAACAACGAGTGTGATGAAAGTCCTCAAAAGGACCATAGTGAAAACTCTAGGCAATCTAAAATAGTTAATTGTGAATGTTTGGTTGTCCTGAAAAGGACAGTTGTGAAGTGGGCAGGTTTGGAGCAATCTTATGTTGTCCTGAAAAGGACAGTAGTTTGCAGGGATGTGATGATTTTACACAGGATAACTCTCTGCAATTCCTGTAATTAGCGTCCCAAGGACGTTTCCTTGTCTGATTTCATTTCTGAAGGCGAACTCGTGTAGAAACGATGGGAACAATGTACGCCTAGTGCCGAACTGTCTCTTCAATTTCCTTTTGGCCCGCATCCACATATTTTCAATATTCTGTGTGTGAATTTCGGGATCATCTGGGTCGACAAAATTCTCTTGATGGATGACTGAACAATGGGTATAAATACCATTTGCAATTCGACTGATATTGGCATATGCAGACCAGCCGTCAGAAATAATGTGGCTTCCAGGTAAAATATGGGCAACTATCTCTTTTGTTAAAGTAGCCTCGGAGCGATCTGGTACTTCTACAAGAAAGCATTTTCCTGAAATCCTTTCTATTCCACCGAACACACAGTGACCCTCATTCCATTGTCCCCTGTGATATTTTCGGTGAAAATATTTGGACTCGTCAATTTCCACAACGATTGGTTGGCCTAGAATGTCCATACCACCAATTTGACTGAAGTGTCTGACCATGTATTTCTCACATTCCTCGCGTAAAAAATTACACCAATCCACTACAGTATTTTTATTGACGCCTGCCTCATGCTGGATCAAGCTCTGTGGAAAATCGCTGCTCCAACAGTAGATCATAATTAAAATTTGTTTTAGTGATAGATGGCTCTTTGTGAAAAATGATCCATCACGAACGGACTTTCCAAAACTGCACCCCTGACATGACCACTGATAGCCATCTACTCCTCTGCTGTAGGCTACTAAACGCGCAGGCATATGACAAATGTTGCATAGACACGTATTTATTATTAGTCTACGCTTAGCTAACCACTGAATACACAATTTATTAGTGGCAATCTCGGGAATCAGAGTTAGTAAATTCCATCTATCCTCTGCAATGATGTCATGAAAAGTCATGATCTGCCCAACATTCACAACTTCAGTTGGGGCTCTAGGTCGCCCGGTCATTTTGCAAATACAGTAGTACCAAATTCAAGTAAGTGAACTCAGAACTGCTTAGCTGGTTTTTAAATATTAGACAAACTAGCCTATATATATAGGCGGATAATTAGTAAGAAGAAGCATAAGAAAGGATAGGGGTTCAGCCAATTATTAATTAACATCTCGATTTGGACGCAGACGCTGGCCCGAACGCCACGCTGACCCAAACGCCAGTGTGAGTGACACATGCCAGCGTAATGACCCCAACGCCAAGAATGCGTAGAACCACTGTATTTTGGCAGACATATTTGAGGGGACATCACTCTTCCAAACTGAAATAATATATCTGATCAAACTAGGAAATTACCAGTGCCTGATCATCTGCGAATAGAAGCTCATTGATCTTCTCTGTTGAGGTGGGTTGGCTAACTTGCATTTATAATCCATGTATGTAATAAACAGCGGGGGGGGGGGGGGGGGGGGGGGGGAAGATAGTACGCACCCCTGTCTTATTTACCTTACGCACACCTGATCTAATTTAGAAGTGGTCTGTGCAGCCTGCTGCTGTTCTGACTGAGCAGCTGCTGTTGATGTAGAAACTTTTAATTAGGTTGGTTAGATGTTGGTTTACTCTGTATTTTGTTAGTATCTCCCACAGTTGCTCTCTGTTTACTCGGTTGAATGCTATTTCCTGGTCATTGAAACATATGTACAAATTTTATTGTGTTCTGTCGTCTTTTCTGCTAGCTGTTTTAGTTGATAGAGCGTCAGTACATCCTGTTTTTTTTTTGGAACCCCATTTGAGAATCATTTAACTGTAGTTCTATTATTGATCTCAGCCATTTTTCCACAATTTTAGCATATAACTTTCCTACATGGCTGAGAAGCGAATTACTATTCTGCTAGCCAATAATGACAGGGCATTCGTTTATTTCTTTTATTGTGTTTACGATACTACTGATAAGAACTATGTCATTTGCAAAATCAAGGTCCTGTAATTGAAACCCAAGTATTCATTCATTGCCTTTGTTATCAGTACTACATTTCTGCATTATGAAGTCAATCATCATCATCAAGTACCTGGCCTGCTGGCATAGGTGATCATGTCTCTCCACAACTTAAGATCTCGGCAGCTATTTATCATTTCTGTTGTTGACCTTCTGCCAAGCCATTCTCTTAAGCTGTATGTTATTTTTTCTCTTTGCTTCCCTCTATCTCTTCGTCCCTCAATTTTTCAAGTTGTTACAATATATTCCAGTTGTTCTCTTTTCATTACATGGCCAAAAAATGATGATTGTTTCTTCCTGATATTGGAAATTAGCTCTCTTTTTGCTTTGACCTCTTTCAGAATATCTTCATTACTCTTCTTAGCTGTCCATGGTACTCTCAACATCCTTCTGTAAAACCACATTTCTACAGACTCCAGTGATTTTCTTGTGTGTTGTCCTTTTGTGCATGTTCGCATCCATATGTTAAGACTGGCTTTACGTAACATTTAAGAACTCTTTTTCTTGTTTCTATTGTCAAAAATGGATTGCATAGTATCTTCCTCATTTTTTGGAAAGCTGCTTTTGCCTGAGCCATTCTGCATCTCACCTCTTTTGTACATCTTCTGTCTGAGGTTAACAAAGTTCCCAAAAATTTTAATTCATTTACCTGTTTTAATATTGTTCCACTTGTCTTTATTTTGCACTGAGGTTATGTCTTTTATGTGTTTTTTTTTTGGTATGAAGTCAATAGTAATTCAAAATAACATCATCATCATGTGCCGTACCAGTTGATGTGGTCAATCCTGTCCTTCCACAGTCTTCTATCCACAGTGCATTGTATCACTTCTATTGTTTACTGTTTTCCATGCCATGACACCAAGCTATCCAGTATCTTCTTTCTTTGTCGCCTGCGATCTCTCTATCCCTGTATTTTACCAATTCTAACCAAGTATTTCAACTTTCCTCTTCTCATGACAATGGAGGTAAAATACCTTCTTTTTGCTTCAACCCGATTTCAGTCTGGGACCACTCACTCATTCCTACCTCTATGTGAAGTACACAAGAGAAGTCGTACAGATTTTTGATCATGTTGATTGTTTTTACACTCTTCAACAGTTTTGGCTCCATTATAAATTCAGACAATCATTGTAGACTTGGTGTCTAACCGGACATCTTGAAGATACTGACTTTGCAGATTTTGTTGGATTACTTTCTTGCCCACTGGCACCAAAACATATAAGTTTGCTAACACAGTAGGACTGAAAATAAATGCAAAGAAAACTAAAATTATGAGAAAAAATGTCAAAAGTACAAAGAAAGTTACATGCAGAGGAATGGGACATGAAGTAGATCACTTTAAATACCAGGGAAGCTATATTTCATCAAATAGTGTCATCGAGAAAGAGATATCTATAAGAATAGGCATGTCAGCCTAAGTATTCAATAGACCTAGAATCATGTGGTGCTCAACCAGCCTCCATCTTAGTACCAAACTTAGAATTTACAGGTCATATGTGTGATCCATACTCTTATATGCAGTAGAAACGTGGAGAATAAACCATGAGATAGAAAGTTGACTAAGAGGATTTGAAGGTCACTGTCTTAGGAAGATTCTAAACATCCGTTGAGATCAACACATTTAAAATAAAAAGTCGCCAAAAGATCATGATTAAGAACATTAACTTCAATCATAGCGCGAGAGGAAGACGTTAGAAATGGTTAGGGCACATTCTATGAATGAAACAAACCAGGCATCCACACTTAGCATTAACATGGATACCACCTGGCAAACGAAGAAGAAGCAGACCATCGGGAACATGGCGACAAATCATGCATGGTGAAAGGAAAGAGGCTGGTAGGTCCTGGTGAAAGTTGTCCATGCTTGTTGCAGACCGGATTGGGTGGAAATATCTTGTGAGTGCCATATGATTTGACCGGAGTTCAGAGGATTTAAAAAAAAAGAAGAAATTCAAAACATGTTTTAACAATCATTTCACAGTCACCTTTTTTTCTTTTTTGTTTTCCTTTTTTTTTTAAAGTGAATTCTACTCAAAAAATTTAGTGATTAAAGAAATCACTAGACCATGCACTGACCATGCTACACTCAGGACAGGACAGACCCATAAGTGTCTAACAGTTGACACAAAAATTACAAACAGTTCATACTTCATGTAGACTGCTGCGTAGAGGCACCTCTTTTAGTATAATAGTTTCATTGTTGTTATTTTTCTTTGCAGCACGTTTGTGTGCCCAACAGAAATAGTGGCTTTTAATGACAAAATAGATGCATTCAGAGCCATCAATACTGAAGTTATAGGTGTCTCTACTGACTCACATTTTAGTCATCTAGCATGGATTAACTCTCCAAGAAAGGTATTCATGTATTGTTGTTTTCTCATCTCATTTCATCTATGTATTAATCTAATATTGAAATGCTTACATTTGTGTTTGTGAAAAATAAATCTTGTGAGTTTTATTTGTAGGACTAATACTTTTTGAACTATTTCTACTGGAACTGTTGATCTTCCCTTATTATTTTATTTCAATTGTGAGTGTTGGTGTAATTGTTATCACTTTATGATAATTATTCAATAATCATGGAAATGAATATGTCAGCTATTTAGAATTTATAATCTGCTGCATAGGTTCCAGTTGTCATTCACTTTATTATGCTCAAGCTAGTTTTTTATAGAGAGAATATTTCAGCTTAACCTTCCATTGTTGACCACAGTTTAAATCTAAAGGTTGATCTGTTGTCTTCCAAAATTTACAGGCTCCATCACCATAATTAGAGGAAGGGCAGAGCTGTCATGAATTGAAGCTGAAAGATTGTTGAAAAGATTCTAACCAATCAGGATATGAGAATGAAAGAATTTCAAGAGCTTTAGAACAAAATATGTGAAGACAGAAACAAAAACAAACCATAGAAAGAGAAACACTTGATTAAAGCCACTACTCTTTATCATCATTAGTCTTGTAATCTTGGCAGTCATTTGGGTGATCTTGACAACATATTCACAATTTTACACCAACCTTTACGATTAAGATGTGCCCTCTGCGATGTGATGAAAGTTAATCCTGTTCAGACTCTTACGTTGTCTTTCCACAGCTTTCTTTTGTCTGGCTGGATTCTTTTTCATGGTAATGTGCTATGCAAGGATTGTAGATCTTGTAACATGTCCATAGCATTTTAATTTTTGCCACTGCTGAACAATGCATATCATCATCATGTGCCAAACTGGTTGGCGTAGGTGATCATGTCCTTCCACAATTTTCTATCTACAGTGTATCATATCCATATTGTTGTTGACTGTTTTCCATGCCATGTCACCAAGCTATCTAGTGGTATCTTTTCTATTTGTTGTCCTTGATCTCTCTTTACTTGTATTTTGCCATTATAACCAAGTATTCAAACGTCCCTCTTCTCATGAAGTGTCTGAAACAGTAATGCTGGAAGGAAGAGACCAAAAATTGGAATTCAGGAAGAAATGTAAGAAATTGTGGAGCTTTATCAGAGTTTTAAATAATGAAGACCCCAGTGACAACAACAAAATTACAATAAAACATCAGAACAACATAGTTTTTGGCAAAAGAATAACAAATATATTAATAAATCACTTTGTCTGTGCAGGACATATTCCAGAAATAAAAAAAAAAAATACAATTAATGATGAGCATATGAGCTATTTTTGTTCCGGAGTTATTGCTTTGTTTTTCAATAGTGTTGATACTTGGCCTATAACTTGGCATGCTTTGTTACAAGTTATATCTATATCGGTCTCTTGGTTATTGTCTCGTGTTAACGTGCTACCCAGATATTTAAAATTGTCTACTTGCTTCAAAGTCGTATTATCTATTATGATGTTTAGTTTTTATTTCTTTCTTGCTATTGCCATTACTTCGGTTTTGCTTATGTTGATCTTCATGTTGTATTGTTTACAAGTTTTGTGTAATGAATAAATATTTCCAATGAGAATATCATAAAGTATTTACTATGATACTTGTTATGCATACTTATTATTTTCTTATGAATTATAATTGCAATAAATATTGTGTCTGTCACTAGGCAGGTGGACTGGGTGGGCTTCAGTACCCACTGTTGTCTGATTTCAACAAAACAATATCCAGGGACTATGGCGTCTTAGTGGAAGAAGAGGGCATTTCTTTACGGTATATTTCTGTTATTTATATTTTGTAATTTGATATTTGTAAAATGTGTTGTCTACTTGTTGTGGAAGTAGATTTGTCCGCTGAATATCTTAGAGGCACTTTCTCTTCTTATATATTCTTTTAAGATATATTTATTATTTGCATTGTGGAATTATGGGTATCCTTAATTAAGTATGGGCTTCTTCATTTACTTCTGTGTCTGGCTACTGGAGCCTCTTGTCCTGTTGTTTAATAAAAGTCTGCATTGTGTTTGCCTTTACTATCTTTGTGGTCATGGTGACTTCTTTACCTGGATACCTTTTTACTTCTTTTATGAATATAAAGTCTGAGGTGTATTACAACACCAACATATGTTTATTTACAAATTCCTCAGTGTACATAGAGTTCTTGAGAACTTTGAGTATGGGCGGCATGGATGGCCACCTAAATCACACAATCTTAATTAAAGATAGACTGTCCGTCACAGTACTTCATATCTCATAATTCTTAGCAAGTATCTACTGTCATAATTCATATAAAGGATATAATGTCACAATTCGCAAAAAGTATCAATATCTCGCACTGTCCAAAAAGAATATAATATCCTAATTGTTCTGGTCTGGTTAAGCGCCTGAACTTATTGCCTTTCCAGCATTATCTAGCTCTGGTCTATCGTCCTCCTGAGCTCTGGTTTCTGATCTATCTGTTTCTGATTGACCTGTCTTCTTGCCATTCTGACATATATCTTGACTTGTCTCTGCTTGATTACTCTACCAAACTATCAATCTTCGGTTTAACTATTTTGGATTAGCTGACCTAGTGGGTGAGCCTTTTGCTCCGTCTAAGTGTCTGGGCTTATGCCCTTCTCTCAGTGACTTGACTCTCTCAGCGCTCTTCTGGCATTACCTCGGCCCGTCTCTCTATGTGTTGTCCCAAATTCATCTCAGTATGTCTTTTTATATGACCCGGTTACTTACTGTCTCTTTGTTTGTCTCTCATTGCTTGCAATACTTTTCTGCGTTGATTTGGTGTTTCACGCTTATGCTCATCTGCCCACCTTAAACTAATTCTCTAGAATATTCTTCTACCCACTCTCAACATTGACCTTTCGGTCTGTCAGGCGATATTTTTAACCATACCTGCCCCTCATCCCTCTTTTAAGAAATACTTTGTTATGTCCACTTCTGGCCTTGACACTGTTAATAACCTGTTGTTCCCTTTGTCCGACACTCATCTGCCCACCTTAACCTAATTCTCTAGAATATTCTTCCACCCATGCGTGACTATGCCCTTTTGGTCTGTCTGGAGATATTTATAACCATCCCTGTCACTCATCACTTTTAAAAGTACATTATTATGCCTACTCCCAACCATGACATTATTAATATCATGTTGTTCCCCTTCTACACATTGTTATATTTTTTATTAAGATACTACCACTTTTTTTTTTCCTTTTACTGTGGACAGAGTATATTATGTTGTTTTTTAAAGACAGCAGAAGAAAACATAAACACTAATTTACCTAAAATATTAAACAACAAAATTTACTTAAAATTGTATCTATCATAGAGAAATCAAATTTATAGAAAGTTTACATATACAAAAGCAGTTAAGAAATGAAATAGATAATGTTACAAAAAAAAAAAGAATTAAAGTAACCTGTGTGACAAAAGTACACCCAAAAAAACACCCAGAAAAACTGACTACATTAAAAAAAATTGGTAGTTTTGAAACTTAGTGACAACAGAATAGATTTCTGACAGATAGTGCTGAAATTGATGACACTTCTGGATGGTTGTGATGACAGTGAGGTGATGACATGCTTAGACAGCAAATATGTTTGGTATTTCTAATTTATCTCCTGCATTTTACAACTTTTTTTTTCATCAATATTTAATTTAAGTGAAAATGTTTTGTATAGTGGTGTGGAGGTGTTAACATTTTTACCAGAACAGTCAGAATGAAATCAATTTTTTTTCTCCACTTTTTTGTTACAAAACATGTTTACAACAGCTAAGACATTTATATAAAATAAATGGCTGTCTGCTATGGGAACACCATCATGAAACAGTGTAACATTACATGTTTGAATCCAAAGTTCATCTGACATCAGAGC
This sequence comes from Megaustenia siamemsis, assembly GCA_032433765.1. Lineage (NCBI taxonomy): Eukaryota > Metazoa > Mollusca > Gastropoda > Stylommatophora > Ariophantidae > Megaustenia > Megaustenia siamemsis. The sequence goes on from JAVIAB010000092.1 coordinate 103,116,304, forward strand.
GACTCTACTTCCTCAAAGACCTGGTAAATGGAACACCTTGCACTGAACTGCTAGGAAACTCAGAAATACCAGCTATCATTACATGGCATTGGGCTGAAGGGCGTTAGCTCACACGCCGCTAGATTTATAACAACAAAAAAAAAGGCACCTAGATATATTCACAGTTATCAATCATTTGAAATCCTTCGTTCTTTTTTGATCATTGCAATCAAAGAAGAGGCATTATCACTGTTGTAAATTTTTAAGGAACCTATTTAGGGAATTAAATTTACATATTGTTATGTTATTGTGTGACATGTAATCATACTTGTATCGGTGAAAACTATCACACCTGCCAGCACATGGATAATGTGTTGCTAATTTCCTTGTATAACCATCTGCACATTTATAGGTAATGTGGTCAGCATAATGTCAGGTCGCCTTGTTTTTTTTATAGGCTAGGTAAACTCTGAAGCCATGTCAGACCAAAATAAATTGCCACATATGGAAATTGAACCTAGACCTACTTGAATAATTGACAAGTGCACTAAGCACTTCACTTGTTTTTTCCTTCTGAAGATTTTGTTATAGTTAATAGTTAATAAAATAATTTGGGTTATTAAAATCTAATTCCTCTCAGCTTGTACTGTAAACATATAATATCTCATATTTTGATTTATATATAAACTGCAGTATATTTTATTTCTCTTGTATCACATTGTTGTTTTTTCTTGTTATTTTTTCAGAGGTTTATTTTTAATAGACACCAAGGGTATTGTTCGTCATATAACCATTAATGATCTCCCAGTAGGACGTTCCGTGGATGAAGTACTGAGAGTGGTCCAGGCTTTCCAGTTCTTTGAAAAATGTGGAGAAGGTATTTAGAATTTTATGATTCATAGCATTCGTGTGAGAATGATATGTAGAAATAGTAGACTCTCTCTCTCTGTCTCGTCTCTCTCTGTCTCGTCTCTCCCTCCCTCTCTCTCTCTCTCTCTCTCTCTCTCTCTCTCTCTCTCTGCGATCAGGACTCAATCAGAGTAGGATTCCAGACTCTCACATGAAGTCAGCTATCAGGTTAAGTGTGTTGATCGCCCCCACAGACAAAACGTCACAATTAGAGTCTGCCAGAACCACTCTGATTGAACACCCGTTAAAATGTTGCACTGTGTTCTGCGCCAGTGGCCCAGTGCATCCGATTTCAGCCAGCATTTTATTCAGGTTTGCTTTCCTTAGCCTTTGATTGTCCCCAATCTTCTTGCAAGGCAGTGGATTGTCTTTTCTGTAGGGGGATTCTGCCCTTAGATGGTCGGCCCTCCCAGGTTTACGAGCACCATCTGCCCAAGTCACTAGAGGTGACTAACACAGACATGCACACAGCGATACAAGGCATGACTAACACTGACACACACCAAGATATGAGATATGACTAACACAGACATACACGCAAAGATATGACACATGACTAACATAGACATGCACACAAAGATATGAGATATGACTAACATAGACATGCACACACAAAGATATGAGATATGACTGACATAGATATGCACACACAAAGATATGACACATGCCTAACATAGACATGCAAACAAAGATATGAGATATGACTAACATAGACATGCACACACAAAGATATGAGATGTGACTAACATAGCCATGCTCACACAAGGATATGAGATATGACTAGCATAAACATGCACACAAAGATATGAGATATCACCAACCCAGACATGCACACACAAAGATATGACACATGACTAACACAGATACACACTAAGATATGAGATACGACTAAACACAGACACACATAAAGATATGAGCGATACTAAAAAAAAAAAAGGAAGAAAAAAAGTGGTATGGTGACAGCTTTACGTGGTAATGGACGAAATAAAAGTCGACGTTTCGGTCAAGTAGGCCTTCATCTGGACGAACAACAAACACAAAAATTATATATAACGATATATTAACAAATCTAACTACATGGCGATAATATGCTAGATACTAAAGAGAGGAAAAATAAAAAATGGTCACTTCCCTGTGTTCCTGAGCTGGGTCAGTCTCCAAATGGACTGAATTGATACGACAGGACCGATTATAAATCTCTCTAGCCAGGAAGTCAGGTAAGAAGACGGAAAGGAACGGCTCTAAAAATATGGGGAAGTGGGTACAGGGTATGTGTAAACTATGCACGTCTAACTCTGTGTATGCACCCCGAACCGATGTGTAAACATAAGTATGTGTATGTAACAATGCATGCGTACAAGCATAAATCGGCACAATTTGTCCATTTGGAGACTGACCCAGCTCAGGAACGCAGGAAAGTGACCATTTTTTATTTTTCCTCTCTTTAGTATCTAGCATATTATCGCCATGTAGTTAGATTTGTTCATATATCGTTATATATAATTTTTGTGTTTGTTGTGCGTCCAGATGAAGGCCTACTTGGCCGAAATGTCGACTTTTGTTTCGTCCATTACCACGTAAAGCTGTCACCATACCACTTTTTTTCTTCCTTTTTTTTTAGTATCGCCATTATCATCAGCTTTATAGCAGCTTCGCATCTCTACACATCTTGGTGCATTTTGATGCCTTTGCCTCTATAAAGATATGAGTAAAGATATGAGACATGATTAACACAGACACACGAAGATATGAGATATGACTAACATGACACACACCAAGATATGAGCCACGGCTAGCACACACACACACAAGCAAAGATATGAGCCATGGCTTCACGGAAACACACCAAAATATGAACCATGTCTAGCACAGAAACACATTAAGATATGAGCCATGGCTAGCACAGAAATACACAAAGATATGAACCATGGCCAGCACAGACACACACTAAGATATGAACCCTGGCCAGCACAGACACCCACCAAGATATGAGCCATGGCTAGCACGGATATACACTAAGATGTGAACCATGGCCAGCACAGAAACACATTAAGATATGAGCCATGGCTAGCACAGAAATACACTAAGATATGAACCATGGCCAGCACAGACACACACTAAGATATGAATCATGGTCAGCCCAGACACACACTAAGATATGAGCCATGGCCAGCACATACACCAACTAAGATATCAACCATGGCTATCGCAGACACCCACTATGATATGAGCTACGACTAGCACGGATATACACTGAGAATTGAGCCTTCAAGAGAAGCAGAAGAGGAGGTAGAAGAGCAGCGATCGTGAAAGGTATCCATATGCTTGGGTTTGTTGTAGTCGGCAGACTCTTCTTAACGTGGGAACCATCAACATATGATGTACAGTTCCCGGTTGACTGTTCACAGGTGTCGTTGAAACAGTTGTCCGGACTTTTGAGAGTGCAGTCTGACCCGTAGTACGTTTCCTTGCACGTACAGTCTGCACTTTCCGGGTCACATATGATGTCACAGCCATCAGAACACATCTGTTCGCACTGTAGCCCAAAATTACCATAGGGACAAATGTCATTACAGGTATAGCCAGGATGTTTACATTGTAGTCATTTCCCGGATTTTTTCTCACATAAAGGACAGACACTGAGACAAGACCTGGAGCAGTCATGTCCATAGATCCCATGTGAACAGTTGCCGTGACACGTACCAATGAAGACGTAGCAGCCTTTGCTACACCTACTACACACTTCACAAAACGACCCAGAATGCCCGTCCAGACAATAGGTGTCTGTAAATGTTTGCACGTCACACACCGTCAGTGCACTGTCAGCCTGCAAAATGGTCGGTGAAAACTCAATCTTAATGTGTGCCATTGGCGTTTGTGTGGTGACTACAATAGTGTTCACAGAAACATTAAGGTATGATATATCATTATACTGGAACACTATGCCGCCACTGTCAGAGAAAGCCTTTAGAGTGGCATTCTTTACCCGAATCATAGTGCTAGCTCGATGATAGATTCGAATGGTGTGAATCTTCTGGAGCGTGGCAAAGTTCAGATACCAGTAAGCAGGATTGGTTCCACTTTTCAATTTTGTGTGTGTGCAGTCATTGTCATAGAGATTAGTCTTTGTTTTGCCATTAACTGCGGCCTCTGGTCCACATCCGTCTCCTGTATAACAAGCATTAAATGTGTCGGTCTGGTTTGTGTTCTGTTTGAGAGCCACATTCCGACCCCCGCCAATGTAGATGGAGCAGATATTTGCAACTATCGCCCCTTCAGTCCGTAACTTGTTGATCAGACCAGCCCCAGAGCAAAAGACATCAATCTCATGCTGACTAATTACAAACCTTGATTCATTGTTACATGAGGCAGAACCATTTAGTTTTACCGTGAAACTGTCTGGATCTGTTAAGTCATTCACATAAATCCTAAACCAGGAGAACGGCAAAGATTGATTGAGAGTTGCCTCAACTTATGTAGAATTCATGTCCGGATTACATTTGGTGTCGTTGTTATCAAATAGGAAAGTAGGTTCAGATTTTTGGCGTATTTGTACACGAGATCCAAGTACTGACACGCGTCCGAAATATTCATGCTGACAACTGTCATTGTTTGGGCATGTCCCTGTAGTTTTGTCACAAACTGAGTCATTATAGCAGTGACATTGTAACGTACAATTTGCCCCAAACCAACCGTCTGTACAAGTTAAGTCATTAGCTTCCATGGCCGTGAACGAAGCCAGCAGAATAAAGACTTGATCTACAGCGATGGTTAACGAACTGTGTACAAACATTTATTATCAAACCTGTGATGACATTTCTAAAAATCTGCCAACTCACTGTGATAACAGATAGAGCGATGTTCTCTAATAATAGTAGACTAAAGGCTCACAAAGCTTTGGATTAGAGAAGGTATTTACTGTGGATTTGCTCATGAAAGATCATTCTTTCTTTAATCCTGAAAATCTATTTCATACCTGGAAAATGTAAATTCTTCTTCTTTGATCATTTAACTCTTTCTCCTTCTAGTAATGCTCAATCCAATGCAACAGCGCTTCCTACATGCATTCTTTCTGTCATATTGTGATAATGCCTGAATGGTTTAATTCAGTGTTTATACTGACTTCCAGTCTGGAGTTGTCAGTCGTTGGACATGTTTATTTCATTAAGTAATTGTTGTAGATCTTTAGGATTTTCTGCTATCATACGGACTGATCATAGGATATGAAATTTTCTACATTTAAAAAATGCATACTGCATCCACATAAAATGTGAATTTCACTATAATATTAAATATGCTGAGTGTGATATTCATCTAGTAAAGATATAATTGGATATAGTTAACAAAAAAATAATACATGGAATAATATGTGCACCATATTTCATTGACAATATTTCTATATAATTTGGTGAGTAACATTTTCAATTTTTCAACTTTCATTTTCCTCTTTCCTTAATGTTTAAATACTTATCCCAATTATTTTATGTCACACAAATATTAATTTCATGTTGTACAATATTCCTTCTTTAATTTGGTATATGATATGGTATGTTTTATTTAAAAAGGAAATTTTAATAGAATTTTTACATTGGTGACACCAGGTAGTTCAAAAATCTAAGCCAGATTATTTAGGTGAAACTAGCAATATAATCAGGAAGGGAAAAAGTTAAACAATTTTAGGTATGTTGCTTGCAAGAGCATAAAACAATTTTAGGTATGTTGCTTGCAAGAGCATAAAACAATTTTAGGTATGTTGCTTGCAAGAGCATAAAACAATTTTAGGTATGTTGCTTGCAAGAGCATAAAACAATTTTAGGTATGTTGCTTGCAAGAGCATAAAACAATTTTAGGTATGTTGCTTTGCAAGAGCATGGTTATCAAATGAACATAAAGACAGTCTTGTATTTCAATTTATTTCATTCTTATAAAAGTGGAATTTGAATAATAATGCGTAGAATTACAGTAACCTTGCTAGAAAAATGTAAATGCTGATGTTTATTAGTTGACACAGGTGGTGAATACAATTGAAAATATTCATAAGGGTGGGCATTCAACTAGTAAGGGACTACTGTAAGTCTTGCTACTAAGTCACTGCACAATTGCCATTCCCATTGTCTTCTAAACAAACATTTTTTAAAAAATAATTATTTGGAAACCAGATGGATGCTAGTCTCAAGAACAATAAGAAAAATACCCACTACCAAAATAAAACGAAATGTATTAGATAAATGACAAGAAACAGTCTGAGAGATAAGATCAGAAATTAAGAACTAAAAAAAAAAATCTAGGAATAATTACCACCATAGAATACATAAAGAAACAACAAATAAAGTGGATTTGCCATATAATAAGACAGAAAAACCACAACACAACAAGCTTTTAATAAACATTGCTAGATACCTGGCTGAAGGGTCGACCACAAAAAAAGATGGATTGATGGAATATTAGAATTACATGAAACATACCAGCAGGAGAAGTCAACATAAGAGCACAAAGACAGTAGATTATATCTCCCCTCAACTCTGAAAGGCAAATGAGGAAGGAAATAAGAAGATCTGAAAACTTTAAACATCACATGTTTCTTAGTGCTTTAAACTTTTTTTTATTGTATGGGGTTTTTCTGGAAAGTTCAGCCAATCACTTAATCAAACAGGGAGACTTGAACAAAATCACACAAAATTTCATAGATTTTATAAATAGATAATTTAAACATGACTTAATTTCCTTGAAGAATTAGCAGTGTATTTAAATGTTGTGAGCTTCTTTAATGTGACAATTTATATGTTAGTATAAATGGCTTGGCAATTAGTACATTTTGTAAAACTTGTGATAATGTTCTTGAGTTCATGACTTCATCTAAATTGTTTCTTGTGGAACAAGTGACCTCACCTGTCACTCTCGGTTGATTTCCTGTTTGGCTTATCAAGCTCAGGCAATAAATATCTTGTTAATCTGGCCTCTTCTTTTCCTTTCATTCAACCACTATCTATGCTTGTTTTATAAGTAACACCACTAGATCATAATGAAGCACATTACAAGGTTTGAAAAAGAACGTCATTTTACAGACCTAATTTATTTAAGAAATCTAAGAACTGATACGTCAATTTTGTTCATATTTCTATCAACAGTCTGCCCAGCCAACTGGAAGCCAAATTCAGATACAATCAAACCAACACCAGAAGGTTCAAAGAGTTATTTTGAGAAAGTGAATTGATATCTAATTAATTGAAATGTAGCATTGAGTCTGTTAGCTTCAGCACTTTAGAATTTAGTGTACCAGTTTCAGTGAAGTACAAGCAAGGTTTAGATTACCTACATTATAAATGTTGCACCTTTTTTTTTTCTTTTAATTTTTATATTCAAAATTTGTTTGTTTCTGTGTGCTGGACTGACAAATCATTTTGAACAGTCAGCTTTTCACATTTCTTTTATTTATCAGTCATTTTGTCCCAACTGGCAAAATACAGGGAAAGAGAGATAGCGGACGTCAAAGAGAGAAGAGAGAAGATACTAGATAGCTTGGTGTCATGGCATGGAAAACAGTCAACAACAGAATTGATGCGATGTACTTTGGATTGAAGATTGTGACAGGACATGATCACCTACTCCAACCTATATAGCACAGGATGATGATGATTTTGTCCAACACTTTTTTTTTTACTTCTTTTCTTGGCCACTCTAGTTTAAAAAAAATATTGTTAGGATACATCTGTCTTGTGAAAGAACTCTTTTAAAGTGGGTCACTGTTTAATAATCAGTTTTCTCTAGCTACATAAAAGGTAATACTTTCCAAAGCTGTGAAAAATGTAGTGTCTGACAAAACTAAAACCAAGCTATAAAGATTTTTTTTAAATGCAGCTGTTTGCTAAAATAAAAACCTAGCTTAGTGCACTCCACTCAGCTCTCTGTCAATTTGTAAAGACATAGCAGCAGAAATACAGAGTGAAAATAAATGCTATGAAATGAGGTGCTGTAGAAAAAAACGTTAGCATGTTACAAATGAAAAGGTTGAAATAGTCATACAACACATATGTTGTTACAAATAACTGCATACTTAAGAGATATGGTCATATATCTACTTGGCAGACAGACAAAAACCATCTTGCAATGAATGGTCAATGGACTAAGAAAACAATGAAGGCAAAACTAAAAATGAGAAATCTGCAGCATCAAAGAATGGAGAGGCCGTGACTTTATCAGTTTCAGATAGAGAGATATGCTTCCAGACATCAATCTTGCCACAATGATTCTAAGGTTATAAAATAGTGAGTGAGGAATCCATCCTGATTACTCATTTCTATATTGATAAATATTGCCAGCTAGTTATGACTATCATAAATATCTCAATGACATGATTCATCATTTTTCAGTCACAAAACCACCCAAGAAATCTTTCCCTTAGATGCTGATTTATATTTAAAATATAAATAGTTATATGCCATTAATGCTATCAGTGTTATTATTTACTGCCACATTAAGGCAACTATAACAATCAGGTTGTTATCAAAACAATGCTACTATCCACTGTGGTTATTTATTAATTGGTAGTGCTGTTCTAGATTTACAAGTAGCCAAAATATTTTTTAAAAATTTCACCTGCAATTATATTTTTACAATTATCCCTTAACTTAAAAATTACTAAAACACACATGTTCTGTTTTTCATTATATTTGTTGAGTCAATTTCTGATTGTTTCTCTCTTATCTGCCTGCAAGTTATAGAACATTGCCTCAGGTATACATGAGCTCCCCTAATAAAATATAAATTGTTGGCTCAGCACTTTTTGTAGTGAAATTTATTTATATATTTAAAGTTTTATTGAAGTTGCTTTGATTATTAGTAGCTTATTTTTTATTTTTACATTTTTTAACTCTTTCCGTATGGAAGCTTTTATCAACGAACGGAAGATATTTCAGAGACAAAATTTGTCATGGTTTTAAGAATCAATTTGCATATCAACATATAACATATTATACATGAATTTTTTTATAATTGAACAAGGTATTAGATTTCACCAATATCAAGATGATACAAGACATGTAAAAAGAATATGGTTTGATGGCGTTCACACTAATCAAATTGAGTGCTGCTGAAATCGGCATGGCACACATTGCGGCAAAATGTACAGAAAAAGTTAAATGTCCTAGTTGAGCATGTTTCTGCTCTAAGTAACATCCCCTTGTACTTTATTCAGTTGTTCTCTAATCTTTTATTAGAAGACCCACCCTTTACTTATGTTAAAGAACCCTTGGCAGTTACAAATCGAATATAGAAAGTCAAGATGACTTTTGTAGGAAGAATTATTGATGAGGTAATTTTGTAGAATGTAGAGGATGGATGTGTTGGGCTGAAAGTGGCAAATGCTATACAGCTTGCTGTAATATCTACTGATTGGATTAACACTTAAGAAGAAGATTGATTGATTGACATTGAGAGATACCAGTATAGTCCGTTCATAAATTCATTGACATGTTTGCTTTTGATTTGCGTTAAAACTACCTGTTACATCGCAGCGATTATTTGAATGCAGCCGGAGAATATCCATGATGCAAGAATATTGCTATTCTTTATTTCACAGCTACTACACATTTTGTACATCAGCAAAATCTTTTTAGGACCATATGCAAATAAGTTGATTCAAATTTTAGATAGGTAAACATGTTATTTTCCAGTTCAGTTATTTTCAGAGGTGTATCTACACAATATTTTTATAGATCAAGTAATTGTATATGTTTTTCATTATGTGTAATCTCATTACACATAACATAATTAGGATAACATGATTAGGTCAGCATTAGACCCCAGTGTGTCCTAACTGCATCCTAAATTGAATGACGGTGGAAGCATTTTGATATGGAAACATTTGTTGCCATTGTACATACACTTGACCATTTACTCAACATACGCTTAATCATCCCAGGCTGTTATTCAGTCTGTCAACAAGATATAGTCTTAATCTTTCAGAATCTGATGATTCCAAGAGGTTGATAATAGTTAATGACTGGACAAATTGTAATCCATCTCGTTACCAGTACTCATCTTCCACCCGCAGTACACGTGCAACACACTACTTCCAGAACTGAATGTCTATTCCTGAGAGGGACTCACGTGTCTGAACTTCGACATCACACATTTTAAACATTCTGTTCTGTTCTGCAAATTGTTCTTTGACTTTAGTGCACACAAATTTGATCGGATTGAGGTGCGCTTGATATGCAGGGAGTTGCAGAGAAGTGTGACCGTATTCCTCAACGATTTTGTCAATATGATACACTTTTCTTATTTGTATTCCTCACAAGCTGCAACAACTCAGGTATTAAATATGTGTCGTTGAATTTGACATTTTCCTTAGCAAGCCATGTCTTAATTTGATCTTTTGTATTTGTTGCAGTAGTCTTCCGCTGATACAAGATTGTGGTATGATGCATTATCCATTACTAGGCATGAAGGTCTATCCAGGATTGGAAGAAGATTGTTCTTCAACCAGTGCCTGAAAATTTATCCATTCATTTCTGTGTGGTAGTTCCTACCGTCAATACTTTTTTTTATTGGAAAATAAGTCCAGTGTCAAGACAAGGCTGTTTTTGCTGCTTCAAGCAAGCATTCGTATAATGTGCTTGCCTTTGCTACTGGGAATTGTTCTTTTCTGTTCACAGTCTACTGATTGCCATTCTTTAGCATAGGTGTGGTAAGAATAGACCCATGTTTCACGGAAGTGCTGATAGAGTATAGTGGTAACCTTCTGCATAGTTATAAATTTGCATTTCAAATTCATGATGTTGATATAAATGTCAGTTTTTAGAAGTCAACATTATACCCCAGTAATTTTACAATAATAACTGGATACTCCTTTAACATAAATGGCTGCGCTGCATTATAACATTGCTTGTTTACCGGTTTCAACCGAAAGTCAAATTGGTGCATGGGAAAATCAAGAATTTGTATTCCTTATGCCTATTTCAATGTAAAATGAAACCATATTTAGAATAACACGACTGAGCATGGTTAACCTATTTTTTGTGATCTGCTAAAATTATGTCCAATTGCGTGAGGTTGATTTTAAATATAGCCTAAAGAAAAAATCTTGCAAACTAGATCAAATGTCAAAGAGCAAAAAATATTTATATAATGTCACGAGTATTCTACGCCTGCATGCACAAAATCACCGTAATCAAAAAGGTAGTTTTCACACAAATCAAAAGCAAACATGTTCATGAATTTATGAATGGACTATAGATAAAAGGGACAAAACATAGTTACATTGTTGTCAAAGAAGTTTTTGTTTCATTATGTCAACATTAAGTTTTTGTGTTTCATTATGTCAACATTAAGTTTTTGTGTTTGGTTATGTCAACATTAAGTTTTTTGTGTTTGATTATGTCAACATAAAGAAGTTGATTATGCACAGAATGGTTTGTTTATGAGAAATTTGTTATTTATATATAATCAGGCATTGTTCTAACATTTTTCAATATAGAGAATTGCTCTAGTCAGTGTCTTTAACTTACCCAATGTTCTAGTCAGTGTTGTTGGTTTATCCAATGGATATATTTTATTTTCTTTACTTACCCAGTGAACACATCGACTGCCATCATGTAACCTTCAGTTTGCAAACTTTAAAAAATGATGACATAAGAATGATTTGTCTTTTAGTGAAGAATTATAGCATTACCTCATACCCAAATTCCTGACAGAATATGTTATCTTAGATGATCATTTATCTTGCCTTGTAATGTTTACTATATTTCTTTCCGTCTCTTGAGCATTTAAATATTTCATTTAACCTTTGTTGTCCAAAACACTTTGTCATTCCAGTGGATATCTTTTCTCCATTCTTCATCGTCATTTGTTCCCTTTATTTTTTTTTCTTTAGCACTAAATGCGCCTTATATTTTGCCTATGAATTTTTACCCGAAGATCTACTAAAATCTATCTTTGTAGCCATACCGAAGAAGTCAGGAGCCACTGATTGTGAAGACCATCGCACTATTAGTCTCATGAGCCATATGACTAAAATATTACTAAGAATAATCATGAGACGTATAATGGAACAAAATAAAACCAGAAATAAGTGAAGAACAATGTGGATTTGTGGAAGGAAAGGGCACCAATAATGCAATATACATCTTAAGAACATTGATAGAAAGATCTATAGAGGTAAAGAAAGATCTATATATGTGCTTTATAGACTACATGAAAGCATTTGACAAAGTAAAGCATGTGGAAATAATCAATATGCTGGAGAAATTAAACATTGATGGCAAGGATCTGCGAATCATAAAAAACATGTACTGGCAACAGACAGCAGCTATACAAATTAACAACCAAACAGGACAATTCCAATATATAAAGCAAAGGAGTCAGACAAGGCTGTGTTCTGTCACTGGATTTGTTTTCACTTTACAGCGAATATATTATGAGATCAATAGTAGACAAAAAAGGAATTGAAATCAACGGTCACAACATAAATAATTTGCGATATGCGGATGACACAGTCTTAATAGCAGAGACAGAATGAACTACAAGAAATGATAGACATAATAGTAAAAGAAAGCAACAAGAAAGGTCTGAATAGTAAGAAAACAGAAGTAATGGTTATATCAAAGAAACAATCACCACCATCATGCAGCATAAAAATAAACGAGACAAATCTGAAACAAGTGCAACGTTTCAAATACTTGGGCACAATAATAACATCAGATGGGAGATGCACCACAGAAATAAAAAGCAGAATAGGTCAGGCCAAAATAGCATTTCAGAAAATGAAAAATATCTTATGCAACAAATCTATGTCAATAAAAATGAGAAAGAGAGTTCATCGGTGCTATATAGAACCAATTCTGACCTATGGAAGCGAATCATGGACAGTAGACAAACAAATGAAAAGACAATTAGAGGCCACAGAGATGGGATTTCTCAGAAGAATGTTGAAAGTTCCCTGGACAGCTAAAAAGACCAATGAGAATGTTCTCAAAGAGGCCAACACAAAAAGTGGAGCTCTTAAAAAACATCAGAAAGAAGCAATCAACATTTTTCGGGCACATCATGAGACAAGGAAAGTTGGAATACTTGGTTACAACTGGCAAAATAAAAGGAAAGAGAGATCGCGGACGACAATGAGAGAAAATACTGGATAGCTTGGTGTCATGGCATGGAAAACAGTCAACAACAGAACTGATACGATGCACTGTGGAAAGAAGATTGTGGAGGGACATGATCACCTACGCCAACCGGTATGGCACATGATGATGATGAATTTTTTTACCTATCTTTTCTTTAATATTAAAAAAAAAATTTTTTATTTATGTTTTCTGATTGTCTCTTAATTCTTTTTTTTTTTTTTTTTTTTTTTTTTAGAATTATTTCTTTATTTAATTTAATATTTTAGATACTTGTTGGCAGATCCATAACATAATTTATTTTATAGAATTATGAACTTTTGCACAAATGTATATTATGTTTACAGTAACCTATTTAACCTATTTTAAATATTGTTTGTTGTGATGAGTGCACAGAAAAAGATAACAGTATACAGAAACAGTTTACAGTTTGCTCAAAAATGATTTGTGATACTTCATATTTGGTTTGATATTTTTGTTAAAATATCAATTTAAGTGTTATTGTCAGAATATACATTTTTTTTGCAGAAATATCAGTCATTGACATATCACTTGAATTGTTAAAATAATTGTTGGAGTATTTTAAAAAAAAATCTTTGACTCTCGAATTATTTTGCTTATTTGTTGATAATTATCTCATCAAATTCAAATATCTGTTAAAAAAAAGAAAAGAAAAGAAAAAAAAGAAAATTGTTAAATAGTTGTTCCTAAAGACAAGTATGAATTAAATTAGAGAACATGAACGTATTGTTAATGGATAATAATGATACATAAATAAAATAATTTTGAATTGTTATGATCATTGGTCCAGAGTTAGGAGATCAATTATTCTTCAATTTATTATAATTATTTTACTGTGCTTTTAATGTCTTCCTAATAAAATCTGAATAGCATCAAAGCAAAAATTGTTGTTATTTCAATATTTGTTGGGTTATATCAAAGCAAAGAACAGACTGGACACACACACACGAGACATAGACAACTGTATAAAAACCTAGAAGTAAATGTAAAGTACTAAAATGGTTCTAAAAAATAAACTACACTTCTCTGGTTTGGTCACAATGAGAGACACGATCTATAATAAAATATTAAAGGGCTCCCTTCATAGCTTCAGTTATATAGACAATTATTAGTGGTCATATTTTTTAATTATCAACTGCGATGTATTTTTCAAAGGGTGATTTGTCAGGTCAGACTTTCTCTGTAAAAAATCTCATGAAGATGTAGTATAGAGAATATCATGAGACAAAATCAAAGATGTCCATTAGACATTCAAGCTGTTGACTAGCATGAAATGACATTAGGATTTTGACTTGTGCTAACCTCATGACACCTTTTCGGTACCAGTGAGAAAGAAGAAGAAGAACCTCAAATGAACAACTGAGGACAGGTGAAGTGAAGATAAAAGAACTACCTCACTAACATCTAGATAATGATGATCAAACTATGCTTGAAATATCACAGTGGTTGTTCTCTAGCCTCAGAATCACAACAATTATTGTTTCATTACCCAATGGAGAGTTCAGTCAACCAAGCTATAAAATTGGGTACCTTACTTACTTTGTTAACAAAGACAATAACAGTCAAGAAGAGTATCTGCACCCTCACCATCAAATGCTGTGAATTTGCAATGAAAAGCTAAAACAATTAGCACCTCTAAAGAAATGTTATGTGACTACCTGTAAGTGAAAAGCATATCCTGAAATGTATTAATTACTGCTCTACTGAGACTCCCTTTGTTTCTTTATGTGTCCAAATAATTTCATCTTGCTCACAATTTGAATTGTGTTTAATAGTTCTTTCCATTATCATGAACCACTTAGGCTGGATGAAGGATGGACAGATTCAAAAAGACAAAGATAATATTCTCTGTTGTTATAAGAAAACTGAAATAACTAAATTCTAAGATTAGTGGTGTATATAATCAATGAGGTTTAAATCTCATGCAATAGTCTAATCTTTCCTGTGTGTTACCGGGGCCTCATTATGAGGGAAGTAAAGAATAGTAACACTGTGACCTTCCAGGCATGTCGTAAGAGGCGACTAAGGAGGTTGATCGATGGCTTGACAAGCTGTCATTGTAAAAAGTATTGTTATGGAAACAGAACCATAGATTTTAGAAGCAGTGATCTCTGCAATATGTGCCGTTTTGGCACGCAAGGTTTCTGTTTTTGAGATTGTGGTTCTGCCCTATGTGCCGTCTTCGGCTCGAAAGGACAATAGATAGAATAGTCTGTTGCAATACACTGACACTTCAAGACCTACCAGAGTGCACTGGTATTGATTCCTATAACCAATAATAAAAGTGGACAACTGGCTGTAAATACAACTGCAGCTGAAAACTTTAAGCTCACAAGATTATTTGATCAAAGCTTTGTTCAAACTTGTCAGACATGGTGTTTTGTAGTTGTATTTGGACATCATCTGAAATATTTGCTACAAGTGTGTAAGACAAAAACTTGAATGAACATTATAAACACATGTGATGTTTAATTTGGCTTAAGAAAACTTGAAATTGTAAACACACTTTCATGCCATGTTTCCTTTCTCAGTCTCTCAACAAACAAATTTCTCCAGACTTTCATGTTTTTAACTCCTAATTTTTTCCTTATTGATCTAGCATTTATTAGTCCAATACAACGTTTTAAGGATTAATTATTTACTTTCCAAATTTTGGCTGCACGTTGACATACAGGCTGTTCTTGTTCAACTGCCAAAAGTTTGATGTGCTCAATGGCAAATAAAATGATTGACCCAAATGTAGATAGTACCTTGCGATCCATACAGTAGAAGGCATGTATAAGAGAAAAGGAAAGAAGCAAAACAGGCGAGCTCACAGGAAGTTTGTAAAGCAACATCAAGGAAACAAGAACTTTAAATGGTTGAGGCTGCCAGATGAGCAGGAACTAAAGTTCTCACTTACAACTCAAGGAGCATAAGAGATAAAGAACACAGGACTCCCACTTCCAATGTCAGAATCAGATCAGAGATCACTTTTTAAAAACCATACATTAAGCATGGGAGTTGAAATTAAAAGTTTTGAAGTTAAATTAAGCGCTATAACCTCCAGGTCAAATAAAGCATTTTAATCACTTTAACACTTCCTTTTCACTCTTTTCAGTAGCCAAATTTAACACAGCTTTTAATTCTGGCCGATTTGACATGCACCATTTTTTTCTTTTGTTATTATCTCTTCTATTGTCAGATTCACAGAGCAACTCTTTCTCTATACAATCTGCTGAGCACTAAAAAGTGACCTCAGAAGAACTATTGTGTTGTTGATGTCAAAGCTGTACATAACAAAACGTATTCAATAAGAGTTACTCTACGAGTACATAACAAAGAAATTAAACCTAATCGATGAAGTTACACTGTTATTGAAAACCCCATAAATTGTTTGTTTTCATGATCAGTTTGTGGTGTAACTGTATGAGATAAAGCAATCAGTTAACGGAGCAATTGTTAATGTCACTGCTGTTGCTAATGCAAGTGTAAATAGTGAAATGTAAGGCTGTCCTTTGGGAGTGAAAGTATTGGTAAGTTCACAGTTTAAGTACTTCTATTGATTATCATTGCTGCATCACTTTACTCTGTGGATCACCCTAGGTGACTCAGTGAATTTATATGTTTATACAAGTATACATAGTGTAAAGTGTTGCTCTCTTTTTTTTTTTCCCCTCTTCCAGAGGAATAGTTAAGGTAAACAATGCAGTAATGACAAACATTCTGTTTGTCATGCTTTGACAATGTCACAAGACAGAAACAACTAAACACTTGCCATTAAGAAATGATATAAACTATTTCTCTTGTCCACGTTGAAGGGTATATATGGAAAGAAAGAAAAACACAAAGCTTTCTTTACCTTGTACGTCACTTGTGAGAAGTAATCAGCATTAGCTATTTTAGGTGCAACACCTAAAGCTTGTGTTCGCTCTATGTTGATGGAATTTATGTCAATAGATTGTACATTTTTGATGTTATGGTATATGAGGTCTTCTTTTAGCTAGCCCAGAATGAGATTAAGGAAAAGGAGCACTTCAGTGGTTGCAAAAAAAAAAAAAAACAACTAATTAATATGTACATTTATTTGCACTAATATAAATACATTTTAGCCTTAAGACAAGCTACAATGCTGTATAGTTAAGATTTAAACTTCTTGAAGCACTTTTTCATTACAAAGTAAACTACTGAAAATATTTTATAATTATAAATGAACTTTCAAGAAATTGATTTTGCTTATTTCATAAACTACAGTGATGCACAGTACCTCGAATTTCATTCTTTTCAGGGGCCGTTGAAACCCTGAATTGTTCAGTCCAACTAATTTTATTTCTTCCATTAGAAATAATGGAAAGTGAATTAGTCCGTTCCAGACTCTATAAAATAGCCATTTTGATTAACTTAAACAGCAAACACACATCGTTTAAGTTAGAGATAACACAATTATGTGCTCGACATAATGAAGGAAAACTTTGAAAGAGTAAATAAAATACATAAATGTAAAATAAAATGAAAATGGCATTTACTGTAACTTAGTGAGGAGTGGTTATTAGGTCTAAATATAGACTTCATGAGGCACTAAGCTAACCATGCTAATTGATACTTTGAGGTCCCCTGTTACAAAATTAATCTGCCATAGATTGCACAATAAATGTGAGCCCTCCTGGGATTGTGAATATATAGCTTATTTAGTCTGTTCCTAAAATCGGCCCAAGTAGTGATGTCCCTAGTTGTTAATACGAATGAAGGAGTGTACCTTTCTTACTAGATCTGATGGTCGATTGTTCAATTTCGCAAGACTAAATGCAAGGTCCAAAATTAGACACATCTTTATTAGAGACCTGTTATTTGCTGACGACGCTGCACTTGTCACGCAAAGTCAGGAAGAACTCCAGAGCATGGTACATCGCTTTTCACATGCCTGCAAGGCTGGTCTTACAATAAGTTTGCAGAAAACTAACATACTCGGTCAGGACGTCGAAGCAACATCTGCAATCTCCATCGACAACTATACACTTGATGTCGTGAGGCAGTATAACTACCTGGGGTCCATCATCAATGACAAACTATCTTTAGTTACAGAAATTAACACCCGCATTGGTAAAGCTGCTACCACCTTTGCCAGTCTTTCTAGGCGTGTCTGGCAAAACAACAAACACAATTAAAACAAAAGCCACAGTTTACAATGCTTGCATAATTAGTATCCTCCTGTATGGCAGTGAATAATGGGCAACCTATGCAAAGCAGGAGAGAAGGCTAAATACATTCCATATGCGTTGACTGCGCCGTATTCTTTGTATCACCTGGAAGGATAAAGTAACCATCGTGGAGGTCATGACTCGCACCGGCCTCCCGAACATCTACACACTGCTCAAACAGCGTAGGTTACGCCGACTTGGCCACGTACACCGTATGAAAGATGGCTAAATACCAAAAGATATGCTATACGGACAACTGGCAGATGACAAAAGGATTAGAGAGCGCACAAAACTTCGATTTGTAGATGTGTGGCAAACGCGGCATGAAGACTGAACATAAACCCTGCAGCTTGGGAAGACATAGCTTCAGACCGCAATATCTGAAAACAGACTAAAGGTTCACCTCAAACAAAAAGCAGGCAAATTCATAGAGAAAGAGAATACACGGCGAAAGGAAAGAAAAGAAAAAATAACATTTCTAGGGGCGCTGAAAAATCCATAGTCAACTGTGACTGACGGAGGCTACTACTAGTGACGTCCCTTATGGCTGGTGGAGAAGAAGAGACAGGCTACTGTAAAGATAAAGTAGGGGACTTGAATCGGTGTCTTAGCGCGCGAATTTTCACCCATTGTACCGCCTGTCCAGAAGTGTTCGGAGACTTCTGGATAGTGTCCCTTAAAACATCGAAACTCACGATGCGAGACGGCATTCCCCCACCTTCCCAAAGTAATATCCTGGTACCAATTTCTGCCAGAGGCTAGGTCGACGGTGGGGATATTTTTGTTCCAACCACGAGTACAACTCACACTGCTTCCAGTGGGAATCAAACACAAGTTGTCCGAACGTCGAAAGCCCACTCGGGTGGTTTTCATCTTACTGTTTTGAAGGGTAGTGCCCTTCCATAAATGCACAAAATAACTTTATTTCAAGTGTTCTCTCTCTCTCTCTGTCTCTCTCTCTCTCTCTCTCTCTCTTTCAGCACCACTAGTTGAGGGTTTAAATTTCCCCTGTTTTAGATAGAAATCCTACAAACGAATACCACTTTCATGTTCCACGATATATTCTAAATAAAACAAACCTTCTTTGAGCTTTTTTTTCTTCCATACTCCTCTTTGATGCTATAGCTAACAAAGAGTGGTTATATATAACAAAACACATCAACAATAGAAACACAGCCGAAATCCAAGAGTTAATTTCTGTGCACAACAGAATGCATTTGCGGATGAGATGTTTTTTTCTTTGCGTCTGAATACGTGAAGTTCGAACTCCGGATCAAAATTATCTCTAATTTGGCGTTCGAACTGTGGAACGTTAGAAGTACAAGTCTCCACCATATAATGAACTATAATAATTTAGCGTTCGAACTGTGGAACGTTGGAAGTACAAGTCTCCACCATATAATAAACTATAATAACCGTGAGCTGACACATGGAGGGCGTCACATGTCGAAACTCAGTTGTACAATAACAGTTCACAAGTCACAGCTTTTTGTTTTAATTTAAAGTGGCATTTTAGTTATCTTGAAATTGATTATGGATGAAGTGCTGAGTCACGTGACCCTCATTCTTCAAATTGATATTTTCTACAAGTTATTTATGCTACCACGAAACCTAAAATGTTTGGTTGAAGTAAATTTGTGTGCGTTAATTTCGGTAGTTGCTTATCACAAAATATCAAAGACTGGCACCTCTGAGAGTTTTCAGAATTTGTAACCACAAACATGTGAACATTTTATGATAGCGATTCTGCTAAACACTTCCAATCTATAATAGAAGGCCTATTTATATCTTATTTTCCTGGAAAGACAGAAATAATCAAATCAACTAATGTTTCACTGTCAAACAAATGTGAAGTAAGTCATATTTTGTAACGAGATAATATTATCAGGCGATTTTGCTCAAATTCTGGCTTGTCGATCAGCGTGAACTTGATTCTATGATAAATCCGAGAAGTTATATGATCTGCTAAAGTTTGTCCATCGCATGAATCTCCAAATTTCTCGGCCTAGCGATGTGAAATGTATTTGACACTTCTCGGTGACAGTAAAAATCATTTTCAGAACATCATTTTCTCTTTCTACCATGTGGCAAAACGCAACTAAAGAAGGTTGTCCGTTTCATAAGTCGTGCCCAACTTTTAAAATCGATATCTTTTAAACCGCTTTTTATGAGGCTTTTCAAAATTTGCATGTAAAGTTATAATGATTAGAACCCAACAGGGAATTAATTTCATAAAAAACAACATTTGGTTATTATTGTTGCTTATTTGATTTATATAAATTTATAACGACCCATTGATGTAGTCAAAACTTAATGTTTACAGTATTAAAGTTAAAAATAGCGATTAAAAATCCATACACGGTCAAATTGACGATTTTGCACGCTTTCAACGTGGGTTTTCTGACACAATTAGACACTTGTAGAAAACACGAGGCATTGTGTGTTCCATTTCCGTTCATTCAGCGGCGAAGCCGTCCTCGAACTGAGCAGACAATAATTCTCCTGGTGTTTTGTCTTATCCAATTATTTCCCCATTACGGCCACGCCTTTACCTAGTGAAAATTAATCATAGACCAGCAACTACGGTAATTTCTATTCTTTAGGGCTTCACAATTTACAATTGTGACAAACATCAAAGAAATTCGCCGCTTTAAGAAAACTGCAGCTGCAAGATATTTGTTAAATATACATTTAAAGGGTCTTTTGCATTCTAATAACATTTGGAAAATTTCAACAGTCTTTAACAAATTTTACTGCGTAATAGCGTTTTGAAGTTGGGCACATGATTTGAAACGAACTACGGAAATAGGAAATGCATTATCAAAAACTGATCTATGCTAACGGTAGCATGGCATAGACTTTTCCTCCTTTAATCGAACGAAGAATTCGATGTATCTCCCTTAAAATGCTCGTATTATTATTATTATTATTATTATTATTATTATTATTATTATTATTATCCAGAGAAAATACAGAATAAAGAATTGTAATGTTTGCACTGCAGCTTTCACAGACTGAAACTTCATTGACTCAATCAATATACAACAGTCAGACATTTGAGACAAAAGAAACGCCTGATACAGAAACAGTCAATATAGAACGTTTGGCAGTGCACAGAATTTGCAGAACTGTTTTCTTTTGCCGCGAAATGACCGATCGAGAACCGTTATCGTATTTCAATAAATGAACAGACGACAAGTTCCGACTGGAAACTGGCTACAAGAGCGGGAAGCTGTGGCTACAAGTATATGAACGTTAATATTCGGGTTGTGGTGCCCTAAGGCTGTTCAGCTTTTCTTTAAATAATCTGTTGGAATATTTGTCCCCATTGATGTAGAGGACTGCAGTTATATTTCTTTAATTCAATAGTGTCTACAGATTCATCGTTCTTTCATACATTTTGCTTTGTTGAACTAGGAACTGAGTAGTTTTTTGCGACCGACTAATGTTTTGTGCAGTGTTCTTTAGTTCAATGTACTTTAGTTGCTATAACTCAATCTTTTTATCTTCTTCAGCGAAGCAGCAGTTAACGGACCTTAAGGTCTGCTGGCAGAGTTAGAGACTCAAAGCTGATCAAAACCTCACTTAACAACTTCCGCAGAGCTTCCTCAGAATAGACATAAAAAAGTAAAGTGCCCCCGTCACGCCAAGTGGCGTATAGGGAATATGGTGTTAGTGACCATACATTTTACAGACCTTCAGCACATGATTTTGGGTAATGTGGTCGGTATTACGCCCGTGCCGCTTTACTTTCCCAGAAAAAAATCTGATACCCATTAAAGGCTGGGTGAACCTGGAAGCTGTCGGTTGGGATCGAACCCTACCTCTTGTTCTTTGTAGTGCAGTTCACTAACCACAGAGCTATCGCGGCTCCCAGAATAGACATGTATCGCATCAAACTTGCTAACAAGATGACCACAGACTAACACCAGAACTAACTTCTAATATAGAAGACACCCCCTTGAACAAACCACAGGGCTGACAAGTTTCAGCTTTTATTACTGAAGAACAAGCACTGAAGACCTACTTGGAGGGAAAAGTTCCTACTTCTAAAATAGAAAACATATTATTGAACTCTAAACTCGGCATCAACAGTGAAGAACTTGAAATTCTAACAAACTTTGAATATCTGGAATATGTAGTATATAACAATGGGGACTGTCAGAAAGAGATCAAAGGAAGACTAGCAATAACAACACAAACATTAAACACCATGAAGAACATTTGGCACAATATCAGCAAGACAGTAAAATTAAAATTACTGCTGGCATGTATCTTTCCGATAGCAGCATACGCTTGTGAATCATGGACAATTTTGGAAATTGCACGGAAGAACATTAACTCATTTGGAACAAAATACTATTTAAAAATCTTGAAGGTAGCTTAGATAATGAGAAATACAGTTGAAGACATTAAAAGACTTAAGCGGTAAAACAACTGGCTTATAGATATCACTCTGCAGAGAAATTAAAATGCAACGTCAAAAGTTACAGAGGACTGGAAAGAACAACTAAGGACGGTTTTACTCCAGGACGGCGAGATGGGTAGACCAAGAAGAAGGTGACTTCAAGACATCAAAGAGACCATGAACATGACTACAGAAGAAATGCGAGATGTCGCTCTCTCTCTCTCTCTTTCTCTCTCTCTCTCTCTCTCTCTCTCTCTCTCTCTCTATATATATATATATATATATATATATATATATATATATATATATATATATAGCTATATATGGGCTGTGATGAATGCAACGTTCTGCAAGTAAGTAAAGTAAAGGTTCCCTCTACTCCTTGTTAGACGTGTGGAAACTATGGCATTAGTGACCGTATATTTTTTTTTTACCACGGCACATTTTTGGATGATGTGCTCGATACCACGCCAGGCCGCCTTTACTTCCTAGAAAAATCTCTAGGACCAATTTTTAGAAGCTGGGTAAACCCCGAAGCCTTGTGGGTCCGAAAAAATTCAGCACTTCTGGGGATTGAACAGGGATCGAACGTTCTGCAAAGGACATACGAATTGATAACGATGATGATCACTGAATTACCCAGGGCAAGTTCCAACTTCTTCATCAGAAAGCATGAAGTAAAGAAAGCCATCACAACAAGTCACATAAACAGGGCTCAAGAGCTGCTCGGAGATTCAAGATTAACTCAATTCTAAATGCAAGGGATAATAATAAGAACTGGATTATGCCAAAAGGCTAATGGATCATTGTAAAAGAAAAACATCACTAATGTACGAACGACATTACAGGCGCCTCAGGTGTGGAAAAGACTTAATGGGCGAGACGGAAGAGTTCATAAGGAAAGTGTGTGATCTGAGTGACATTGGGGCTGGCAAGGATTGGACAGGAGCTAACTAAAGTAATCATTCAGCTCGGCAGGGAGTGTTGAACCTGGGCCTAAGGAACTACCGAGATCGTAATAATAGATAATGTGTCATCATTTCAGGACCCCATCATCAACACGTTCTGTTTTCCTCGGATAGAGCAGTGGTTGAAGTTGTGTGGCATACCAACATGACTGAAAAGTGGCTAGGAAATCTGGCAAGAGAAAGAGATAGAAGCATCAACGGCGGCCATAACATGGTTGGTTACATAGAACATGAATATCGCAGTCTTTTTGACGGACTCGCAAAGTACCCTACAGAAGAAGACTGACTGTCTGCGACGGAAGTGGATCCAGCTCTTGGATGACTCTGCGGTGAGTACGCTAACTTGGGTTTACTGCTCTGGGTACGCTGATGCACACAACATTGTAATCGCCGACACGCTTGATGGCAGCTCTAGCACTGAGTGTGGCCTGACTCTAGACAAAGAGGACATCACCAAGTTTGTTCTTCATTCCTTAAGATAAGAGGAGGAGATGGGTGGGGCAATGTATATATTGAAAGACTGATGAGAGTCTAAAGATGGGAAAGGGGTCTGGTCGATCCGGAGTAGTTAGTAGGAAAAGCAGATGTATCTACAACCAACACCTTACAGGAATAATCTGCATACGCTTCAGGGAATTCTGGGACGGATGGTGGAGCGGTTATAGTGGATGCTCGATTGTAATGAAACTGATTCCAATGATAGAATAGAACAGAATAGCATAGTTCTGACGACATTTTCAATAACCTATTAGATCTAGCACTACTACAGTATAACTCATCAGATGTTTTATTATAAAGTGAGTTTTTATGTTTTAAACTTTAATAGTAACGCATCTTTACATATTTGTTTTCTGTTAATTATCAAACATGCGCTCTCTGTGCCTGCGTTGGAATCTTCTTCTTCTTCATCATCTTCTAAGTATTTTTGATTATGTGAAATTGCGAGCGTGTATAACAATTTTTTTTCATAAAACCTGCACCGTGGCTGACACACTCCGTCTTCGACAGGCTGACGGGAAAGAGACAAATAATAATAAATGAATATGATTATATAGGGAAACTTCCGATGCGATAGATCAGTGAATCAATTCAGAAGAAGAGGTATGGTTACAGCACTCGGAAAAAATCACAAATAATCAACAATAGAAAAAAAAACAAAGAACAATATACAGGATCGAACCTATACTCGGCATAGCGCCTTTCCACGATTAACCAAACGATAGAACACACGACCAACTCAGCTATCTTTTTTTGTTTTTTTATTGTTGTTGATTATTTGTTATATTTTCCGAGTGCAGTAAACATACCTCTTCCTCTGAAATGATTCGCTGAAGGGAAAGAGCCAAGACAGTATTAGATATAGGTGGGAGCAAGGAGATCAGCTGTACTGCTATTTTGTGGACTGAAATTAATTGCAATAAAGGCACAAGTGTCCACAACTGGACAATCACATTACCCTAAGTTTTGGTTGTGTCTCCCTAGAACTGTAGATAAGACTGGGGCTGCAAGTCGTTAGGTAGTTGGTGGTAGGGGAATGCACGGAGAGAATTCGATGTAGTATCGTTTTGTAGAGAATAGTTGCTGCTTTATCATCATCGTCATCATCATTGAGTGCCGTATTGAAGGTTGGCTAGCACGGAGCAACATTCCGCTGTCTTTTGTTTTGACAATGCAGGTTGTCATAGGCTGACTTGCCCATCTTTTATGCTTTTTTGTTCTTCGTGACATTACAATTACTTTTTGCCATTCCTATTCTTTTGCTTATTTCAGTTGCACATTTTCCATCACTGGTTATAGTAAGCCCAAGGTAGTTGTAGCTCTGAACTGTCTCCAGGTCTATTCCTTCAACATTGATATCCACTTGTAGGTTTTGAGTATTATCTTTGTTTATGATCATAGTTTTAACCTCTTTAATATTCATATCTAATCCATACTTTTTGCTTGTCATGTTTATTTCATTAAGTAATTGTTGTAGATCTTTAGGATTTTCTGCTGGTAATACAGTATTATCAGCATATTTTAGATTATTGATTATCTTTCCAATAATGTTTAAGCCTGGATTCTCAGTGATGTTTTTAAAGATCTGCTCAATGTATAGATTGAACAAGCTTGGTAATGTACGCATCCCTGTCTATCCCTCTCTTTATTCCAATACGTGTAAAGTTCTCTTTGTTTTATTTTATTATTGCTGTTTGGCTTATGCCCAACATTAGTGGGGCAGCAACTGATTCCATTAATGTGTGAGCAGAGAATCCACATACATCCAGAATAATGTCAACCGCTATGGCATGGAATCAAACGATAAGGACCCGTAGGTTACTGAGTCAAGACCGCCCCCACTCTGCATTTTCTCTCTTGGTTGTATTCAATTATTTTGTTAGCGGCTAGATACATCCCTCTCTCCCTGCAACCGCTCAACCGAAATAAGCGTTACTTCCATTTTTTATTCCCAAGCTTTCTTTAATAATCTCTTTCGCTAGAGATCGCCCTCGGGTGGTTCTGCCTGACAATGTTCAAAGTGTTTTCATGTTTGATCACCAAACACCATTAGCCGAAATAATGTACTAGTCAGTCTGCAGTTTAAATATTAAACCCTTATTACTAAAAGCAAAAACTCAGTCCAAAAATTAATGATGTTCAGTGTGGTTGTGTTGGAGTAAAGGTACGAACAATGCCATTTACATCTTAAGATCTTTAGTAGAAAGAACCATAGAGGTGAAAACAGATCTATACCTATGTTTCATAGATTACACCAAGGCATTTGACAAAGTGAAGCACCAAGAAATAGTCACAATTTTAGAAGGCATAAACGTTGACAGCAAAGATCTAAGAATAATAAAGAAATGTACTGGCAAAAAGCAGCGGACATAAGAACTAGAAATCAACTGGGAATGTTTCAATAAATAAAACAGGTTGTTAGGCAATGTTATGTGCTGTCACCAGATTTGTTTAATATATATAGTAAGATTATTTTAAGATTCATAAGGGGCATGTCTGGAATAACAATTAGGGGTCATAATATAAATAATCTAAAGTATGCTGATGATACAGTCTTAATCGATAAGAGCCAAAATGAGTTACAAGAAATGTTAGACATTATAGTGAAAGAAAGCAAAGATAAAGGACTTAGACTTAATAACAAAAAGACAAAAGTAATGGCAACAAAGAAAAATACATAACTGTAATGAACATTTCGTTGACTGGTAATTATTTAAATATTGTTCATGCTCTGATTTACTCGCGCTGTAATTGTATTGTTCTTGATAAGTCTAATCCGATCTTTCTCTTTCTTCACCTCTCTAATTCTTTTCTAATCATGTTCTTCTTTCTCTACCGATCTTTTTCCATCTTCCCTATTTTTGTTCCATTCTCTCACTCCTTATCTTTTTCTCCAAACATCTCACTATTTTTACCTTTCTCTCTCTTCCATCCACTTTTCGCTCTCTCCTTTCCCGTCTGCCTAATTCACCTTCCCCCCCCACCCCCACCCCCACCCCCCCCCCCCTCGCTTCCTATCTTATCATTGTTTTCTGCCCATCTCACATTTAACGATCCGCAACAAAAGCATTCCACTCAACAAAATCTTTGTTTAAAATCGTATGCTAGGGTTTGTATGTGTGTAGTGATTTACGTGGAGGACCCCACGTGGATTCCGCAAGATATAAACTTGGCAGGAAATAAATGTACCACAGCAAATAGTCAGAAATAGAGGATCTTCACCTTTAATCTTTCTCTACCCACTTTTATTTTTAATCGTTTAGATTCATATACTCAGTGGATCGCACACAAAAACATAAATTGCCTCGATGATGTCGTCATATGTGTTTAATTTGACTGCTATTGTTCTTTTCAGTTATTATTTAAAAAGTTAAAGTAGAGTCCCATCAGGCGACGTTTTAAAGAGCTGTCTATTTCAGCTGTTGTATATCTGTATAATTGACATGTTTGTGGACACGATATTATGAAAGCTGGAGGCCAGCTTTGCATGAACATTCACAAGTGATCTCCTTTAGTCTATAGAGGCGAACCTTAAAGTCTGCGATATTCTTTGTTTGGAGTCTGACGATATTAGCAGTTTAACAGATGAGAGCACCCACTCCCCCCCCCCCACCCCAGAAAGCCATTTCCATAAATTTAAAGCTAATTAACATGGAAAAATACGACTCAAACAATCAATTAATTTTATTTGGATATGAAATTTTGGCAAAAGAAAAAAATCAACAATTATCAAACTATATAATTTCGGTTCTTTGGTTAGTAAGCCCGATAATTGGTGCTGAAATCTCTTGTGTCGAGTGTTACGACATATTTTTTCGAGTGCATTACATATACAAATGTAACGTTACAGGATAACTGCAGACTTCAAGTTCTTTAGCAAATTTACTTCCTCAAGCATACAGATAATATAGTATTGATAGCAGACAACAAACAAGATCTGCAAAATCTATTAGATTAAATTGTGACAGAAAGTGAATAAAAGGCCTGACCCTGAGCATAAATAAAAACTATGAAGATGTCAATGAAAGCGAACGCACAAGAATGTAGAGTAAAACTAAATGGGAAAATCCTGATCCCGGTGGCAGATGTACTGCATAAGTTAGAAGCAGAATAGGACAAGCAAAGACAGGATTCCGTTGAATGAAGAACATCCTATTAACAAATCATTATAAATTAATGTTAGAAAATGTGTCCTAAAGAGCTACATCGAACCTGTTCTACTATGGAAACGAGTCATAGACGAAAGTTAAGACAACACGAGGAACAATTGAGACAGTTGAGACGTGGTTTATCAGAAAGAAGAATGCTACGAATTTCGTGGATAGCAAAACTTACAAATGAAGAATAGTGAAAACGAGCTGGAGAGCCAGAAATATCACCAAATCATAGGGAAGAGACAATCTATATTTATTAGACATTTGGTTATTTGGTTATGGAAGGCCCCGGTATCACTGCAAACGAATTGCAATCCATAACTGCTCAACCGCCCGTGCCAGCATAATCATCCGAATCTCATCTCCTAAACAAAGAATGGTAACTGTAGTCCCCATCATAGCAGTCTCAGCACACGCCAAAAGACATAAGGCGAAACCGCGCAGAAAGTGAACACAGCCAACTTTTCCCTGTCATACGATATCATCATTCATCGAAAGCAATTGGAATATCGAAACATGATCAAAACGGATGAGACACACAGCTCACGGTGTGCACAGAGCACTTAACTCAGTAGCTCCTGCAACAAGCCGGACTTGGAATATGAGGAAACTACAACAAGGAACACTTTTCATGCATAGCCTTCAATTGTTCCCGCCGCCTATCCACCATATAGCGGAAGTTCACGTCCTCGTGAAAATGATGATCGTCATATTTTAAAAACAAATGTAGAGCGCTTGATGATGTTAGGCCATCGTTGTTGCCACCAATTCCGAACATATAGACACACAGTTAGTCGTCAAATTATCACCGTCGCACATCAAACAACCGACCGTAAGATTAGCGAACGGCCGGTCTAGAGTCTAGGGATATACGATGAACCATTATGATGACGTAGCACACAAAAAAAGTCGTACAAACACTTTCGCTCCCTTTCGATTTCTGATTACTCTAGTAAAAGCAGCATAAGACGAACAAAACATTGTGCAAATTCCGTAAGGAGATAAAACTGCGGCTGACGAAGTAGTTTACATTGATAAGTAACATGGAAATAACTTGCGTCAAGGAATTCCAACATCAACAACGGCCATGAACAGCACCAATGTGACGTAAAGCGCAGATCAAGTCTAGACGTTGGAAGGTCGCATTCACAACACTTGATTTGTCAAAACTGGACTGTTGCCGGCGTACAACATCGCTTTAGCGGCGCAGATGTAATAAGAAGATCATCACTTTTACTTTAACGCAGAAAAGTACAACGGAGAACCGAAATTAATTAGATTCCGAATGCACTTACTGCAGCGATCAAGAGAACGTGACCTAGATCCCATCATCTTTACAACGGAAGTCTCATTAGACATTTCATGTAAAAAGAAGGCATTGAGAATATTATAACAACAATGAATGGAAAGAAGAGCAGAGAAAAACCAAGAGAAAAAATATTGAACAGCTTATCCAAATGGTATAATAAAAGATCACTGACAGATATAATGGCATTTGCAAAGGACCGTGTGATGTGGAAAGAGATGATTGTGTATGCCAAACGGCATAGCACCTGATGATGGCGAGGATAAGTATTATATATGTGTATTTTTGCCTGTGGCTTCAGTTGAAAGTATTTCCCTATTTCTTTTGTAACTCTTCAAAGTGAAATCGTGCCTACAGTCGCTAACTTCCGTATCCTCCTTTCTTCTAAAAATTGCTTCTATCACACTCTGCCAGCACCTGCAATTATTCTACAAACAATCCCCAGCACTCTACCAGCATCTTCTAACCACACTTTACCAGGATAAAGGATTTACAATGTAGTCACATTCTTCCAGAACTTAACTTTCCCAGCATCCAACCAGCGCCAACCAGATCTTTACCAGCACCCCCAGCACTGTACACAGTCCTTCCATCACTCTGCTAGCACCTTTCAGTACTTTACTAACATCATTCCAGCACTCTACCGGTACTCTAAATGTACTCTACCAACATCCACCTATTACTCTACTGATAATTTAACAGCACTCTCC
This sequence comes from Megaustenia siamemsis, assembly GCA_032433765.1. Taxonomy (NCBI): domain Eukaryota; kingdom Metazoa; phylum Mollusca; class Gastropoda; order Stylommatophora; family Ariophantidae; genus Megaustenia; species Megaustenia siamemsis. The sequence goes on from JAVIAB010000092.1 coordinate 103,146,553, forward strand.
CGGTACTCTAAATGTACTCTACCAACATCCACCTATTACTCTACTGATAATTTAACAGCACTCTACCGGTACTCTAAATGTACTCTACCAACATCCACCTACCACTCCACTGATAATTTAACAGCACGCTAAGATCATCCTCCCAGAATTTTACCTGCACTCTGCCAGCACACTACCAACATCGTCCAAGCACTCTACTCACACGCTCCTAGTAGCCCTAAGCACATTAAAAAAGCCCACCCAATACTCACACCCCCACCCTCTTCTCCAGTTATACTACGATCGCCTTCCAATGCATGTAATGCGGTGGAGTGCGTGTGTACAATCATGCCCTCATCATACAATCACAGAGAATGGTGCATCAAGTGTTTTCAAAATATTACGACACACATGTCACAAGAATGACGGGTCGAGCTATGTTGGTACACACTAGAAGTTAAATAGCTCACAGATCGATTAAACGGCTCCACATTATTGATCAGGTAACGACAGCAATCTACTGATTTTTTTTCATTTTTTTAAAACAAAATATAAAAAATGGCGAAACTTTGGGGCAGGTACTCTAAAACTACCGAAGCTAATGAGAGTTGTCCTTCATGTCAATCAAAACCATTTTCATTGAGTTGTATAGTGTGTATTATTCTGTTAATGTGTTCAATATATGGCAGAGTCATCAACACTATTTCAACTCATCGTAAAGCGTAGTTTTTTCCCATTTACTTCTGTAAACGGCTAATATCCACGTTATCAATGCTTTCTGCCTGTCTAATATTGATTGTGTACTCTCTTTCTCATGTTGCTCGATCTTATTCTGTTGAATGTCTTTGTAGGTTTCAAAGCAGTGCCCAGCTTGCAATAATTTCATGTTGTCTTCCTGACCAATGATACGATTATCGTCATCGTTTATTCAACTCTCTTATTGTCGATATATGTTTTTTTTCTCTTTCCATGCATTCCATTTTTAACTCTCTTATTATGCCATCCTATTCCATACGTTTCCAGGAAACAAACATTTACAGATCAAAGAAACAAAGAGCAAATTGTCAAAACTTTGGTCATTGCTATGAAGATATAATATTCTCTATAAATTTATCCTACTCCCCTTCCTCGTCATGTCTTTTTTTTACCTCCTGAAAAAGAAAGAAAACAAGAAATAATAAAAATACAATCGAAGTTGCTTAATACGGCTGGATTGAAACAATTGAAGAAATCGTTTCTGAAGAGAAACTAAATGTGACACTGCAAGTCATCGCCAAACGCAACACGAATATTAGATCAACGGGCCAACCACGAAAAAGATGGAATGGTGGAATATTAGAACAGTAGGAAACAACAGCGGAAAGCAAACAGAAGAGCTAAAGACCTCAAACGATATAATCTCCCTTAGACACCGTAATGCATTTCTTCTTCTAGATATCAATATTAAGTTGGAAGAAAACATTGGTCATCTCAAGGTGATGACGTCTATGTACAACATGTTCTGGTAGGGTACCGATGATGGCCGCAAGAGCTTTCTCTGTTCATCATATGTTAGGAATAATTGTGACAAATGTTCAGCAGTCATTTTGTCTGTGTCAGTCACGTGTCACATTTGTTAGAGATACCTGTCTCTGTCAGTAAGAGAAAAAATGTGTCTGAAGAGATGATCGAGTCGCAAAAAGCAATTATTTGAGAAAATCGTAACAAAAACAAAGAGAGTAGGGCCAATACCACGTTGGCGGGGATCAAACGAGATGATGAGGCTAAATCAGGCAGATAGCATCTCACGAACTAAGAGATGTTTGAGAACGGAAAGAGTTTGTAGCACTGCTACAAGTAACTGTAACTGATTTCTTCTATAGTCAGCCATCTGTGGGAAGAAGGAAGCGTCACAACAAGAAGAAATCATTCACAAACTACACTCGTGCCATGCGCTCAATTAAGTCCTGCAGCGTATTTCTGACAAGATCATGCCGTATTTTAATATGAGCTCTGTGTGACTGACCAACCTATGAAAATGAGTACCAGAGATCCTCACTGGGGATAGGTTAACATGGTGTGATACAGATCATGTCACACAAAGAACCATGGGAAAAATCTGGACACTACACCTGTGGTGCGATGCATACTCTCAGGTCACGATTACCTCTGTGTATCTAAACTCTCAAGTGGTCACCAGGATTTTTTCCTCTGATAAATGGAGATTGTTTTTAAATACATACGTTTTTTTTTTACAGGATAAATCATTGTGAATTTTGTTGATGCACTTTTTTGCCCACAAAAAAGTAGGTTACTATAAAAGCTGGTCTAGACTTGATACAGGTTGGGAAATCGTGAGTGTTTGATGAAAAACAAACACGCGCGCGCGCAAACACACACGCATACACACACGCACACATATATACACAAAAGAAAAGAAAAAGATTCATAGCAAGATAATGTTGAACATCTGTATCCAAAAATGCTTCGATGTTTAAGAAAAAAGTAATGGCACTTTCATCAATCTCTCTAAGTGCTCTACTCTGGACGGGATGAGATTTGTTAGAGTTTATACTTGAACAATGTACAACTGAAATAAACAAAAGAATTGGAATGGCAAAAAGTAATTTTAATGCCATGAAAAATATACTTACATCCAAACAAATAAAACCAGGGCTAAAACTAAGAATAGCAAAATGTTACATCTTCTCAATATTCCTATATGGTGCAGAAACATGATCATTAGACAAGAAAACAGAACAGAGAATTGAAGCCTTTGAAATGTGGATATATAGAAGAATAGGTAGAATTGGATGGAAAGAAAAGAGAACAAATGATGAAGTTTTAAAACAACTAAAAATTAAAAGAGAACTACTAAACACAATTAGAAAAAGACAAATGAAATTTTTGGGTCATGTTAAAAGACACACCAGCCTACTAAAAGTATTATTGGAAGGGGAAATACAGGGTAATAGAGGCAGAGGTAGACCAAGACTAACATAGACGAGTAACATCAAAAGATGGACAAGTCAGCCTATAACAACCTGCATCATCAAGCAAGATATACAGCGGGATGGCGCTCCATGGTAGCCAACCTTCGATGCAGAGACGGCCCTCGATGATGATACTAGGAAACCTAGCGTCTGGGTGATCTTGAGTTAAGACGTTGGCCTCTTGACAAGTAGGTCCCAGGTTCGAATCACGGCAACTATGTGGACATTTTTCCATTCGAATCCGTGATCTCCTTGTGACTTTACCCTCCCCTCGGTTTCTGGGAGTGAAATCTAGCCCTCACGGATAATGGAAAGAGGACCAGTGTGCATGTTAAATAGCCCTTTGCTGTTAAACGTCGAAATAGAGCGGGTCAAATGGCCTCTGCATATTGAAGAAATTGTCAGAAACCTACCTGAATTGAATTAAGGCCGTGCCACGGAGTTCGTGCATGTTGGTCAGAGTTATTTTCAGACGTTCTCTGGATTTAAAAAAAAAATATGAGAGTACTTATGGATGTGTGTCTGGAGTGCGGTGATGATGATCTTTAACATAACATAACATAACATAAAAACTAGGAAAACTTGTAGACATTCTTCTTTAATTTGCTATTTTCCCCCTACCTGTTGACCCTCAAAGAAACATTATCTTTGTTCAGTTATCTTCTCAATCCCCTAGGCTATATTATGACATGTTCTGTCACTCTTTTGTTCAGTGCGACCACTTTCATTGATTGCTCCATGGCATTGTTCTATGTCACATTGTGACAACTGGCTAAATAACACTTTCATTGATTGCTGCTGGCATTGTTCTATGTCACATTGTGACAACTGGCTAAATAACACTTTCATTGATTGCTGCTGGCATTGTTCTATGTCACATTGTGACAACTGACTAAACAACATTTTCATTTACTGCTAAGGTCAAGAAGATCGCCAGTAACGTGGTGGTTAGCGAGTTGACGAACATAAAACGCTGATAAGATACCAGTGTTCCTGTTATGTTTGAATATGGCCTCGGAGTTTCCCAACAGATATGTATTCTTGATTTTATCATCTGGTTGAGGCGCTGGGTTGACGATAGAGTGATAGTAGATTCAGTTCCAGTTTGACCTCAACAAGTAGACTGAGAAACTTGAGTCAGGCCTCGCTAGTTGGGGAAGAAATTGACAACGAGTAAAAGAGCATTGGCTCTCGTGCCGCTGCAAATGTCGTGGCGTAGCAGAATAAAATGTTGACATTTTGTTTAACGGGTCGTGCCTTTAATATTAAGAATGTCACCACATTTTGTTTCTTGTTCAACTATTATGTCTTTCAAGTCGTATATGCCTATCTTCTCACACACATTTTTCACCTGGTCACGTTGTTCTGTTGCTTATTTATTCATTCACTTTTCTCTCGGGCCGAAGCGGAAGTCTTAGTTCTCCTTGATTGACGATTTGAGGGTAGTTTTTGTCATTCTTGCTTGTTTCTTAGTCCCATGGTTGAGCCTATCCTAGTAATCGTTTTGCGTATCGATTCTCTGTGCTTGCCTTGTTTTCCAGATGGTTTCCACATAAATACTTTGTAGAGAAGTATTTCTTCACTGATTCTCAACACATGACCGGTGTATTTCCAGCACCTTCATTTTTTATTATAAAGCTGGACACTTGTTCTTGTTTAGATTCGTCTCTTATCTGCCTATCTGTTCGTTTTAAATGTATTCTTTCCAGCTTATGTTTGAGATCCTACGAAAGCCATTTGTTTTCAAAGGCATTTAATTTCCTGTCCAAAGTCTTGGTGGATTCCCAACTTTCGCATTCATACGCTAGCACTGGGAGGTGTAAACAATCCAATTTTTGTTCGTTTACTGAGAACTTTGGATATGTTTTGCGAATAAGAATATTTAATTTTTATTTCGTTTTTCTTTCTTGTATCTTTTGTCTCTCCTTCACTGTTGCACTGAAACAATAAAAAATGTATGTGAAATTAGCAACTAATATGAAAATAGCAACTAATATGAAATTAGCAACTAATATGAAATTAGCAAGAAGATCTGGTTGAGCATATTTTCATAGACACAGGCAAATAATGAAAGAATCCCGTCACGTCACGTGATGGTCAAGAAGGGAGAGGGTGTTAGTGCTTGTAATTTGTAAAGACGTTCAGCAAATTATTCAGCGGTCAGTATTACGTCTGTGCCATATAGGCACAAATGAAACAGTAAAATGATGTGTCAAACCTTCGCAGATGTGTCATAAGATGGATAGTCTGATATTACAACACCTACCACACAATAAAAGTATAATACCACACTCACACTTTCCTTCTCTCTCTCTCTCTCTCTCTCTCTCTCTCTCTCTATTTCAAACGTGCACGATGAGACACAACGTTACAGACATTTGCCAATCAGTCGTATGTTTATTAGAGTTCCTATTTTGTCTTTTGTTTAATGTATACACTTCGTTTTCTATTCAAGATTAGTGTTCCTTTATACACTGTGCCTTGCTCATTTCTATGTCAGGTTTTTTCTGATTTTCTTGGTAAATTATTTGCGACACGTCTATCATAGACTCTCATGAGCCATTTTGTTTCTTTCCTGTTTACTGCTTTATTGTTTTAGCTCAGGGTCTTTATTTTCATTTAATTAAAAAAAAATATATGCTCTTTTCTCTGTTGTCTGTAGTGTTTCGAGACAAATCTTATGTCTAAACACATATAGTAATCCCAAACACGTGCCACTATTATTTCTGTACATAGATTAGACACTCCCCCCCCACACACACACACAAACCCCACATACTACTGGTTGACATCTTTGGCAGTCAAAATTTCCCAATACTGTTGACTTTATAGTAACGCCTTCTGCTGTCTTTTACAATGAGCATCTACTATTTCTTCTAACTCAGACTATGGTTATCTTTCCTATGTTATTCCTGCCTGTCTCTTTCCACTAATTCCAACTTCTTTTTGTCTGATTCGTAATCTTTGGAGATCTCACACAGAAGTCCATAGTACAGCAGGGATGGTACTTCTATGAGCACCTGTTGAGCGATGTAATTACCAATGTCCATCCGTTTGCCTAACTGTCTGCCCGATTTCATGGTTGCTAAACTAATTGTGCGTTTCTTTGTTCAACTTTTCTTCAGATTATACTTAGATTAGCTACATACGCTCTGAGGCATTAGTGAAGATCTCATGACGGCGATTGGGTTCGTGAAAGCAATTCATCTTTAGGCGTAGAAAACTAACCGTAGCAGTAAAAAATTAGCCAATTTTTGTCGTCTTTCTTTCTCGCTTTCACCTTACTACCCCTTCTCGCCTGAAACGTCCGCCCTTAAAAGGGCGCTAAGTGGGCGTAGGTGCATTGTGTTTTGGTTTGTACCTAGCTGGGATATTTGCGCATTTCGGCCCAACACGTCTCACTCCAGCATGACATTTATGAGTACCAGTTGCTTTCTCTTTTCGGTCCCTCCTCGTTTCGCCAAACTGGTTAGTCTGCTCCGAAGGCACTGCGAGGAGGTGTAAAGGGGATAGGCATTAAGAGGTAGAGTACTTGGTATCCAAGATAAATCCTTTCCTTAGCAACCCTCATTTATTTTTGCGCCTCCTCCAATTACCGTCTTATATTATGACATCTTGTGGTGATTTCTCATTGACTACAAGTAGTTTTACCATGGGAATTATGGCTGTCACTAAAGCATTTGCATGGCTTGAGACACAGTCTTACACACATGTGCGTTTCCTCAGTGACTCAATGAATGTGCTCATAAATATCGCAACTGGTTGTGCTCGACGGCAGTGGTTAGAGTTTCTGGGGAGGTCTATTCTAGTCGGTGTCTGCTTCATTTTTGTGCCAGGGCTCGCGGGTGTAAGACGTAATGAATGGGCAGACATACTTCCAATTTAACTGATGTTGAGTGCGGAAGGGAAATGGATAGCTCTGACATTCTGAATGCCCTCGGGGACGAAGGACCAAAAAAAAAGACTCAAAAACTGATCCCGAATCCACAGCCATGAACAGGTTTAACGAATATCATGTCAAGATGGGAGATGTCAGACGAGAGTGGTACGTAGGAATGCAAAGAAGACTTATCAATTAACATAACACCGGTTTGGTTAGTCGATACACGTTGAAGGTTATTATTCGAAAGAGACCTGAACACTTTTGGATTTGTCTAATGTGCAATGAGGATGGCTTGTCGACCAAACTAACATCTTGTGCACTTCACACTCTGTTCAAGTATACCAAAACAATGTAATCAGCCATCTGCCAATCTAGGTAGGGACGTTCAGAAAGTGAAGAATACGATTGTTTGATATATGTTGTGTGGCTGATTTTGAATGCATATGGCCTTGTTAATTACACAGATTACATCCTATAAAGCAGATCGTAATTTACTTACACATAACCTTGCACATGGTTCGCTAGGGTAACCTCAATTAGATTGAGAACGGAAAATTGCGAACATAACCGGACGTAGTGGAATCAAGTTTCCCACGTGTAGCACAAGTTATCTCAAACGTCTTGTGTTACCGTAGTAAACAAGACGTGTGTGATGCCACTGTGTAATGGTACAGTGAACATGTCTTCACAGTTAACAGCAAAACATGATATCAATCAAAAAATGCAATCATCTATTGTGCAAACATTTGTAGTGTTTTTCTACTGTACATACACAATTTAGTGTACTTTCAATGCTGTGTAGTAACTTGTAATCAGAACAACCTTCAGCTCAGACTCCGGACTCCACAATTTAGAAACGCAAGCTGCATTTACGGCGAGTACAGATTGCGTATTTTACATATTACATAATGTACACCGTATTTTAAACTATTTTAGTTCATAGTAATTCCTAAACTACAATAGTTGTATCTTGTTACAATGCCAGACTTTACATTTGACAATGAACCGAATAGCAACAGAACTTAAGTTTATTAAGAGCTTGTATTTTTCCCATAGACACGTATGGAAAATGTTGGTTTCGTACCAAACCATTCTCTTTAAACTGCCATGCGTCTGTTGTTACTTCATTCCCCCCCCCCCCCCCCTCCCCCCGCGCCATTAGTTGCTGCAGTATATTGCAGCTGTTCATTTCTTATATGTTTACTGATAGTCCAAACATTCAATCAACGTATAAGACGTACAGCAAAAGCAGCTTCCCAAAAAATGAGGAAGATACTATGCAATCCATTTTTGACATTAGAAACAAGAAAAAGAGTTCTTAAATGTTACGTAGAGTCAGTCTTAACATATGAATGTGAATCATGGACAATAGGACAACAGACTGGAAAATCGCTGGAGTCTGTAGAAATGTGTTTTTACAGACGAATGTTGAGAATACCATGGACAGCTAAGAAGAGTAATGAAAACGTTCTGAAAGAGGCCAAAGCAAAAAGAGAGCTAATTTCCAATATTAGGAAGAAACAATCATAATTTTTTTGGCCATGTAATGCGAAAAGAACAGCTGTAATATATTGTAACAACTGGGAAAATTGAGGGACGAAGAGATAGAGGGAAGCAAAGAGAAAAGATACCAGACAGCTTAAGAGAATGGCTTGGCGGCAGAAGGTCAACAACAGAAATGATAAATAGCTGTCGTGATCGAAAGTTGTGGAGAGACATGATCACCTACGCCAGCAAGCCCGGTACTTGATGATGATGATGAGACATCATTATCATCATCATCATGTGCCATACCGGTTGGCGTAGGTGATCATGTCCCTCCACAATCTTCTATCTACAGTGCATCGTATCAGTTCTGTTGTTGACCGTTTTCCATGCCATGACACCAAGCTATCCAGTATTTTCTCTCTTTGTCGCCCGCGATCTCTCTTTCCTTTTATTTTGCCAGTTGTAGCCAAGTATTCTAACTTTCCTCTTCTCATGATGTGCCCGAAAAATGTTGATTGCTTCTTTCTGATGTTTTTTAAGAGCTCCTTTTTTGTGTTGGCCTCTTTGAAGACTTCCTCATTGGTCTTTTTAGCTGTCCAGGGAACTTTCAACATTCTTCTGAGAAATCCCATCTCTGTGGTCTCCAATCGTCTTTTTATTTGTTTGTCTATTGTCCATTATTCGCTTCCATAGGTCAGAATTGGTTCTATATAGCTCAGATGAACTCTCTTTCTCATTTTTATTGACATAGATTTGTTGCATAAGATATTTTTCATTTTCTGAAATGCTATTTTGGCCTGAGCTATTCTGCTTTTTATTTCTGTGGTGCATCTCCCATCTGATGTTATTATTGTGCCCAAGTATTTGAAACGTTGTACTTGTTTCAGATTTGTCTCGTTTATTTTTATGCTGCATGATGGTGGTGATTGTTTCTTCGATATAACCATTACTTCTGTTTTCTTACTCTTCAGGCTGAGACCTTTCTTGTTGCTTTCTTTTACTATAATGTCTATCATTTCTTGTAGTTCGTTCTCTGTCTATGCTATTAAGACAGTGTCATCCGCATATCGCAAATTATTTATGTTGTGGCCGTTGACTTCAATTCCTTTTTTTCTGATATTGATCTCATAATATATTCGCTGTAAAGTGAAAACAAATCCGGCGACAGAACACAGCCTTGTCTGACTCCTTGCTTTATATATGATGAGACATACAATAGATAAAAGACTTAATCAGACTTAGATGAGGAAACTTTTGATTTGGCTTGATTGTGAAGAAGTAGTTGTGATAATAAATAATGCATGGCAATAGAATAACAAACAAAACATAGTAACATAGTGATAACTATTTTTCTAACAATAACGAGTCATAAAATAGACCCCAACAGTCCCACTGCCTTGTGCTTATTTTTTAGCCAAAGATTAGGGCCTATAGGAGGCAGTGGTAATTAAGTTAGGAAACAAGTGCTGGGGTGTAACATACACTGCTGGGACAGCTGCACAAAAAGGGAAACTAGTGCTGGGGTGTAACATACACTGCTGGGACAGCTGCACAAAAAGGGAAACTAGTGCTGGGGTGTAACATACACTGCTGGGACAGCTGCACAAAAAGGGAAACTAGTGCTGGGGTGTAACATACACTGCTGGGACAGATGCACAAAAAGGGAAACTAGTGCTGGGTGTAACATACACTGCTGGGACAGCTGCACAAAAAGGGAAACTAGTGCTGGGGTGTAACATACACTGCTGGGACAGCTGCACAAAAAGGGAAACTAGTGCTGGGGTGTAACATACACTGCTGGGACAGCTGCACAAAAAGGGAAACTAGTGCTGGGGTGTAACATACACTGCTGGGACAGCTGCACAAAAAGGGAAACTAGTGCTGGGGTGTAACATACACTGCTGGGACAGCTGCACAAAAAGGGAAACTAGTGCTGGGGTGTAACATACACTGCTGGGACAGCTGCACAAAAAGGGAAACTAGTGCTGGGGTGTAACATACACTGCTGGGACAGCTGCACAAAAAGGGAAACTAGTGCTGGGGTGTAACATACACTGCTGGGACAGATGCACAAAAAGGGAAACTAGTGCTGGGGTGTAACATACACTGCTGGGACAGCTGCACAAAAAGGGAAACTAGTGCTGGGGTGTCACATACACTGCTGGGACAGCTGCACAAAAAGGGAAACTAGTGCTGGGGTGTAACATACACTGCTGGGACAGCTGCACAAAAAGGGAAACTAGTGCTGGGGTGTAACATACACTGCTGGGACAGCTGCACAAAAAGGGAAACTAGTGCTGGGGTGTAACATACACTGCTGGGACAGATGCACAAAAAGGGAAACTAGTGCTGGGGTGTAACATACACTGCTGGGACAGATGCACAAAAAGGGAAACTAGTGCTGGGGTGTAACATACACTTTTAGATAGTTTGGTGATAGCTTTACAAAAAAAAAGGATAATACAAATTATTTGACGTTTCGGCCAGCATATATCAGGCCTGAAGTTCTTTGGAGAGACATTATTACCTATGCCAACAGGTACGGTACTTGACTAAGATGATAATGATGAAATATTAAAAAAAATGCTTAAATCATCAGCATCATCATTTTTTTTTGGTCTTAGAATTTGAACAACTAGTTCCACGCGCATCCATATGTCCTTTCAATATTTCATCTGTTTTGAGTTTTCTAGGCTGCCTTGTCATTCAGTCCAGGGCTGGGTTTAGGGTCTCACAATCCGAGGGGGGGCCTCAGATTTGTTTATATTGTAATCTATGACAGAGACCTTCTGGTGTTACTTTTTCTGAACAGGAGCCTCAAAGTTTCATTTAGTTTAGTCAGAGCCTCACAGAGTCTAAATCTGTCTCTGATTCAGTCCAAGATCTTTCCACATCCCCCACCCTAATTACTTCCTTTGCCTTCGATCTTTTCTGTTGTCACTATGTTTTCAGTCTTACCTCATAAATATTTTTTTCCTTTCCTTTGCCACGCATCGACACAATATGATTAGAAGCATACACGCCTTGCGGCCACTTTATTTGTAGAGCTGCAATAACGTTCGTAAAAGAAAAGAAGAGAAGCAAAGAGAGCCGTGACTAATGTAAAGACAGATCTTGGAAAGGTTCTGGCAAAAGCAACATACAAAGAATTAGACAACAAAGTGAAAAGTTCGGCAAGAAGAGATACAAGAGCTTATATAGACAACTTGGCAGAGAAAGCAGAGACAGCTGCAATTACAGGAGACAGCAGAACTCTCTATACAGTACAAAAGATGCTGACAAACACCTATACATCCAGTGGAACACCAATTCTAGACAAATCTGGATTAATGCTAACAACAAGCGCAGACATAAAAGCCCGTTGGGCAGAACACTTCAAAGAAATTCTTAACCGTCCACTACCTCACAGTTTAATAGATTTTGAAGCTGAAACACCAGCAGCAGAATTAGATGTAAATTTAGATGACTTCACCTTGAGTGAAATAGAAACCACCTTAAAGCTAATGACCAATAACAAGGCTGCTGGAGAGGATAAGTTAACAGCTGAGATCCTCAAGGCAATTGATAGCCATAATTTAATACATCTCCAAAAAATGTTCAACATCATTTGGAAAACAGAGAAGACGCCTCATAAATGGAAAAAAGGAATCATTGTTAAGATCCCAAAAAAGGGCAATCTTAGAGATTGTAACAACTGGAGAGGCGTGACACTTTTGTCAGTTGCCTCAAAGTTATTCTGTAAAATCATCCTAAATAGAATAAAGGATTCAATAGATACAGTAATGCGTGAAGAACAGGCTGGGTTTAGAAAAGGGAGAAGCTGTCTTGACCACATTTTCACTCTACGACTTATATTGGAGGAACATATTGAAAAGCAAAAACCTTTTGTACTTAACTTCATCGACTTCAAAAAAGCATTTGATAGTATTCATAGAGATTCTTTGTGGAAAATTCTGAAGCAATATGGTTTACCATCAAAAATCATAAATATTATCAAAGACATGTATGATGGTTACACATGTGCAGTTCGAACAGAGGAAGGACTGAGCGAATGTTTCCCAATAGAAACTGGGGTTAAACAAGGATGTATTTTATCGCCCTTGTTATTTGGAATTGTTATGGACTTCATAATGAAGAAATGCTGCACTGGTAATAAAGGCATCGAATGGATACAAGGAGACCATTTGGAGGACCTCGACTTTGCTGATGACATAGTTCTCATCAGCAGTCAGATAAAAACGATGCAGGAAAACACAAATGAACTATCATCAATAGCCAGCAAAATTGGGCTTGAGGTCAATCATGAAAAGACTAAAGTCATGAAAAGTTTAATTGCAACAAGTGACAAAATATACATGGAAAACAAACCAGTAGAAGAGATCGATCACTTTATCTATCTTGGAAGTCACATTGATCGAGAAGGGGATACGAGCAAAGAAATTAGAATCAGACTGGCTAAAGCAGCAATGTCTTTCAGAAGCCTTGAAAAGTTGTGGAAATCAAAACTCATTAGCACAAACACAAAACTTAGGCTATTCAAATCAAATGTACTATCAACCCTTACGTATGCGTGTGAAAGCTGGAAAACAACAAGAGATATAGAAACAAAGTTGAACGCATTCGAAAATAAATGTCTAAGGAAAATACTTGGTATAGAATGGAACGAATTCAAAACAAACGAGGAAATTAGAGAAATCGCCAATCAACCACTAATATCTTCAGTAATAAAGAAAAGACGATGGTCATACGTTGGACATGTGATGAGAAGAGATAATAATCGAATAGCAAAGCAAGCCCTCATATGGGAAACAACAGGTAAAAGAAAAAGAGGAAGACCCAGGGAGACACTGAGAAGAACATTGATGAGAGAGGCAAGAGCAGCAGGAATCGGCTCCCTCAATGAGATAGAACTGCTTGCACAGAACAGAGACAGATGGCGAGATTTAATAAAATATCTTTAAAAGAAAACTGCTAGAACAAAAATTCATATAGGAGAAGGTGTATCTTTGTCTACGCCCTATGGGCCGGTTACGGCTCGAAAGGTCAATAGATAGAATAACGTTCCTGTCACTGATTACCCGTCAGAGGTTGTCCTAAGCGTGGCCCACACTGTTTGACTTTGTTTCCAGTAGTATCAGGCGGTCCTTGTACTTTCTCCCTTTCACTCTTAGTTCAAATATTTATGTCTTCCACTACGATTGTCTTATTTATCTACAGATTCAAATAATATACGTTGCGACATTTTCAACAGACAGCAACTGCAAATATGCCCTAAAAGATAGCACAAACTATTATTGGTGAATCTTTTAGTAGTTTTGCCCCGTGGTAGTTCAGCTGTTAGTGAACTGGACTGCTGAGGACAAGAGGTCGAGTTCGAACCTGATCGACGGTTTCCAGGTTCACCCAGCCGTAAATTGTGTCTGATTTTTGTAAAAGAAAGAAAAACATCACTGGCCAAAACATATAATGTACCCAAAATCTGAGGACTAACAGCATATTCATTATGCGCTTTAATAAAACTAATTTTTAAAAGTTGTAGGGGGCGTATGTTCTGATATTGAGTTAAACACTGAAATCTGTTGCATGATGGCAAATAAATTGACATTTGATGTTTTCTATCTATCTATTGACCTTTCGAGCCGTAACCGGCCCATAGGGCGTAGACCAAGATACACCTTCTCCTATATGAATTTTTGTTCTAGCAGTTTTCTACTGCTAATTTACACATTCTGTATCAGGTCTACGTTTCATTAACAACATCGTTTTTACGATAGCGGCTTGTTAAACCTCTGATCAACGGTTCTATACCAAGCCGGAGAAAAATAATTCCTCCATTTTGGAAACAACCGGAAACCGGTCATATTTGATGTTTTGGATATGCGATATTCTTTGATACTTTCTGTAATTGGTTATCAGATAAAGTGATATTTATTGTTATTGCATGACAAGGAAGCGTTGCAATTTTGCATAACTGATTGTCAAGTGAACTTTGACATTTGTTGCAATATGATGATTAACGATTCTCTGTTGAGTTCAGTCACTCACCAAATAACATCATCTATACTCTGCTACGGGCAGATTATTTCAACTACCAGATAAGCACTATTTTATTTATTTTGTTTTTTAAATATTTTTTTTATATTTTAGCTTGTATTATTTGAATTCCTCTAGGAATGTCATTGGTGCGCGAGTTTAATCTAATATCGTGTCATTTGTGCCACAATGCTGTAGCGATATCTTTTGTTTATTTTGTAAAGGCTGTGTTCGTTTTATTATACCTGTCGTTAGATTTCCTCTCAAACACTTAGCTCAAAAACAATATGAACATTGACAACCACTGAAATGAAATGTGTTAGTCGCATGATAGGAAAGAGTTTGAGAAATAAGATCAGAAGTGAGGAGTTGAGAAAAAAATTGGGAATATTTCTCACCATTGAATACATAAAGAAACAGTAGATATAAGTTCTTGGCCATGCGATAATAAAGAAATATCAAAATACGCTGAATTAAATTTTTTTAAAATCCTAAATTATACATACTTTTGCTGAATTATACAAACTTATGCTGAAAACTTTTGCTGAATTATACAAACTTTTGCTGAATTATACAAACTTTTGCTGAATTATACAAACTTTTGCTGAATTATACAAACTTTGCTGAATTATACAAACTTTTGCTGAAAACTTTTGCTGAGTTATACAAAACTTTTGCTGAATTATACAAACTTTTGTTGAAAACTTTTTCTGAATTATACAAACTTTTGCTGAATTATACAAACTTGTGCACTTAATCATTTAATGTCGACCAATAATTAATTTTAGTTCGAACAACTCGTCCAGAACAGAGACGTATGCGGGCACTGTGCAAAGTCTGATGCTTTATAACAAAGATCGTGGAAAATAGAAAGTCTAGAATTTCTGTCTTCGGCTAGGAAGGACAATAGATAGACGTGTTTTTATAGCTAATCTGAATAGGAACGCTAATTTGTTTATGGATTAAAAGTAAATGTATTTGATAGAAATATCAAATATTATATATATATATATATATATATATATATGACAAACATATTTATAATTTATATCAAATAAATAAGAAAATATTGTTGGTAACTGACTGGAAGATGATATAAAAAAGACATGAACAATGCATCTATAATAAATGGAAAGCTTGAAAGATTGTATCTAGACATTGATGACTGTCTCATCGCAGTAGTGAGACAAGATACGGCATAGGAAGATCAAGTACTGTATTTCAATCATACCAGAAAGAAGAGCTCGATAATCTTCGTTCGAATTCTAACGTCATTCTAACCTTTCCTTCTGTGTACGCCTTGAGAATTACATTTGTTATGATAAAGTAATACACCGCGATGGTGTAATATGGGCGCCTTTAGCCCGACACATCCGACTATGGACCAGGTTACTGATGTTTGCTACTTTTATAAGTCTTGGTTCTATTTGTTCATTTTAAAAGTATTATAATCTTATGGTTACTCTATGAAACAATTCGGTTGAGTTAAGGAAGTTGTTTATATTTTCATTATTTTAATGACATAAACTGGCATAGTTCCCAGCAGAAAGCGTCAAACTAGTCAACATTTTAATGTGTATTAACTCAGGTATCAATCTGCTAAATGATTACTAATAAAAACATTCATTATAGTACTATTTAGAAAGACCACGTATCTCGATCATCTGGTCTACCAAAGACTCTCCTGAAAGGAACTGAAAGAGCGAGAAGAAGAGGTGGCTGAGAAAGAGATGGGAAGATAACATCAAAGGATGAACAGTACATGACCTTGTAGAGTCGCAAAGAATGACTGAATTTAGAAATGAAGAAAGTTGACAAAGTCTATCAGTGTTGCCCCAACGGCTCTCAGGTTGAACGAAGTCAGTGTTGCCCCAACGGCTCTCAGGTTGAACGAAGTCAGTGTTGCCCCAACGGCTCTCAGGTTGAACGAAGTCAGTGTTGCCCCAACGGCTCTCAGGTTGAACGAAGTCAGTGTTGCCCCAACGGCTCTCAGGTTGAACGAAGTCAGTGTTGCCCCAACGGCCCCTAGGGTTATGGGATGAAGGTGAAGCAGGAACTTGGAACATTAATAAAATGTCAGTTTTAAGAATCAGAGGAATGTCTCAGTTATCTTCACCCACAAATGACGCGAAATTTATAGAACTGTACCCAGCGTATTTTAAATATTTGAAATAAAATGTACATATGTTACAAACAAACAAAAAACGCGTACCCATATACATATGAATACACACACACACGCAACACATACGTTTACACCGTAAGCTCTCGGCCAAGAGAAAAAGGAATAATACGAATTTTGTACAATTCCACTAGTCTTTAGGGAGACAGAAGGCCAGTAAATTGAAACAATAAAACAATAAAACTTTAGAGGAGTTGGACAGAAAATCAATATGACAGAAACAAGGGGAGACAAAAACTATGCCTTACCAATGTGTAGCTGTTTTGTTGCCTTGTTTAGTTTTTGTTTGCCCAGATTTCCATTTCAATGGTATGTCGTCATTACTTGCAATGTTGCCTTTGCTCTGAGAACGTTCATTTAGATTCTGAGTCGCCGACTCTTGTGAGTTGTCCACATCTTGTGTAGCACCATTGGCGTCTCTCCTCTGTGGGGATGCACATGAGTTCCCATCATGCTTTTCATTCCTTTTTATCTTCTGGCTATTAATTCCTGCCACGAAGGGCACGTTAGTGTTACTGTCCAAAAAGGTAATTCTGTCGATAAGAAAGTCGTTTGTTGTCATGCTACTGATGGAGTTGCTGTTTGCTTGCACGATCTTCGTACGTACAGATTGAAAAATTGCTAAATGTATTTCTGGGCGCCACACGGTGCTATCGATGTTAGGGATGTCTGCCACAACTTGAGACACAGGTAAACAGCCAGCTACAGGTTCATCAATATTAGCTGACCTAGATATTGGTTGAATTGCTTCCTTAAAATTAGAACAACCGGAAATGCTCAAGTCCAGGCCAGAATCGCCGATGAAAGTAGTAGATGTATCTTTGTTTTTGTTTTTGAACTTCGTTTTGCTCTGTTCGAAACTTATTTCAGGATAGGACAGGGATCGGGTACGATGAAGTGCTCTTAGTGCATTTCGAGAGGATATCGGTTGAGAAGATGAATACTGGTCGATCTCACAGCTGGAATCATAGTCACTGGTATTTCCCATTAGTTCATCGGGGTATTCGTCATTGTGGTATGATATATCTAAAGACTTTCCCTTCAGGTGAACTGTATCTTGTGTGCTTCCGGTGTAATCAGAAAAGCTAAAGTTGTGTCCAGTAGAAGCATCTTCGATACATATACCCGATGATGTTGCAAATAGAACAGGCACATTAAACGTTAGAGAACTTGGTGTTTCGGAATTGTCTTTATCTCTATCTTTCGATTTTGAGCAAGTGTCTTTTTCAAATTTTTGAGCATTTTCATTCCTGGAAGATAAACCAGCGGCAATCGCCATGACGTCTACATCAACAATAGAGTTGTGTCTTCGACATAATATACACTCTTTGAACCCTTGCCATATTTCTTTTTTGCAGAAAAAGTAACGAATGGAAACACAGCCGAAAAGAAAAATCTCATCCAGATGAATGTAGTGATAACTTGCCATGAGTAATCCGTTACAGTCAGTGGAACATTTTCAACGTACTCTATCTGTTGTATGTATGACGTCACCAAGAAAGGAGTCTCAAGCACAACCCACAGCACAAACAATACTATTGTGTACGATGGTGTTAGAGAAAGATGGTTTATCTCTCGCTCTTTATTCTGCATTTCGGCGTAATCCTTGTCGGCAACCTCGCTGTTATTTGTGCATTTGAGCTTGCACGTTAGTTTCAAGTGTAAAATGTGAGTGAGAATAATGATGATGACAGGTCCAAAGAAACAAACAAATAACTTAATACAAAGAAATACGAATGATGCTCTTTCTGCGACCATACACAAGTACAGTTGAGGGTGAAATACAGAATTCACAGCGTCCGTTAAAAATGGAATACTGAAGGCCATAGAATGAGCCCAAAAATATGCAATACTGGACCAAATTCGATACGGCGTGAGCCAGGCATGGTATTTGAATGAAAAGCGATGTGAAAAGTATCGATCTGTGCTAAGTGCCGTCAACATCAGCATTTTTTTGATGGCCACAAAGTTCGTAAAAAGGAGCTCACTTTGCACATGAGGGCTACTTGAACCCACTCTCTGGATATTAAGAGGCACAGCATGATGGTCATGTTGAAGACACAGTCAACGGTGCACACGGCACACATGCTGGCTATAAGAAGATTTCGAGGAGACCTTAGCTTGATGTTGTTCATGAAAACAATGATGGTGAACAAGTTTCCTAGAAACGAAATCATGATGAAAAAAACGAGGAAGATGATACGAGGTGTTTTGGACACGCCAAATGCGTTCACTGTTGAAAAGTTTCCAAGAGAAATAGACTCCATGATATATGCTTGGCTTGAATTATTCTTTGATATGATATAGTAAAGTACACCCGTCACGCCAGGTGGCGTATAGGGAAATTTGGTGTTAGTGACCCTATATTTTACAGACCTTCATCACATGATTTGTGGGGTAATGTGGTCGGTATTACGCCCGTGCTGCTTTACTTTCCCAGAAAAAAATCCGGTACCCATTTAAGGCTGGGTGAACCCGGAAGCCGTCGGTTGGGATCGAACCCTACCCCTTGTCCTTTGTAGTCCAGTTCACTAACCACTGAGCTATCGTGGCTCCCGTGATATGATATGCTTGGCTTGAATTATTCCTTGATACGATATTGCTGACTTGAATTACTCAGTGATATAATATACCTGACATGAGTTATTCCGTGATATGCTTGATTTGAATTATTCGGTAGTATTGTATATTGATTTGAATTATTCGGTAGTATTGTATATTGATTTGAATTATTCGGTAGTATTGTATATTGATTTGAATTATTCGGTAGTATTGTATATTGATTTGAATTATTCGGTAGTATTGTATATTGATTTGAATTACTTCGTGCCATCTCTAGGTTGCTCTTCACACGCGATGACCTCACAAGCTACGATGCATGCTATTTCTTCAATGACTCTACTAATGACAAATATGTGTGTGTTGAAATACACTGGTATCGCAGATCGTCAGGTAGATACTGTAGTAATAGATGATCCAGTTTCCATACCTTGATTGCAGGTTTCTCTTGTGTGGCTGGTGTGTGGGTCTAATTTATTTATCGGTTACTAGCTATATTGTCATTTTGTAAGGTTACATATAAGTTGTACGGAAATGTCCAGCGTTTTCAACTAATTCCTGCCTTCGTCAGGTTTATCAATGGAATACTTAATAGACTTTCTGTATACATTCATTCAGCCGTAACTTTTATCCTATTGTAGCACAATGGTAGCTTGTAACTTGTTATTCTGGTCACGACAATGAAATGGTTGACGGACTTTGCATCGATGTCACATTCGCTGTGGCGGCTGAAGTTTGGGAGGAGCTACTCATTAGATTTGTCAATGATTGTCCGTTAGAAGGTGACATCGTGATTAATGAGAGAGCAACTTTCAATTTCCATTATAATGGAGGCATACTTGACATGGGAAGATGGATAGCCCCTGCAACCAGTAAAAATGTAGGAATTGTTATTTTTAATTAAATATATGTGTAGATGAAACGTACTTGTGGGTCTACTTGTGTGCAGTGACACTGATTATGTCAGTTAGTAGCTTTAACTGACGCTGACTTTTGCTTACAGACTATCACATCATTGTCCACATTTGCTTACAGACTGTCACATCACTGTCCACTTTTGCTTACAGACTGTCACATCAAACATCACTGTCCACTTTTGCTTATAGACTGTCACATCAAACATCACTGTCCACTTTTGCTTACAGACTGCCACACCACTGTCCACTTTTGCTTACAGACTGTCACATTACACATCACTGTCCACTTTTGCTTACAGACTGTCACATCACTGTCCACATTTGCTTACGGACTGTCACATCACTGTCTACTTTGCTTACAGACGGTCACATCACTGTCCACATTTGCTTACGGACTGTCACATCACACATCACTGTCTACATTTATTTACAAACTGTTATATCCCACATTTCTGCCAACTTTTGTTTACAGACTGTCACATCACTGTCCACATTTGCTTACAGACTGATACATAACTGTCCACTTTTGCTTACAGACTGTCACATCGCTGTCCACTTTTGCTTACAGACTGACACATCACTGTCCACTTTGCTTACAGACTGACACATCACTGTCCACTTTGTTTACAGACTGACACATCACTGTCCACTTTTATTTACAAACTGTTACATCTCACATCACTGTCCACTTTTGCTTACAGACTGACACATCACTGTCCACTTTTATTTACAAACTGTTACATCTCACATCACTGTCCACTTTTGCTTACAGACTGACACATCACTGTCCACTTTTGCTTACAGACTGACACATCACTGTCCACTTTTGCTTACAGACTGACACATCACTGTCCACTTTTGCTTACAGACTGTCACATCACACATCACTGCCCACTTTTGCTTACAGACTGACACATCACACTTCACTGTCCACTTGTATTTACAAACTGTTACATCCCACATCACTGCCAACTTTTGCTTACAAACTGCCATGTGACGTATGATATAACCTGTACATTATAACCTACTATAGGGAATAAAGAGGAATGCTTTGCAGTCCAAGTACCTCCTTACCTGTGATCGATAGCAGTCTTGATCTAGGCACAATGAACAATCCATTTAAATAATTAACTAATCAAGCGGAAAAAAGAGCAGCATGCACGCATAACCTCTCCCTGGCATGTTTACAAGTATACAGCCTCAAACGTCAGCACAAAATGAGATGGCTACAGCCTGCAACAAGAAATATCCCGCCTGGCATGCGCCGTGTCTATCTCTATCGACAAACGTGTTCCTTCATGCCCTGCTCGTACCAGTGGTTAATTCGGTGGGCCCCGACAATTGCATTAAGTTCTTTCTGTCAGCGACGCCCCACACTTTGTTTGCTGCATTCTCTGCGGCCACGGCTCAGCTACGAGAGCGCCTATTCGATTTGGTCATCAGTGAATAATATTAAAAGTGTCGACTCTATTTTATGGATTTAAAATAAAAACGTTTTACATATTTTTACATTTATTTTTGAAATGATCAATTGTAGTGCCCGAGCTGTTTTGTTCAATCCAAGGGTTACACAAAAACATAATTGTATATCGAATATACCGGATTGTTTTGTTTTATAATCTCCTGGGCGGGAAAATAACCGTGTCACCACAATCATGTGCCTCGCGTATCATATCTCATAGCGTTGACGATCGTATTTCTTCCTCGATCCTCTGACTTTGCTCAAGAACTTTGCAATTACTTCGTGTCTTTCCTTTCCGGTCATATTTTCTTTCACCCACCGTTTCTGTTTTCCAGATAATCATTCCTAATTATGTGTTCAATTAATGCTGCTTGTATTCTTTTTCCGTTGTCTTATTGTACTTTCAATATTCGTCTATCATATATATTTTTTTTAAAGTTTTGCATATTGATCAGTTTTTCCCTGGCAGCTGTGTGGACAGGGGTACCTCGCCACACAGGCAGATTACTCCGTCTTCGGAAGTACTCATATTTTTTCCGTCCATGAGTAATTCACGTTTCAAGACCGGCCTCGCTGCTGAGATCACGGGTGGTTGCCGCAGAGAGAAATCATAAATAAAATCTCAACTGGTGCAGTAGGATTTGAACCCACAATCTCTCTGTCTCAAGACCAGCGTTTGGCCTCGAGACCAACCAGTATATGGACATGATGTTATTATCCACATTTTTGAATTGTCGACATAATTTTAATCTATCTATTGACCTTTCGAGCCGTAACCGGCCCATAGGGCGTAGACCAAGATACACTTCTCCTATATGAATTTTTGTTCTAGCAGTTTTCTTTTAAAGATATTTTATTAAATCTCGCCATCTGTCTCTGTTCTGTGCAAGCAGTTCTATCTCATTGAGGGAGCCGATTCCTGCTGCTCTTGCCTCTCTCATCAATGTTCTTCTCAGTGTCTCCCTGGGTCTTCCTCTTTTTCTTTTACCTGTTGTTTCCCATATGAGGGTTTGCTTTGCTATTCGATTATTATCTCTTCTCATCACATGTCCAACGTATGACCATCGTCTTTTCTTTATTACTGAAGATATTAGTGGTTGATTGGCGATTTCTCTAATTTCCTCGTTTGTTTTGAATTCGTTCCATTCTATACCAAGTATTTTCCTTAGACATTTATTTTCGAATGCGTTCAACTTTGTTTCTATATCTCTTGTTGTTTTCCAGCTTTCACACGCATACGTAAGGGTTGATAGTACATTTGATTTGAATAGCCTAAGTTTTGTGTTTGTGCTAATGAGTTTTGATTTCCACAACTTTTCAAGGCTTCTGAAAGACATTGCTGCTTTAGCCAGTCTGATTCTAATTTCTTTGCTCGTATCCCCTTCTCGATCAATGTGACTTCCAAGATAGATAAAGTGATCGATCTCTTCTACTGGTTTGTTTTCCATGTATATTTTGTCACTTGTTGGAATTAAACTTTTCAAGACTTTAGTCTTTTCATGATTGACCTCAAGCCCAATTTTGCTGGCTATTGATGATAGTTCATTTGTGTTTTCCTGCATCGTTTTTATCTGACTGCTGATGAGAACTATGTCATCAGCAAAGTCGAGGTCCTCCAAATGGTCTCCTTGTATCCATTCGATGCCTTTATTACCAGTGCAGCATTTCTTCATTATGAAGTCCATAACAATTCCAAATAACAAGGGCGATAAAATACATCCTTGTTTAACCCCAGTTTCTATTGGGAAACATTCGCTCAGTCCTTCCTCTGTTCGAACTGCACATGTGTAACCATCATACATGTCTTTGATAATATTTATGATTTTTGATGGTAAACCATATTTTAATGGTGGTCAGAAAAAAAAAAATTCCAGTAATCATTTAAGGCTGTTCCACTTAAATGCTGTAACCAGTTCCACTGGTCTCCCCTCCTCTTCTGAATAGGAAGCATGGCAGATCCCTTCCTCATAGAATGTCGTACCTCTCCTGGATAAAAAGCATGACTTGAGAAAGGAACACTTTAGAAGCGTCATTTATCCCCCCCCCCCCCCCCCTAAACCCCATAGAAGGTCATACCTCTCATGAAAACAAAGCCTGAAAGAAGGAACTTTAGAAGCGTCATTTATCCTCCCCAACCCCATAGAATGTCATACCTCTCATGAAAACATCATCATCATCATCATCATCATCATCATGATCGAGTGCCTTCTCCGCAACGAAGGTTGGCTACCATGGATCGCCAATCTACTCTGTTTCTTGCTTTGATGGTGCAGGCTGTCATTGATTGACTTTTCCATCTTTTGATGTTACTCGTCCATGTTAGTCTTGGTCTGCTTCTACCTCTTTTACCTTGTATTTTCCTTCCAATATTACTTTTAGTAGGCTGTTGTATCTTTTAACATGAACCAAAAATTTCATTTGTCTTGTCTTAATTGTTTTTAGTAGTTCTCTTTTTATTTTCAGTTGTTTTAAAACTTCCTCGTTTGTTTTCTTTTCTTTCCATCCAATTCTATCTATTCTTCTATAAATCCACATTTCAAAGGCTTCAATTTTCTGTTCTGTTTTCTTGTCTAATGCCCATGTTTCTGCACCATTCAGGAATATTGAGAAGATGTAACATTTTGTCATTCTTAGTTTGTCATGAAAATAAAGCCTGGCTTAAAGAAGGAACGCTTTAGAAGCTTCATTTATCCTCTCACCCCCATTAGAATGACGCATCATTAACAATCTTGCCCAGTAGTTACCAGCGTTCCTTGAACGGCTCTTCTTACAGACACCAATGGTAGTTGCCATCATTGTTCTCGTAAACACTGAGGTTGATGTTACTGCTGTGTTTTGTTACAATGTTATAACGAACTATTTAGTGTTTCTCTTTTGCCCAACATGTGATCATTTACCCATTAGCAGTTTGCCATAAAATAGTTTCTTTGCTAGACAGAGATCTGGTAAACCTACAGATGCGTGTATGTACATGCAGCAGGTTTACTTAAAATTAAATTAGTAGTTTTAATATTGTATACTATATAACTACAGATGACAGACTTCTAAAACAAGTAGAGGAATTTAAATATATAGGGAGTCTAGTGACAAACGACAATTCACAAACAGCAGAGACTTTAGATACAACAAAGCTTGTCAAATCATTGGACAGCTTCCACAACTATTGTCCAACAAGGAAATAACTCGAGGCAAAACGGGCACTTGGGAGCCGCGATAGCTCAGTGGTTAGTGAACTGGACTGCAAAGGACAAGAGGAAGGGTTCGATCCCAACCGACGGCTTCCAGTTCACCTAGCCTTTAATGTGAACCGGTTTTTATCTGGTAAAGTAAAGCGGCACGGGCGTAATACCGACCACATTACCCCAAAAATCATGTGATGAAGGTCTGTAAAATGTATGGTCACTAACACCATATTCCCTATACGCCACTTGGCGTGACGGGGGTACTTAACTTTTTTTTTTTTTTAAACGGGCACTTAAAGTACAGTCTTCATTCCAACGTTGTGCTAACAATGCCAGTCCTGGACCCTTGATGCAAAAATAATAAGAAAATAACCTTTACTGAAATGAAATGTGTTAGACGAATGACAAGAAACGGTCTGAGAGATAAAATCAGAAATGAGGAACTGAGAAAAAAGCTAGGAATAACCCCCGCCATATAATATATAAAGAAACAACAGATAAAATAGTTTGGCCACGTGACAAGGCAGACATATCAAAACACAACATTGACAGCCCCCCCCCCCCCAAAAAAAAAAAAAATGTCTGTGCACAACTTCAGTAGTTGTGGTCGTATACAATGTTGAAACTGTATTTCATTGACAGTAACGCTGTATTATTTAAAGCAATATGTGTATACTTGTATTATTTCAGGCTGACAGCTAGAGTGAAGAGGGGAATGCTGCATCACACAGGTCACTTTATTTACATTCTCTGAGTGTCCCAAGAACACTGACTTTAAATTAGATAGGCAGAGAAAATGTCCAAGAACACTGACTTTAAATTAGATAGGCAGAGAAAATGTTCAAGAACACTGACTTTAAATTAGATAGGCAGAGAAAATGTCCAAGAACACTGACTTTAAATTAGATAGGCAGAGAAAATGTCCAAGAACACTGACTTTAAATTAGATAGGCAGAGAAAATGTCCAAGAACACTGGCTTTAAATTAGATAGGCAGAGAAAATGTCCAAGAACACTGACTTTAAATTAGATAGGCAGAGAAAATGTCCAAGAACACTGACTTTAAATTAGATAGGCAGAGAATATGTCCAAGAACACTGACTTTAAATTAGATAGGCAGAGAAAATGTCCAAGAACACTGACTTTAAATTAGATAGGCAGAGAAAATGTTCAAGAACACTGGCTTTAAATTAGATAGGCAGAGAAAATGTCCAAGAACACTGGCTTTAAATTAGATAGGCAGAGAAAATGTCCAAGAACACTGGCTTTAAATTAGATAGGCAGAGAAAATGTCCAAGAACACTGACTTTAAATTAGATAGGCAGAGAAAATGTCCAAGAACACTGACTTTAAATTAGATAGGCAGAGAAAATGTCCAAGAACACTGGCTTTAAATTAGATAGGCAGAGAAAATGTCCAAGAACACTGGCTTTAAATTAGATAGGCAGAGAAAATGTCCAAGAACACTGACTTTAAATTAGATAGGCAGAGAAAATGTCCAAGAACACTGACTTTAAATTAGATAGGCAGAGAAAATGTCCAAGAACACTGGCTTTAAATTAGATAGGCAGAGAAAATGTCCAAGAACACTGACTTTAAATTAGATAGGCAGAGAAAATGTCCAAGAACACTGGCTTTAAATTAGATAGGCAGAGAAAATGTCCTAGAACAGGAATGGAGTGGCATTGTCCATGGTCTATGCTCCAAAACGGGGTTTTGATTGATGCTGTGAGTCGGGTGCACATTTTCTTCCAGCTGTATTCTGACAGTGCTGTGATAATCCCATATTTGTGCACTATGAAGTAGCTAGTAATGCTATGATGTAGCTCGTAAGGCTATGAAGTAGCTAGCAACGCCACACTTTTATGTTCAATACAGAAGTACTGAAGACTAAACTGCAAAGAGGGAAAGGGGGGGGGGGGGTGTGGTGGGGGGGGGAACCAAACGTCATTCTTGTGGTCTACTTAATAATTAAGAAGATTAATGATAAATCCATGAAATTGAAATCTTGCTCTAAAAAACAATTGGTAGAAAAGATTTTTTTTTTTTTTTAAAAATCGGGATTTATTTGTTAACAATACTTGACTTACTACTCACATTATCTTTGAGAAACCATAAATGTAAGCTATTACAGGAACAATGATTCAGTGGGTGTAGTATTAAAAGAAGCAGAGATTAACAAAAAACGATGAAAAACAAATAAGAAAAAAGTATGTGAGCTACGAATGCTGAATTTGGTTGAAATATTTGAGGCTGTAAAGGGGAAACATAGATTAATAGTTATATCAAGAGTTGAAGTAATAGTCACAAATGTCGAAAGAAGAAGAAACAGAAAATGGAATTGAAGGTTGTGTGGTATTTGAGGTGTTATCAAGCTATATTACTTGATGATGCATAATGTTGATACAGTCATCATCATCATGTGCCATACCATTTGGCGTAGGCGATCATGTACTTCCACAATCTTCTATATACAGTGCATCGTATCAGTTCTGTTGTTGACTGTTTTCCATGCCATGACACCAAGCTATCCAGTAGTTTCTCTATTTGTCGTCTGTGATCTCTTTTTCCTTTTATTTTGCCAGTTGTAACCAAGTATTCCAACTTTCCTCTTCTCATGATGTGACCCAAAAATGTGGATTGTTTCTTTCTGATGTTTTTTTATGAACTTATTTTTGTGTTGGCCTCTTTGAGAATTTCCTCATTGGTCTTTTTAGCTGTCCAGGGAACTTTCAACATTCTTCTGAGAAATCCCATCTCTGTGGCCTCTAATCGTCTTTTCATTTGTTTATCTACTGTCCATGATTCGCTTCCATAGGTCAGAATTGGTTCTACATAGCATCGATGAACTCTGTTTCTCATTTCTATTGACAGATTTGTTGCATAAGATATTTTTCATTTTCTGAAATGCTATTTTGTCCTTAGCTATTCTGCTTTTTATTTCTGTAGTGCATCTTCCATCTGAAGTTATTATTGTGCCCAAGTATTTGAAACGTTGCACTTGTTTCAGGTTTGTCCTGTTTATTTTTATGTTGCATGATGGTAATGATTGTTTCTTCGATATGACAATTACTTCTGTTTTCTTACTATTCAGACTGAGACCTTTCTTGTTGCTTTCTTTTACTTTTACGTCTATTATTTCTTGTAGTTCATTTTCTGTCTCTGCCATTAAGACTGTGTCATCCACATATCGCAAATTATTTATGTTGTGACCGTTGACTTCAATTCCTATTTTGTCTATTATTGATCTCATAATATTTTCGCTGTAAAGTGAAAATAGATCTGACGACAGAACACAGCCTTGTCTGACTCCTTTTTTTATATATTGGAATTGTCTTGTTTGGTTGCTAATATGTATGGCTGCTGTTTGTTGCCAGTACATGTTTTTTTTTAATGATTCGCAGATCTTTGCCTTCAATGTTTAATTTCTCCAGCACATTGTTTATTTCCACATGTTTTACTTTGTCAAATGCTTTTGTGCAGTCTATAAAGCACATATAATATAAGTGCATTCTAGATCTTTCTTTACCTCTATGGCTCTTTCTATCAATGTTCTTAAGATGTATATTGCATTATTGGTGCCCTTCCACAAATTCACATTGTTCCTCACTTATTTCTGGTTTTATTTTGTTTCTTTTACGTCTCATGATGATTCTTAGTAATATTTTCGTCATGTGGCTCATAAGACTGATAGTGCGATGGTCCTCATAATCAGTGGCGCCTGACTTTTTCGGTATGGCTACAAAGATAGATTTTAGTAGATCTTCAGGTATGTGTCCAGTGTTATATATGTTATATATGAGTAGCTTTGTTATGACTTGTACTCCCAACTCTCCTAATGCATTTACCTTTTTGTTTGTTATATTGTCGGGACCTGGGAGCTTTGCCTCTTTTCATGTGTTGAATTGCGTCCTCCGCTTCACTCTGCATTATTGATGAGCATGTGTCTTTGTCTCTGGTCTTTCATCATCATAGAGTTGACTGATATATTCTGTCCATTATCTTCTCCTGTCCCATTATTATATTTCCTTCCTTTGATTTCACACATCCTGAAACTTTGACTTCTTTTCTCCCTGTTAATTTATTTAACTGATTGTGCATACATTTTGAGTCTTTCTTTTGTTGTTTTTCCATTTGTTCACATTTCTGTTTTAACCAACCTTCCTTAGCTTCTCTGCATTTGTTTCGGATCTCTTTGTGCAATATTTTGTATGTCCGTTTTTCTTTCTTATGTTCTCGTCATTCATCCATAGTTATAGTATTTCCTCTGTCATCATTTATTTTTGTTGATTGTTGAATCGATTGTTTAAGCATTTCCCACTGCTCCTCGATGTCCTGCATTTTCTCAATTGCATTATATCCATTTTGTACGATCGTACTGTGCTTATCACTTATCTGCTCTAAGCATATCTAGTTCTAATTTTATATATCTTGGGGATTTCTGTGTCTTCCGTAGTTTTATTCTTATCTTTGCAACTACTGGTACGTGGTCACTATTGCAATCTGCTCTTGGCCTTGTTTTAACAGATATTAGCTCATTCCTGAATCTTTTCTGTACCATTATAAAATAAATTTGATTGTGTACTTTTTGTATGGGCTTTGCCATGTCCATAGTCGCCTATGGTGTTGTTTGAACCAGGTGTTACCTATAATCATTTCATGTGTCTTTACCCAATCTATCCCCTCTGTCATTCGTCTCTCCAAGGCCATGCCCCCCCCCCCCCCCAGTCACATTTTGCACTTTAGCTGTTCCTACCTTTACATTGAAATCCCCTAATATAATAGTTATTTCTTGGGATTTACACTGTTCCATGGTCATCTCTCGCTCATTGTAAAAAGTGTCAATGTCACGTTCTTCGCTATTACTTATTGGTGTATAAGCTTGAATTATGTTGATATCCATTGGTTACCTCTTGAGTGATTTTACTAGCAGAATTCTATCTGATACTGGCCAAAATCCTTTCACTGTTTTGCTTCTTTCTCTATTTAACATGGTGCCTACTCCTCTTTCGTTTGATACAGTAGACGACTGAATTAAAAGTCCACGAAGAGTAGAAAGTCAGATCATAGATGTTAGATAAAATATGTTCAATGAATGAAGACAACAGCCATCATGGATATTCTTTGTTGTATGATGAACAAATAATGAGATACTTAATAATCTGTTTAGAGTGGAATGCATTAGAACAAATTAACAAATAACCAATGGTCAGTTGAAGTAATGTTTTTATTTAATATATTTATTTATTAAATTTTATGATGAACTTTCTCATTCAAAATCTACATGGACAGGAGCCACCTTAACATCAAAGATTAGTTGAGATGATAGATATCAAATGTCATCATTATCTTGCATTGATGGTACCTTCTGGCAGGCTGTCATTGGCCTGTCTCTTGATATTAATCTTTTCCTTTAATATCCATCATTTTAGTATCCATCATTTTAATCTGGTACTTTCTAATGTGTTTTGTTTACTTTTTTTCATTTCTCCTATATACATCAGATTACATACTTTATTATTATTATAATTTTTATTTTTTTTAAAAAATAAATATTATATTATCTTTCAATAATGTATTAATAAAATAGGACAATCTAACAGTAACAGCCATGTATAAAACCACCAAACTACATTCAAAATGAAAAATCAACTGTACAGTTTGGAATTCACCATAAGCAGTAAAGAAAATATCACAAACAATTGCTATAATTTAGATATTCAATTTATGGAAAGATATTCTTGTAGCTCTGAATAAGAGGTGACATCTACTCTTGATATTTTGTGTTTTAAATTAAATTTAGCTCAACTGTTTTAAGCACAAGACCATATGAAAAGTCTGTGAAATTATGCTCAATAAGGCAATAATATATTATGCATAAGAAAGAGTCAAAACTTATAAAGTTTTAGAAAATTATTCAACACAGGTGTAACAGAATAAATAAATCCACCTTCTAATATCAAGAAGTCATAGCATTTCCAAAGCAAAGAAATGCTAAATGATTCTTTACTTGGAAGAACCCATTACAAGATGATAAAATCACATTTTGTCACTATCACAAACTATCAAGACAATAGGCTATTGAAAAAAATGGTCTGTTTTTCTCACATCAAATATTGTAGTACAGTTAACTGTCTTGTGGTTAGTGAATCACAGTTGACCAAGATCTCGTTTCAACTGCATGTGGAGCTTCCTAGAAACAATTTCTACCCCTGTCGGTTGGCCACAGAGATCTCCATTTGCTGATGTTAAAAAGCTCTTCACCACCTCCATTTTCAATGATTCTTGCCAGCAGGAGCCAGGAAATCAAAGATATTTCTGTAGTCTACTGGATTCTAAGAGCAACATTGTCCTATGTAGAAAGCACAGCAAAATTTTGTGGCATTGTACAAAATGAACCACAATAAACATTAATGTCAAATTCTTTAGTTCATAGCAATAAGTGAAGCAAGAAACAGTAGAAGAATGCTATATTTACTGTTGACATAAATTAACATTTAAATTTAATTATATAAAAAGAGTAACAGACTGGGGACAATTAATAGGTTAGAAGAGCTTAACAAAAAAATAAAAAGTAAACAGGCAATACAAATGACAATTTGAAAAGAAGGAGCACAGCAATAACCCAACATAATGAAAACATATAATTAAAATAAAGATAAGCATTAAAGCATATTTTTAAAAATGTGACAAGACTTAATGACAATATAACAATAAGGAGTAACATCTTGAAATTGAATATTGTATTCCCAGTGGAAACAGCAACATGAGAGCATCATATGTACAGTACCATTGCTCTCATGAAACTGTCTGTTTGAAACAGCATGTCACATGTAGAAACATTTATATAAATTTACAAAAGAGCAGGCTAATTTATGTGTTGTGCTTATCAAGAAATTCAATTAGTGCTATCAACAGCTAACACTATCTAACTGATCCGGATTTCTAGACATCTATACTTTTTAGTAATTTTTCTCAGCAATAAAAGAAGGTAGTTTGCCAATTAATAATGCAATATGCATCCTGAGAATAATGATAGAAAGAGCTGTAGAGGTAAAGAAAGATCTACATATGTGCTTTATAGACTACGTAAAAAGTATTTAACAAAGTAAAGCATGTGGAAATAATCAAAATGAAACAAGGAGTCAGACAAGGCTGTGTTTTGTCGCTTGATTTGTCCTCATTTTACAGCAAAAATATTATGAGATTGATAATAGACAAAAATGGAATTAAAGTCAACAGTCACAACATAAACAATTTGCGAAATGCGTGATGACACAGTCACAATAGTAGAGAGGGAAAATGAACTACAAGAAAAGATAGACATAATATTAGAATATAGCAACAAGAATGGTCTCAGTCTGAATAGTAAGAAAACAGACGTAATGGTAATATCAATGAAACAATCATTACCATCATGCAACATAAAAATAAATGGGACAAATCTGAAACAAATGCAATGCATCAAATATTTGGGCACATCATTAGATGGAAGATGCACCACAGAAATAAAAAGCAGAATAGCTCAGGTCAAAGAAGGATTTCAGAAAGTAAAAGTCTTCTTCTGCAACATGTCTATGTCAATAGAAGTGAGAAAGAGAGTTTAGCGGTGATATATAGAGCCAATTCTGACCTATGGAAGCGAATCATGGACAGTAGAAAAACAAATGAAAAGAGGATTAGAGGCCACAGATATGGAATTTCTCAAATGAATGTTGAAAGTTCCCTGGACAGGTAAAAAGACCAATGATGAAATTCTCAAAGAGGTCAACACAAAAAGGCAGCTACTAAAAAAGAAAGAAACAATCAGCATTTTTCAGGCACATTATGAGAAGAGGGAAGTTGGCGCACTTGGTACAACTGGCAAAATACAGGGAAAGAGAGATCGTGGATGACAAAGAGAGAAGATAGCCTGTGTCATGGCATGGAAAACAGTCAGCAACAGAATTGATATGATGCACTGTGGATAGAAAATTGTGGAAAAACATGATTGCCTACACCATCCAGTATGGCACAGGATAATGTTGGTACTTTTAAATATCTTAGCAGTTGATGTAGTCAACTCATCAGGTAAGATAACAAAAGATATTTTTATTTACAACTTAGTAACTTCTGATGGAGAGTTCCACTAATAAATATTTAACCATGGTATATTTTTAATACACAAATTAATGAATGCTTTCAGCTTTTTATTTTTATGCTGAAGACAGAAGTGTTGCGTGAAAGGCGCAGATATTGTGGGTTGCTATAAACTAGTGATACAACGCATCCACTTTATAGGTAACACAATGAAAAAAGAAAAGGTTCTTTTTTGGGAGAGGGATGTAAAAATTAATGACACTACATTAAACTGATTTCTCTTTACAATTCAATAATTACTCTTGTTTCTTGAATTTACTCTACACAAGTCAAAAAATAATCTGGTTTCTCTGAAATTACTCTGCACACAACTTCCTTAATCTTATTTCTCTGAACTGCCCCAAATACAAAACTGATGTTTCTTTTCTGAAATTGCTTTATTCTCATTACATATATTAGTATTTCTCTGAACTTGTGACAAACATAACTCTATTAATCTTTCTTCTCTGAACTTCTGCCACATATAATTAACATTTTTAACACTCAGTCTCAACTTATCTTTTACAGAATCAACTTCACCTATCTTCAGATACAATCTTAATTTCTGATATATGATTCTTTTAACCCTTCTCTTATTCATTCTCCGCAGTTACCACACAGTAAAAAGATTAAAATAGCCCCATGAAATATATGTTGTAAATTGTCTTCTAAGTAATAAATCGCTGCAAAATTTAGTGTTGTGGAGGCCAGTGCTTTCTTCACTGTTATATCCCCCCTCCCCCAGCATAACTATGTTAGCAACTTTAAACAATATTTTTACAACTGTGTGGATTAAAGAATGTTTTACAAGGAACAACCACTACCCCATTTAATTAAGAAGCTAGTGCACTAAATGTTTCACTACATAAAGTACATGCATAAGCTTGTTCCATGTTAAGCTCTTTAAGGAATGAATGCTGCCACATTTTTTTCCACACTTCCTTTTGACCTTGCTCGTCTATTTGCAACCCCTTCATTACTCATCTGTTGAAATATGTTTTTACAGGTTAAACATCTGAGCTTATAGAAAACAGAAACTACAGTACAGGAAACAAATTATAATAAGAAAAGCAACACCAGTTTAGGTTTCCAGGAAACATTGTCACTGAGTGCCATCTCTGCATCAAAGGTTGGCTATCATGGCGCACTGTTCCACTCTGTCTTTTGCTTTGATA
Source organism: Megaustenia siamemsis (assembly GCA_032433765.1). Classification (NCBI taxonomy): domain Eukaryota; kingdom Metazoa; phylum Mollusca; class Gastropoda; order Stylommatophora; family Ariophantidae; genus Megaustenia; species Megaustenia siamemsis. Next base: position 103,180,502 of record JAVIAB010000092.1, read on the forward strand.
GTGCAGGTTGTTATGGGCTGACTTGTTCATCTTTTGATGTTGCTCGTCCATGTTAGTCTTGGTCTGCCTCTTTTACCTTGTATTTCCCGTTCCAAAATTACTTTTAGTAGGCTCCTGTGTCTTTTAACATGCACCAAAAATCTCATGTCTTGTTTGGATTGTGTTATTTCTTTTCTTTTCTTTCCATCCTATTCTTCTATAAATCCACATTTCAAAGGTTTCAATTTTCTGTTCTGTTTTCTTGTCTAATGTCCATGTTTCTGTCAGGAATAGAAGACCTTAAAGATATATATATAAAAAAGTAAAGAGCCCCTGTCACACCAAGTGGCGTATAAGGAATATGGTGTTAGTGACCATAATTTTTACAGACCTTCGGCACATGATTTTGGGGTAATGTGGTCGGTATTATGCCCGTGTCGCTTTACTTTCCCAGAAAAAAATCCGGTACCCATTTAAGGGAGAGTACCCCGAAGTAAAACAACCCCACTGCCTTGTGGGTGAGACTTTTTAGTCAAAGTCTAGCGGAGCCAACCGTAAACAAACCGACGAAAGGCAACAGAAAGCCACCATCGTAATTTCTTTGTACAATCATGAATCGCCACAACAGTTGTGGTGAGACATGATCACCTACGCCAGTAGGCCCGGTACTTGATGATGATGACCCATTTAAGGCTGGGTGGACCCGGAAGCTGTCAGTCAAGATCGAACCTGACCTCTTGCTTAAAGATATAATATATTCTAAAATGCTGAACTAATGCCTGATTATTATAAATATGCACATGAATATACATATTTTTCTGGTTTTTCTTTTTCACATCCAATTTAGGTTAATGTCTATTCTGATCACTAATGCAATGAATCTGTGAAGAGCTCAGAAACTTCGGTAGAGTCTATTTTAGGACAACTATTATACAGATAAATAAGGAAGTTCTGAATCAGCCGAAAATGAAAAAAAGAACTACTTAGCACAATTTGAAAAAGTCAAGTGAAATTTTTTGAACGTGAAGAACCATAATACCCTTCTTAAAGTCATCTTGGAAGGGAAAGTACAAGATAGACACAGTTCTAAACTAAAGTGGACAGATAACATCAAATGGTGGACAGGTGAACCTATGATAACATGCACCAATAAGACAAGAGATGGAGTAAAATGGTACCCCATGGTAGCCAACACCTAGTTGTGGAGACTCACACCCAATGAATGAATTAATCTCGTGCAGACAACACAAAAATGGTCATAGAAAATAATATTTAAAAAAAAAATAGCATAGGCTGTACGATTTGAAAAAAAGGGCCATTAGTGTGACTTCAAGCATTAAAAAATTGATCTACATATAAAATATTAAAAAAATCAAATGTATGCAGAATTGCAAAAATGGTTCTGCTTATACATGAGCTTGTCAATGAAATGAAAGCAATAGAGCTGGAATCTGTCAGGAACTCACAGCTGATATTTTTGTCAGGATTAATGAATCAGAACTATCCAGACCCTACTCCATCTCTTTGTGGTGTATCTAGAAAAAGACAACCAGTAAAGTCTGGCCAAGCGAGTAGCATTCAAAGAGGGAAGACAACCCAGTACTAAAAAATGTCATGCTGAAGTCAGAGTGTTTGTCCAAGAGACGTAAATATCACAGTTCTAATGCAAACCTCGACACAACCCTTTTAAGGATGATGATGGGCACAATCAATTCCTTTAGCAGTCAAAGAGTGAACGGGAGAAAGAGATTGTACCAATCTACATTAGAAACCATTATAGATACAACCAACTCCATGTGGGGGCCACATGTATTGTGCATTGCTGCTAATGATAAGGTATGATAATAAAACTTCAAGTCAGCGACTAGCAATCACACTAACATTTCATTGCTTAACTGTCGAAAGAAATCTCAATTTACAGTTGGATTATTGCTTATTCGTAAGTATTTCTAATTACTTGTCACTTTGGATGTTTTATTCTTCAAGAAATTGCTACAATAATTTAATGTTCCAATACATTTTGAAATGAAGCGCTAGGTTTTTGATAAGAAGTAGATTTGCAACTTTAGAGAAACAGAGAAAGGCTAAATTATTTTCATTCTCTGGCTATTAATGGGTGAAAAAAATGTTTGAAATGCATGGAGTGGAGTACTTTTTAAAAAAATTTAAGAGTAGTGGTTTTGCTGCTTTTCATTATTTTAATAATTAATTTACTGGTTACTCTATAAAAAAATATTAACATTTTTTAATACAATGTTATATCTTACTGTGCAGAATTGGAAAGAAATCTGCCAATCTTGGGGGTATTTTTTTTTCCCAACCACGAGTACAACTCACACTGCTTCCAGCAGGAATCGAACACAGGTATCCAAACGTCGGTAGCCTAGCTGGGTGGTTTTCCCAACTAGGTACCAAGGCACCCAGACATTGATGTCATGTTTAACTGGAATTTCACTGAAGCTATTATATTAACATAAAAAAAAATTTGATGTGAATGGTTTTCCAATTTCTATGCCTTTTTTTTTTATATCTGGCGTACAGGTTCACCACTTATAAAATATGGATGTTATGCTTGTGCCTTAATAGAATTATGAACCGTAAATAGCTTTGAGATATAAATTTACATATGCTAATTATATTTATTTCTTACATGTCACTAACACCAAATTCCTCAATATGCCTATTAAGGCGTGGAACCTTTACTTAAATTATTTAATCAAACAGAAATACAGAAACAATTATAGCTAACTACATCTAGAAATCATAATGACAAGGTACACAATATTACTGAAAGCTTAGAAATCTATCATTTAAAGCGAAACATTAACACTTCAGTCTGCTCCGCTAACAGTTAACATCATAAACACACATGCTGTTTGATTGTCATGGAAAACAAGCAGTTAGGGAAGTAGTCTTGAACAATGTATGTTGAAGATGGATATACAAGACCATAAAGGGGAAAATAGTGCAATGTAAAGATTACAAAGAAAAAAACCAAATGTGACTGCACTTACTGATTTCTGTTTACCTTCATATTCAAATGAAACTTAATTTCCAGGATTATTTTTTCAAATTATTGTGGTCCCTTTCTTAATCATAATTTGGTTCCAGACAAGGAATCACATGTTGTTATCAAAATCCAGTTGCAGTAGCCACACATTGAAGATTGATACATGTTAGATGAATTATTTTGTTTTATCAACATAAGGTAGATTTAAAATTGTGTTGCTGTCAATAGGAAAACAAGTAGCTCCTTCTTGTGTGTTCATAGACTTAATGTTAAAAGATGTTGGTCTTGCTACACATGTGAATGAGTTTTTGTGACGAAATTTTAAGAATGGATAATAAATGTCTGTCTTTTCAGTGATACTATTGATCATAGTTAAGATCAAAACATGTACAAAGTTTGTGATTTGCATGTTTTCACAATGACATGAAAGTGTTTAATGGAGAACCAATGATACTAATAGAAAGATTTAGGTGAGTCCATGAACTTGTTTGTGCAATTTAAGTTTGTGTATGTTGTTTTTGACAAAAGTTTATTTCTAATTTCACATAGGAGAGAGAGAGAGAGAAAATGGGGATGGGTGAGGGGTCTGAATACTTAAAGATTCAGACGTACATTAGATGTAATTTCCTATACTTTGTTAATTTGTATTTTTTTCATTTGCCAAGTTAATATCTATTGTCCTTTTGAGCTGAAGACAGCACATAGGATGGAAATGCAAGATTCTATGTCTGATGATCTTGTTATTAAGTGTCAGACTTTGCATAAGACCCACATTGTGTCTCACAACACATTCTTGTTCTGAGAGAGCCTCTCAACCATAGCAAGGAAACTGATGATGGTTTTTCTTGCCTCAGTGTTATTCTCAGTATTTTTCTAAGTTGGCCTCTTCTTCTTTTGCCCATGCTAAGTTTAAGACATGAAATAATACAACAAGAAAAACAACAAAGAAACTTATCTTGGGGATATGAGGGTGTCATTCTGGATGCAGCATTATGGCGAAATGGATAAACAATTTAGGGTTTTGTATAACAAAGACCCACTTTCAATATCATTCAAGCTCATTAAAAGTACTTATATTACACTATTTAAACAAAGCAATGGTATGTATATTAGATTCAATTTTAATCAGTCATATTAAAGTCATCATGAAAATGGGTTCTCTAAACATTAGAAATCTTTTACCTTGGTGATTCATTCTGAGTGAACATTATTTGTCATGCTCTTGGTGTCCTTTCATCTTTAGCACTGCTTACTATAGCCAATTTGACTTTTGTTTTCTTCACTAGTATCATCTTCAAATGGCTTTCTGTATAGCAAATATTTTAATAATTTGATCACTCCACCTCCCCCCCCCCCCTTTTCCAATATGTATATATTCATCTCTATAAACTATAAATTATGTTTTGTTTGTTCCTGTAATATACACTCTACTATTCTTCACAATTCATGAAAGCATCATTGATCATGGACAGTAAACAAACAAATTAAAAGATGATTAGAGGCCACAGAGATGAGATTATATTAGAGGCCACAGAGATGAGATTATATTAGAGGCCACAGAGATGAGATTATATTAGAGGCCACAGAGATGAGATTATATTAGAGGCCACAGAGATGAGATTTCTTAGAAGAATGTTGATAGTTCCCTGGACAGCTAAAAAGACCATCGAGGAAATTCTCAACACAAAAAGGGAGCTCCTAAGAAACATCAGAAAGAAACAATCAACATTTTTCAGGCACATCATGGGAAGAGGGAGCCGTGATAGCTCAGTAGTTAGTGAAGTAGACTGCAAAGGACAAGAGGTAGGGTTCGATCCCAACCGATGGCTTCCAGGTTCACCCAGCCTTAAATGTGTACCAGATTTTTTTCTGGGAAAGTAATGCGGGACGGGCGTAATATCGACCACATGTGCTGAAAGTCTGTAAAATTTATGGCCACTAACACCATATTCCCTATACGCCACTTGGCTTGACTCTTTACATTTTTACTTTTTATCATGGGAAGAGGAAAGTTGGAATACTTGGTTACAACTGGCAAAATACAAGGAAAGAGAGATTGCGGATGACAGAGAGAAAATACTAGATAGCTTGGTGTCATGGTACAGAAAACAGTCAACAACAGAACTGATACGCTGCACTGTGGATAGAAGATTGTAGAAGCACATGATTGCCTACGCCAACCATTAAGACACATGATGATGATTGATCATTGTTTTGATTAATAAGAGCACATTAAGAATTAAGTTTTAGAATATTCAAAAATGATTAACACATTTTAAAGTTATTGCCATTTAAGAAATCTTTAATTTTTTCACTTGCACTGAGGATTCCTAGTAGCAAATAGTTATTGAAGTTAACTACTAGGGACAAGAGTCTGGGTTCATCCTGAATGATGGCTCTTAGGTTCACCTAACCTTGAATGGGTACTGGATATTTTCTGGAAAAGCCTGCCATGAAAGTGACCACATCATTAATAAAATATACAGCTGGTCTTTATGCACAAAGACGTATTTCCCCACATGCCTTTAAGCTATAGAGGTTGGCAATCTTGAAGATATTAACATCATATTACAATATTAATACTAATGCTAGTTTGGTAAAAACTGGTGCAAACTGGAAATCATTTGAGAGATCCTAGGTGGAAATAATCCAGTTTTGCAAAAGCAATTTGCCAGTTGATTAACATTAATTTTGAAACTATTGTATCAGAATTCTGTGTTATCTTTCTATTTTTTAACTATAAAGTCTTTATCCACAGTATTTTCTTTCATTTACAGCATTATGCATAACATTTCTTCCTTTAAATATATGTAAAAATTAACATCACTAAAGATCAAACTAAGATGTACAACTTGAGAACCAAAATGCAATAAGAGGAACAGATTGAACATTTTACAATTAAAATCCAATTAGGTAAAGAATAACCAAATCATGTATAAATTCAGGCATAAATTAACACTCAGGCGAGAAGACCTGCAGTCAGTAATCAACAAAATAGTTCAGCAAGAATGAAAGACAAAAACTGAACATTAAATTTAGTTCCTCAGTGTGGTACAGAGGATGGCAAAAGAACCTGAACATAAAAAAGAAATAAAAAAAAATATAAAAAAACATCAGAACAATGTAATGAAATTCATAATAATATTTATTTCAGCAACATTAATTGTAGTATCTGGCTACTCCAAAAGTAGTAAGAATGGTAGTATCTGGCCACTCCAAAAGTAGTAAAAATGGTAGTAACTGGTCACTCCAAAAGTAGTAAGAAGTCTTAATTAAAGTGAACAGTTGAATTTAATAAAATAACTTTGGTTAGTCATTAAAGGATGAATGTTCAAGTTATTCTATTACATCTCATCACTGTCCTCTCTGGCTCTCAAGAAACAATGACCAGCCTGAAGCCTTTGTACACTTTTCAACAAAGTTGTACTGCTGCCATACTTTTTTCTCTATAGATTTTGGTAAACAAAAGTACAATGGATCTCCATTGTCACTTATTGTGATCTTAGTCAGATTTATTTTTGTTTACAGGGTCTAATAAAAAAATATATCAAAAGAATGTGAGCAATTTAGTGTATAAATATATTTATATATTATATTGAGTTATTTGCGGGTCATCATCATTCCACTCCGAACATGTCCATAGGTGCTCAGATCCCCTCCTCAGCAAATCCCGCAGTGTCCAGCAACTAACAACTCCAGTTCTGTGTTGGTTGATAAGTCTTCTTATACACCCACTAGGGACTTCTGTTTTTTAAAATGGTGGATCTAGTTTATGTTCTGTCGATCACTGCAGAAAGTGCATTCAGTGTCTGATTAATTTCGGTTTTCCATTGCATTTTTCTGCATTAAAGTCAAAATGATGTTCTACTTAATACATCTGCACCGATAAAGTGAAGTCATACGCCAGCAATATTTTCTTTTCGACAAATCAAGAGTTGTGAATGCGACCTTCAACCGTCTAGACTTGATCTGCGATTTATGTCACATTGGTGCTGTTCATGACCATTGTTGGAATTACTTGACTTTACTTTATTTATATGTTACTCATTAATGTGAACTGCTTCGTCAAGTCAGCAGCATTTTTATCTCTTTAGGGAATTTGCACTGTGTTTTGGTAGTCGTAGACTGCATTCACTAGAGTAATCAGGAATCTAAAGGACATTGTTGTGTGTGCTACATCATCGTATATCCCTAGACCAGCCATACGCTAATCTTACGGTCTGTTGTTTGTTGTACGACGAGGATAATCTGACGATTATGTGTTTATATGTTCGGAATTGGAGTCAATAACGATGGCCTAACATCATCAAGCGCTATACATAAAAAAAAAATATGACGATCATCATTTTCAGAACGTGAACTTCCGGTATATAGTGGATAGGCGGCAGTAACCATTGCAGGCTAAGTATGAAAAGTGTTCCTTGTTGCAGTTTCCTCATATTCCAAGTACGGCTTGTTGCAGGAGCTACTGAACTGTGTGTCTCATCCGTTTTGATCATGTTTCGATATTCCAATTGCTTTCGATGAATGATGAAAGTGTTCACTTTCTGCGCGGTTTCGCCTTATGTCTTTTGGCGTGTGCTGAGACTGCTGCGATGGGAACTACAGTTACCTTTCTGTGTTTGGGAGATGAGATATTAATTCGGATGATTCCGTTGGCACGGGCGGGTGAGCATTTATGGATTTTAATTCATTTGCAGTGATACCGGGGCCTTCCATAACCAAATAACACTCACTAAGTTTCTTGCTTCTGGCTGTGCCCATCTTAACTTCCATCTCTTTAATATTATATTATCATTTTACAGACACAACCTTCTATTGGCCTCTTAAACAACTCTTTTATGAGTTATATTAGTATTATTGTTCTATTGTAGTTTTAATAACCTCGTTGTTACACTAATTTGGAGCTCTCAATCTTTCTTACTGTCCGCAACATAAGTAGAATTGTAATCATGGTTGTTATCAGACTCACTGGCTAAACACACAAATAAATTCTTCTTCTTCTTTCCTTTCTCATTTGCCTTTCAGCATCGAGGGGAGATATAATTTGTGGTCTTTTGCTCTTCTGCTGCTGTTATGATTCCTAGTGTTTCTAATATTCCATTAATCCATCTTTTTTTGTGGTCAACGTTTAGGACTGGTGTTCTCACAACTATTGTTAAAGGCTCGTGTTTTATTTTTTGTATTTCTTCCATAATATATGGCCAAATAATTGTATCTGTTGTTTCTTTATGTATTCTATGGTGGGGATTATTTCTAGCTTTCTTCTCAGTTCTTCATTTCTGATCTTATCTCTGTCTGTTTCCTGTCATTCGCCTAACACATTTCATAGTGGTTATTTTTCATATTGTTCTTGTATCTAGAACTCTAACATGTTTTGAGTGTTAGAAACACATTCAATCTCTATCGTTTCCTCTTGTACCCGTTCGGGTGTCGAAGGAAATACAAAATTCTAGTTTTTGCCCTTTTGGCGACTTCACCCATTGTCAATTGATGCTGCCGTAATGTTTTTTTTAATGTTGTCTGTCCATCTTACTCTGAGTCTGCCTCTTGCTCTTTTCCCTACTCCTCTTTTAATATATGCTTTGTATAGTAAGGAATCACACTGCAACCTTTTTCAAAACAACTATTTGTTGTTTCTGTATGTAGCTTAGAATTGGCTCAATGCCTACTCTTTCTCTTATGTTATTTCTGATTGTCTTTTCATGTTACTCCAAATGCTTTTCTCAGACATTGCACCTCTGTAGTGACAGGCTTTCTTTTGTGCTCAGATGTAGGTGACCATGTTTAGTATTGGAAGCAAAATGTAGGAATGAATCTACTCTATACAAGAAGGTTTTTGGTGGTAATAGGTATTGCTTTGTGTTGAAGTATAGGGGACAGCAGCCCCAATATTTGGTTTGCCTTATTGCATCGCATATTTTTTTCTTTGTTGATTTTACCATCTTCAGAGAATGTTGTTCCCAGGTACATAAAATTTGTTATTTGTTTTACATAACTTGATGTTCTATATCAATGTTTAGTGTCTCCTTTTGTCTTCCTATTGGTATAACTTCTGTATTTTTTTCAGTACTATTTTCATTTTACATTTTTTATTCAGGGACAGTAGATGATGTTGATGTTCTGTTTCTTCGAAAGCTATTAAGGTCTGATTGTCAGCAAAAATTAGTTCATTTATATCTTCACACTGTGATCTGGCATCCTTGCATATTTTGTCAATGTAAGTGATAAATAAAAGTGGTTACAACACACACCCTTGTTTTACTGCAGATGTTACGGTGAATGGTTTGGATGTTCCTTTACTTGTTCTAATCATACTTCTGCAGTTACTATATAAGCTATTGCAACATCTAATAAGCTGGTCATTTACTCCATAGCGAGCCAGTATTTGCTATAATGTATTTCTATCCACCCTATTGAAATTTTTCTCTTGGTCCACAAATGCTATGCAAAGTTATTTATTGGTTATTAAGTTGGTTATTTGCTATTGGTTGTCCGTCTTTGTCATTTATGAGTTCAGTGGGATCATAGTTGTCGTTTCTCGTTCTTGTTGCTTTTACTGCTTTATAGAAGTCTCTTGTGGCTGTCTTACTGTTCCTGCTCATATTTTGTCAGAAATCTATCCATGTGTTTTTCTTAGTTTCTTTGATCAAAATTTTAACTTTTTTCTGGACTAAGGCATATTTTTCATTTTCTTGGTTCTACTGCTCCCTTCAATCTTTAAATAGTTTTTTTTATTATCTTGAACTTGTAAGATCAGTACTCCAGGCACTACAATCCAGAAAATTACCACATCTGCAGACCCTATTGACTGAACTCTGCAAGCACCACAGGGTTGCCCTGCAGTGGATACCATCTCACTGTGGAATACCAGGGAATTAGAAAGCAGATCAGTTGGCAAAGGAAGGTTCAACAGGCACACAACTAGATACACCGGTTACATACCATCATAAGAAACAGATAATCAAATCAATCAGAGGACCACAAGCCCCAAATCAGGATACCTTTCATAATATGAACAAGTTATCATTATACGCCTCAGAACAGGACACAATCGACTCCATAGTCACATGTATACAAAATTCAAGATTGGAACCTCAATTACTTGTACATGTGGACAGGCGCCCCAGACTGCTGAACACATACTTCAAGACTGCACTGAGTATAGTAGACTGTGGAAAATCCATTGGCCCATAGATGCAATACTACAGACAAAACTATATGGCCACTGCAAGAATTACAAAAGACAGTAAAATTTATACAGGAAACAACATTGCAGATATAGACAATACTTCGGGCGAGCGAAAGATAAGATTTTCTTGAACTGCTTCTCTGATTGTGTTGATCCACAATGGAGTGCTCTTCTTCCCTTCTTTTGTCCTTAGTTTTATTCTATATACTGTTGTTGCAATGTTGGTTGTTTTCTTATAAACTGTTTCCACTGTGTTTACCACGTTAGGGAGTTTCTTGAATTCCCCTGTTAGTTTTTCTTCTAGGGTTTTCCTTGATTTTGTATCTATTATTTTATTTTTATTGTGTGTTCTTTTTTTCCCTTTTGTTTGTTTGCTATCTTCTAATTGTTTTTGGCTGTCTGAATGTGATCATAACCATTTTATGGGCCATGTCATCTGTGATATTAGGGAGAGCTAATGTCGATTACTCTTTTCTTGTTCTGTCTTGTTAGTATAAAATTTATCTCGCTTCTGCAGGTTGTGCCATTCCACTTGTACCAGGCGTATATTTGCGACTCTCCATGTTTTAAGAATATGTTGGTGATGAACAGATCATTTTGGTTACATAATTCCAGCAGTCTGCTGCAGTTCTTATTTCTTTTAGGTGTCTTATCGCCAAAGGGTCCCAGAATATCTCTGTTTTTACTGTTGCATTTCCCAAGCCTTCCATTAAAATATCCCATTTTTCATTTCTTTTACCAGTCTTGTTGGCAATTTCATTTAGTGTCTCATGGAATTCTTCAGTTTGTTTCATTGTTATTACATGGTGCACATAATTGTGTGTAAGTTGTTTATCAGTCATCTTGCAATAGTCTGGTTGTGATTATTCTTTCTGAGCAGTATTTTATTTCTAGAATATTCTTGGTCATTAATAAAGATCACTCTGTGTTTTGCTCTTTCTGTGTTGCCAACTTCTGAGAATATCATGTAGCTCATGTGTATTTTCTTTACATGTTGTCCTTTTACTCTGGTGTCCACTAATCCTAGTATTTTAATTTTCCTCTTTGTGATTTCTTTTATAAATTCAACTTCTTTGTTATTTATTCCGCACATATTGATGGTTGCTATTTTATATTTGCTGTTGATCTCCATTTTCTATGATTTCTCTGAACATAAAATGTTTATCCCTTACTGACCTGCTAAGTGTGTCATAAGTTAAGGGCTTGACTTTTAAACGTACGTGGGGAGCAGCGCAGAGATGTTTCCCAACGAGTGAGATCACTATGTGTCACATGCAATCTTTTTATGGGTCTAATTGTAAATTTTTAGATGGTTACGTTTAAAAAAATACTTATCTGATCGCGTCCACCTTCTTAAATAGAACACTTAACAGAACTTGTAAAATCCTACATATCCATTAGAAACACTATTTTAGTCACTTTTGTCACATAATTCACAATCAGAAATTAAAACAAACCACCATCTTGGACAACCGGAAACAAATTTCAAAATTAAAATAAAAACTAAAACTTATGAATCTAATCAGAAATTCTTATAAAATTTCAATTGTGCTTGTGCCAAAAAATGATTAAATTATGACAACTGTTATGTGATTTAACTTCAAGATACACATATGAATTTAAATATATGTTGAAATAATATAGCATTTTTAATATTTAAGTCTCAACTGAACTTTTATGAAATTAACTGACAAACATAATGCCTACAAAATATATACCATAATCTCATGATTGTTAAACAGGTATATGCTATATGATGCGATTAATGGGTCCCGCAACTTACAGAAACATTCAGACTTAACATGATGTGAAATTACTTGACTTTTGTAAGTGAAGTTTACATGATATGACAAAGTTGTCAAAGTAAGAGTGTCAACATAAATAAATTAAAGTAATATAGTTGTGCCTGAATTTATGAGAATATTGGTTTCAGAAAAAAACATCTCAAATATGCATTAATGACCTAGCCATCTGTTGAGGAGAGACTGGGCATCTTGCTGTTCTTAATGTCGTGAGGTCATTATTTGAAATCATTAAAATGTCATAAAACTTAATAAAATCAGAAATTATTTTTCTTTAACTAACGTGATACGTGGGTGGCGGCAACAACAAATCTGGGCAGTGTTTAAAATATACGTTAAGAAAGAACAATTATGTACATAAATATACTTTATTGTTATAGCAATTTTTAAAAATCACATTATATTAATCAGTTTATAATCTTGAATTCACCTGTTACCAGTACCTGATTGTTATTAAACCCCTGATTTCAATATTTTATTTTTAATTCACAGTAATCCATTCTTAATAATCTAATCACTAATTTCATCGTGTAATGTTAAATGTTCACCTCAGACATACATTATTGAAAATAACCCCTTCTATTCCACGCTTATTTTTCTAATTTTTTATTGTGAATTACAAATATTTCCAATTTCAAAAGATTTTCAAGAAGATATAATGGCTTTGCATTCAAATATTTCAACTTTTCAGGGAAAGGTTGTCAAGAACCTTTTCTTTTCTCCTAACATGAGCTGTTCTTTCCAACTGGATTCACATCTGTTTCTTTTATAACTAACTCCTTTTTAGAGCATTAGCATTTCTGTTATCCCCTTTCTCTATGGATTACAGAACATGATGTACATTATGGTTTTCTTCAAGTATGTTTTAATTAGTGTCATTTGTTCATTTTTATATTTTTAAAAATTATTCCTTCCATGTGTTGATTATTTATATCATACAACCTCTATATTCTGTGCAAGTACTCACTACTGAAAGACTGAATTTTGTTGATTGTCATTATTGCTTGTCTCATATAACAGTAGTGATTTAGCATTTAAGTTGAATGATTTTTAGCCTTATTTCTAACATTAATATTATTTGACTATTAAAATATATTTTTTTAAACAATAATAAAAGTTCTTCCTATTCTTTGCAAAGCAATAATGAAGTAAGTCACAATCATAGAATAATCATAATGCCTAAATAACAAAACAATATACATTTTAAAATAGTAACATGTTTTATGTCATTATTATTATCTCTAACCTGTACATCCAAAAGGATAAAGTGGGATAAAGATAAAGTATGAGATGTCATTACCAAATGGTGAAATTTAGGATAATCCAAGTTTCCCAAACACACATTTAATAGTATTATTATTATTGGTGCCCTTCTCAAATTGAAGTTTGAGATTTATAGATACAGAAAAGTGATGTCAATGTCACTTTATTTTTAAAAAATGACACGACTGAAGAGAGAAACTTTATTCATTACAAAGGGAGCTGCGGCTAAAAATTCTGATGAAAATGAACTTGGATATGATTTTTAAAATAAAATCTTACTCTAGTATATTTTTGGGGGGTTTTAATTTGTTGCTCTTTTTTTCACTCTCACAACTGATAATTAAATATTCCCATTTCCCCTCACAAATAGTGAAAACCCATTTCGTTTCACAAAAATCACAGAATTATATAGATTAACACTAGTAAATTAACTAGCAAAAAAATTTTTTTTTCATAAATTTATCAATGAATCAAAATGAGAAAAAAAACTAACAAACTATTGTACAACGCAATAAATGAAACTTAAAAAACAATATACACATGTCTAAACAATGAATAAAATTAGATCCATAAAGAAAAGATACAGATTAATAAGACTTTACACAGAACTTGTTATCTAACATTGCTTCTTCTTCTTGTCTTTGGCAGCAGGATGACAAGCAGTCAATGTCAACAACAAAGTCTCTCCACCTTACACATTTCGTGGCCATCCCTTAAAGAGGGGGTGCTGATACTTTATTCAGTTTCAGTTGACACCTGTAGATTGAACACAATTTTAATAATATGATGTTCTACTGATGAAAATATCTCTGGTATGTAACTCTCAAAGACCACAACCTTTCAATTGTATAACTAACAATGATTTAAGTGCATATGATCACATTACAGGTAAAAATATTTATCACAAGTATATGGCTGTTGCTGGTATAAGAATGTTTCAAGATCTGATGTTGCCACAAAAACACTATATCATTATATATCTATATTAGTTGCCACTGATCTTAATATTACAATAGCTGCATATATGAAATATATTTGTGTTAAATATGACACCCAAAAGTGCTCACTCTCTGTCAGCAGATGATGAAAAGTGCAAAATGCTGAATCCAGTATCCCACCAACTCATCCTATCAATCACTCTCCTCTACTCATGCCATGCTTCATCCAAATTCCAGCAATCTCTGAATTGTAGTTTCAATAAAACTCATGCCCTCATCAAAGATGATGGATGATCATTAACCTCTGCCACATGCCCCCAAGATCAACCTGTCAAATCATTTGTTGTTCAGGATAGTAGACGCATACAAACTCATTAAGGTTTGAGGTATTTATTTTTTATTTTATATTGACTTATGTTTGAATCATTCAATTTAAACTGTAAAGTTTATTCAATGAAAGTATTTGCTGAGCTGGTTTCCAAATATATTAATTTTACCTGATTTTATTTAGTTCAGTCAACAGTTTAGGTCTAATTAATAAAGTAAATCAGAATGTTCAAATGGACTCTCACTTGATGTTATATTTACACACCAATTATACAACAATCTGTTAGATCAGCCCAGTCTTAAAAAAAAAAGACTGATTGACAACCCAAAAGCAAACCTTTCCATGACTTACCTATCTGATAGAAGAATGACTACTATCTACAGAAAGGTTGTCAATGAACCTTACAAGCTCAGAAGCACCAACATCAATAGCTCTCTGCCGAAATGATGTTACTGCATGGCTACATTCCATCATAGCACACATGGGGTCATCAGGATCACAAACTTCATACTGAAAACAAGCAAGCAAATTTGTTAATAAAAACATTTCTCTTGTTATATATCCATTTATAAAAACATTTCTCTTGCTATATATCCATTTATAAAAACATTTCTCTTGTTATATATCCATTTATAAAAACATTTCTCTTGCTATATATCCATTTATAAAAACATTTCTCTTGTTATATATCCATTTATACAAACATTTCTCTTGTTGTATATACATTTATAAAAAACATTTCTCTTGTTATATATCTATCTATAAAAACATTTCTCTTCTTATATATCCATTTATAAAAATATTTCTCTGGTTATATATCCTTCTAAAAAAACATTTCTCTTGTTATATATCTATATATAAAAAATATTTTTCTTGTTATATATCCATCTATAAAAAAACATTTCCCTTGCTATATATCCACTAATAAAAAAACATTTCTCTTGTTATATATCCATCTATAAAAAACATTTCTCTTGTTATATATCCATGTGTAAAAAACATTTCTCTTGTTATATATCTGTTTGTACAAACATTTCTCTTGTTATATATCTATTTGTACAAACATTTCTCTTGTTATATATCTATTTATAAAAAACATTTCTCTTGTTATATATCCATCTATAAAAAACATTTCTCTTGTTATATATATCCATAAATAAAAAAACATTTCTCTTGTTATATATCCATTTGTACAAACATTTCTCTTGTGTATTATCCATTTATAAAAAACATTTCTCTTGTTGCACGTTTTTATAAATGGATATATAACATCATGTATATGATTTCAATATTATAAGTAGAGTAGGTTATGTATCTCTGATTAATTAACAGAACCAACCACAGAACTATCAGGGTACCCAAAAAGATGCTCAAATACTTTCAGGAAATGATGGACAGCATGTGTGATGCCTACTCAAAGAATTAACTGATTTATCATTTTGATTGCCCCTATTGTATACTTTAATTCAAGTCCTACTTAACACAATTATCTGATTCACATTATCACATCTTCCAGCCTTCTCAGTCTCTATATATTATTTTAGCTGGTTTAGTATTTTAAACCCTAAATGATGGCATTAATTTAGATCTTTTTGTGGACACTGGTGCAACAACAAGGTCACACAGTCTAGCTTTATGGTGTCATTGTTTTATTAATGCCCAGTAAGGCATCACCATGATATTTTATTTAATAAGATGTTTACTTCTGAATGGTTAAAATTGATTAAAAAATTGACTAATTACAGAAAACTGTTACCTTCTAACTGTTAATGTTGTTGACATTTCTGCTTTTAAAATTTGACTAATTATGGAAAATGTTTTCCTTCTGATTGCAAATATGAGAGATTCTAAAATTAATTCAGATATATCTCTTTCAACGGTCACAACATAAATAATTTGTGATATGCGGATGACACAGTCTTAATAGCAGAGACAGAATGAACTACAAGAAATGATAGACATAATAGTAAATGAAAGCAACAAGAAAGGTCTCAGTCTGAATAGTAAGAAAACAGAAGTAGTGGTTATATCGAAGAAACAATCACCACCATCATGCAGCATAAAAATAAACGAGACAAATCTGAAACAAGTGCAACGTTTCAAATACTTGGGCACAATAATAACATCAGATGGGAGATGCACCACAGAAATAAAAAGCAGAATAGCTCAGGAAAAAATAGCATTTCAGAAAATGAAAAAATATCTTATGCAACAAATCTATGTCAATAAAAATGATAAAGAGATTTCATCGGTGCTATATAGAACCAATTCTGACCTATGGAAGTGAATAATGGACAGTAGACAAACAAATGAAAAGACGATTAGAGGCCATAGAGATGGGATTTCTCAGAAGAATGTTGAAAGTTTCCTGGACAGCTAAAAAGACCAATGAGGAAGTTCTCAAAGAGGCCAACACAAAAAGGGAGCTCTTGAAAAACATCAGAAGGAAGCAATCAACATTTTTCAGGCACATCATAAGAAGAGTAAAGTTGGAATACTTAGTTACAACTGGCAAAATAAAAGGAAAGAGAGATCGCAGACGACAAATAGAGAAAATACTGGATAGCTTGGTGTCATGGCATGGAAAACAGTCAACAACAGAACTGATATGATACACTGTAGATAGAAGATTGTGGAGGTACATGATCACCTACGCCAACCGGTAAGGCACATGATGATGATGGTGATGAAGAAGCTTGGTGCAATCAGTGAACAACTAGTGTTATCAATGTGGATATGCTTTGTCATTTGCAGAAGCTTAATGTGCAACTATGACTTTGCCATGAATGGTGAAATATTAATACTAACAACAATATACAATTCAAAATATGAAACCTAAGTCTACATCCATTCTACACATTCAGAGAGCCATACCTGTTTTGAGATGTCTGTTTGAAAACCGGCCTCCACAAGAAAGTTGGCTAAATTAAGGTGGCCTCTGTCCACACAATCAAACAAGGCACTGCTAAATCTGGCCTCACCATCATGTTCTAGAAGTGGGATGACCAACTTTTTTAGACTATCAAGGTCCCCTGCCTGTTGTTAGAACAAAGCATGAAAAATAACATTTCAAGTCAAGAAAAAGTCAGGATAAATGTGAATTCATTCCTGACAAGGAGAGTGGGTGGACTGATAGATAAAACTGTTGAGAAAATAGAATGTCAAATGGATAACAAATGCAACAATGCAAATCAAATAATGAATAATTAAATCAATTATGTAAAAGAAAAAAAAAAAACATATGTGACAGTGGATACAAAAGTTAACAATATAATCTTTTTGCCAATATTGTGATATTGTCAAGCAGAGACATTAACAACAATAACAGAAAGAAAGATCATGACAAATGAAATGAGATGTCCTAGAAGAACATCAATTTTAACAGGAAAAGACCAGATTGGGGATTGAGTAACAATACTGCAATTTTGAAATATATAAAGAAACAAATTTGGAAACATAACATGGTTACCATCAGTCAGCATCCCACAGTAAGCCCTAACAACCAGTTTCTTCAGAAACCATAATTCTCTTAGGGACCCTTCATTTTTCCTTCATCATTGTGTGTGTGAGGAAGGGGGAGAGAGAAAAGGGAGATGGTACCTTTTGCTTTAATTCTGATTACAAATATATTTTTCACTTAAAAAACACATTTTAGTTGCAAAAAAATACTCATGCTGAAAAATACATTCTGAAATGTAGAAATTGTGAGTTAATGTTGTCATGAAGAACTCTCTGAAAATGATATACTCTTTTGACATTTTAAAATCACAAGCTAAAATCCCTAATATATTTTTCCTCTAACAACACTCATTAGTAAGCAAATTATTAAGAGAAAAGAACAAACCAAATTTGGCAGAATGGGACATAATTATTACCTTTATGGCCTGCTGGAAATGCTCTTCAAAATTGGATTCTGTGAGAAATATGTCCAAGTCAAGGTCAACTGTAGGCTTACGTCTAAACTGAAATGTTTGTTCTCCACACTGATGGCAATCGTAATCTTCTGGCACAAAGTCAAACTGTCAGAAAAATGTGAATAACAATATCTGCACTGTGATAAAAAAATAAAATGTTGAATGAATTCTACAACGTTGGAATTTAACGATTCTTTATAGATTTGGTTCATAGTTTCAAGACAAAATTACACATGATATGATATCTTTCAATGATATTTTATTTTAAAAGATAATAAATTTTCAAAACATAAAATATTTTTCTACTTTCTCTTATTATTGACAGATTATCAAACTGTTCTACAAAAATTATAAAGAATATTAACTCTAGAATGATTTCATTATTTGAAAAGAATTTGGTAAGATGAAACTGTGAACATTAATGTCATCAGGTTAAAATTTCTCTCAAAATTTTGTTTATAATTAAATTATGCCATGTGATAAATCGAAATATAAAGAGAAAGCATGTTCTATCTATTACCTTTCAAGCCGTAGCCGGCCCATAGGGCTGAGACCCAGATACTCTTTCTCTTATCTAAATTTTTATTCTAGCAGTTTTCAATCCTTGAAAAGATCTTTTATCAAATCTCGTAATTTGTCTCTGTTCTGTGCAAGCAACTCTATCTCATTGAGGGAGCCGATTCCTGCTGCTCTTGCCTCTCTGATCAATGTTTTTCTCAGTGTCTCTCTGGGTCGACCTCTTTTCCTCTTTCCTGTTGTTTCCCACATGAGGGCTTGCTTTGTTATTCAGTTATTATCTCTCCTCATCACATGTCCAACATATGACCATCGTCTTTTCTTGATTACTGAAGATATTAGTGGAAAGCATGTTGCAGAACATTTAAACATTGAAATGATAAAATAATATCTGGACATAATGTAATATTTTTCTATGCTGAAAATATTGGTCCAGATTTACAGAAACCACAGGAAGCGCTCTCAAGCTTTCACAGTTAATACAACTATTATTAACAACTGCATGTATGGATGATGATCAAGTTTGGTGGTGACAGTCTTACTTCAGAAATGTAATCTGGGGACAGAGGAAACAACAAATTTCTCCATTCTATATGCTCCATGGCTTTTGTTTGCAGGACACACCAACTCTGCCCACACTGTTCTCAACAGGCTTATCCCAGTCTACATCTCCTAAGCCCTCTCTGAAATCCACCAATGACAGTTTTTGTGACTGTCTCTGGAACTCCTCTATATACATGTCCTATCCAAAGCTCCAGAGTCCATACTGTTATATTTGCCAGCTGGCTGTACCTCACAAACAGTTTTTGAGTGCTTATTTTACCGTGACAAAAGAGAATGCAATTCTCCTCAAGGGGTTTCATGAAATAATGTCAAACTGTCTCTTCAGCCTGTCTCCAGCACATCACAAACACAAGTAAAACAAGTATATGAAAACAAGCAGCTCTCACGAATCTCCAGTGTAGCCACTGAGTTGTACTGAGTGAATCCTCAACACTTTATATACAAACATACAAAAACAGATGGGACCAGCATAAGCAGCTCAATGACTTTACTTGAGAATCTAAATTACTTACCACATCCTTAGTGTTGGCACAAATTCCAGTCCTATCCAGCAAGTCTATCACTTTCTTACTTGCTGAGAATATGTAAGAGTAGTGCAGTGGAGTCTGGCCAATCTGATTGATACAAATATAAACAGAAGAGGTGTCAGCATGCTAAACAGACTAAGATTGAGAATGAATGGAGAACTAAACCATGGAAACACAATAAGAACAAGAAATATCAATTATGACTTCTGAATGTTTTTCTTGTTCATCATTAGATTAGATACAATGATGTATAAACACAGATTACTGCAAGTGACAGATTAAAATATCTTGGGGGTAATGTTCATCCACATTTTTGTTATAAAACATCATATGTGGAATGTTTTCTACTGAGGAATAGAGAAGGTAATAGGACACAATTTAAACATCTTGTGGTAATTTTAGGATCATTTCTGGCAGACAAATATCACAGAAAAATATAGAAGAAAGGAAGGTTGGCAGTGTATAAAGTGATTTCTGTAAATATGGAGAATTTTTGTTCTTTCTCTACTAACAGCTAGCCATGGCTGAGGTCTAGAAGTCTTTACTATGTTACAGCAAAATTCCAATAGTTGGGATGTACTCAGAAAGAAGGAAAAAAATGTATGGGTTACACTAGACCCCATTATAGCAGCACAAAATATATGTTAGAACAAGCTTCAAAGATATCAAAGTTTTACACTCAACAAATCAAAAATTAATGACAAAAGTAGCTTCTTTCTTCCCTTCCAAATTTTCCTTTAGCATCATGGGAGAGACAGTTTGTGATCTTTTACTCTTTGAATGGCTTTTACTGCTTTCCACTTTTCCTAGTGTTCTGTCAATACAACTCTTTCAAAAATGCCACCTTGGTTATTTGTGGTTAGTTGTTCTTGTCTTGCTTTGAGACCAAACCATTTATTTACATATTCTACTGTGGGGTGTGATCTCTGACTCTCTCTTTTCTGTTCTTCACTTTTAAATGTGTCTCTCAAGCTGGCTCTCATCTTATGTAAGAAATGTTTAATTTTGTAGGTGTTCATATTATTGATTATTCTAGAAAGGTGGTCATTTCATCGGTGGACTTCAAGATGACCCATAAGGTCCTCACATGGGCTCTGCAATAGTTTGTAGAATTGTTATGATGCTTTGTAGTTAAAACAGAAAAAAAAGACAAGAACAGATTACTGAAATAAAGCAAGAAAAAAAGGAAACAGAGTGAAATCTTAACTTTCATCTTCAAAATGACCTTGCTATCTATATTAAAATGAGCACAAGAGAGAAATGTTTCTGAACACAAAGAGTTTACTATTTTTTTTGGACATACAACTGAGGTAATAACATTTGAAAAATTGCACACATCACCATTTGATAAGAAAATACCAGAAAAACTAAAACTTACCTTAAACGAATCAGTTAAAATTGCATCTTCTTTAAAAAGCAAAGATGTCGACAGTGAACCAAACATTGGTTTGCTACACTGTGCTTCACTGGCTATCACAAATTAATTTTGTCTTATTTACGGGAAGAGAGAAATGAGAAAGATGATTCCTCATGCAGAATTTCCTCAGCAATTGTTCCACAGATTTATCTGGTCTGTGAGCATCTGTGTAGAGTATCTTCAACCATTTAAATAAACTAAATAAATATATTCAAACCATTTATACAAGATCAAAATAAATCTTCAAGGAGGGGAGGCTAGTTTTTCAAGCTGAACACAAGATCAAAGTAATGACAATAAATACCAAAATTTGAAATTGTGCTATTGTTGCATATTGAACAGAAACTATGAGGCATTTTAAAACCTGTAAAATTGTCTTTGTTCCACTAACAGTTGTTTGAGGAAGATACACATTTTGCATGACATTCGGGAGACTTGCTGCATAGTTCCATGAATATTTTCATGTTACTGCTGCAAGCAAAATCCATTTTGGTAAATGTGTATGAACAGAGTTGCTCACAGCAAGAGAAAAACAAGCTCAAAGAAATATCCATGCACGGTGCTCTGAAACTGCAGTTCAAGGTACAGCGTCTTTCAAATTACTGGCGCACTCACATTTTAATTATGTTAACATTTGTGTAAAATCAAGACTGCTTATTCTGCAGGTTTTTAGGAAATATTTTTGACAATATATTTTCACTTTACAGGAAGCATAATGACACATCAAGAGGTCTATCTTAAAAGAACACCGTTGACAGGTGACATTGGAGATTATATTAGCAGAAGAGTTGATTAACAATGATGAGGAAAATTTATTTATGAAAATATTACACTTAGCACAAAGCATGGTGCTTGAAATCAAGCATGATATAGAAAGTAGGTGCTTGAAATTAAGTATGATATAGAAAGTAGTGCTTGAAATCAAGTATGATATAGAAAGTAGGTGCTTGAAATCAAGTATGATATAGAAAGTAGGTGCTTGAAATCAAGCATGATATAGAAAGTAGGTGCTTGAAATCAAGCATGATATAGAAAGTAGGTGCTTGAAATCAAGTATGATATAGAAAGTAGGTGCTTGAAATCAAGCACGGTACAGAATCCAGGTGCTTAAAATCAAGGAAAAATTAAAAAATAAAAAAAGGTATGTAAGAAGCTTTACGTGACAAGTGGACGACACAGACTAAACAACGTTTCGGCTCAATAGGCCTTCATCAGGAACAAACAATAAAAACACACACACACAAATTAATAACGAAACAACCAAAACAAAAACAATCGAAATGTGTTAAAGAAAACAACAACAAAAAGTAAAACTATCCTGTCAAATCCAAAATAAAATCGTAACCAAGTGCGGCTGTCGTGAACGTCGAAAATCGTGCGAAAAAGTGCGTAAATGTAAACAGAACCAGATGAGTAAACACAGGGGTCAGTGTGCAAACACAAAGGAGAAAGAATCGAATAGTAGTCTGACAGGTGTAAAAAGACGCTAAGAGTGAGATGTCTGAGAGTGGGGTACAGTAAAAATAAATGAGGGGTAAGAAGCACAGAAAAAAAAAAATTTTTATAGAGGAGAAAACCGAAGTGTCTCATAAGGGACTAGAGGAGAAGAACTATAAAAAGTATGGCATAGTAAGTAGACCAAAGAACCCAAATATGTGTAGTAGAGAAGGCTATGCAAAAGGGAAGGAGCAAGCAAAAAGAAACTATGCGTATGAGTGTGATACATTCATACCTCTCGGGGTCAGCGAACCATACTGGACTATAAGGCGATTTTCCAAAGTATAGCGGCTGCGGTCGCCAGAGTGACAAAGGACAATACCAGTGACAATACCATATTCAGCTTTACTGCAGCTTCGCATTTTTATGCCTTAACCCTGCTTAAAATCAAGCATGGTACAGAAAGTAGGTGCTTAAAATCAAGTATGGTACAGAAAGTAGGTGCTTAAAATCAAGTATGGTACAGAAAGTAGGTGCTTAAAATCAAGTATGGTACAGAAAGTGGGTGCTTAAAATCAAGTATAGTACAGAAAGTGGGTGCTTAAAATCAAGTATGGTACAGAAGGTAGTAGGTGTTAAAATCAAGCATGGTACAGAAAGTAGTAGGTGCTTAAAATCAAGCAGCTGACAATAAGTAGTAAAGTAAATTTATTTATGAAAATATTACACTTAGCACAAAGCATGGTGCTTGAAATCAAGTATGATATAGAAAGTAGGTGCTTGGAATCAAGTATGATATAGAAAGTAGGTGCTTGAAATCAACAAGATATAGAAAGTAGGTGCTTGAAATCAAGTATGATATAGAAAGTAGTGCTTGAAATCAAGTATGATATAGAAAGTAGGTGCTTGAAATCAAGTATGATATAGAAAGTAGGTGCTTGAAATCAAGCATGATATAGAAAGTAGGTGCTTGAAAAATCAAGCATGATATAGAAAGTAGGTGCTTGAAATCAAGTATGATATAGAAAATAGGTGCTTGAAATCAAGCACGGTACAGAATCCAGGTGCTTAAAATCAAGCATGGTACAGAAAGTAGGTGCTTAAAATCAAGTATGGTACAGAAAGTAGGTGCTTAAAATCAAGTATGGTACAGAAAGTAGGTGCTTAAAATCAAGTATGGTACAGAAAGTAGGTGCTTAAAATCAAGTATGGTACAGAAAGTGGGTGCTTAAAATCAAGTATAGTACAGAAAGTGGGTGCTTAAAATCAAGTATGGTACAGAAGGTAGTAGGTGCTTAAAATCAAGCAGCTGACAATAAGTAGTAAAGTAAAGAGCCCCCCCCCCCCCCCATCACGCCAAGTGGCGTATAGGGAATATGGTGTTAGTGACTATAAATTTTACAGACCTTCAGCACATGATTTTTGGGGTAATGTGGTCGTTATTACACCCGTGCCGCTGTACTTTCCCAGAAAAAATCCGGTACCCATTTAAGGCTGGGTGAACCCGGAAGCCATCGTTTGGGATCGAACCCTACCTCTTGTCCTTTGTAGTCCAGTTCACTAACCACTGAGCTGTCGCGGCTCCCAGCTAACAGTAATCATAGCTATATGTCAAACAATCCCCCACCTCTACACATAAAAGCTAGAAGTCTAAAGTAATTAGCCTCACAACAACAAACATGAAAATGGGGAACTATTTTTTATTATTGTCTTTAACTGTGTGACACAGACATACACTTTTACAGCTCAGCTGACCATGTCTATAAAGAAACAAACAATAAATCATCCTTAGGTCATGCATACTTAGTTTCATCATAATACCAATGTTTCCAAACTCCTCTCCTTCACGTCGACAGCTTACAAAGACATTACATAGTGGACTTACATTATTTGTTACTCCCAGCATAGACGGAAACTCTTGCACAAGGTATTCTATGATGCCAAAGTAATCTGGTGTGAAGTTGTTCTCTGTGAAAAATCTCTGAAAGCAGGGTCTCCTCTTAATATCTCTCTTGATATCACTTATGATACACTTCTTTCTGTGACTGCCATTATAGAGATGTGTTGTGTCACTGTTTGTCATGTGTGTCAAATGTATATCTTGAAGAATAATTTCTCCATTTCTGTTGATACTATTTGATGTGAGATGTGTTCGGCCTTCACAAGTGCTGTGGTCATGACTGTGCTGAATGGCATAATGAAGCAATGTTCGCCCAGCCTTGTCACGTATGTTGCCACATTTTCTGCTTATATGTTTCACAAGCTGTGCCTTGTCTCCTGACTTCACCAGTTGAAACATTTTTCTTATATAAGCCTGTGAAATACAATAACAATGTTAGACACTGAAAATCATAAATTAAAAAAAAAATATTATTATAAAAAGAAAATGGGTTGGATGGAGTAACGTCCAGTTTCAATGTAAAATCAAGTGATTGATTTTTCACAACAAACCTACACTATCTTTATGTGTGTATACATATGCATATATAAAATTAATTGTAATAAATTTCCTTAAAGACTGAAGAAGAAAACTAAATATTTCAATATCAATTTAATTTTTCAGTTCTAACAATACTTTGAATAAAAGAAAATAAAAAGAAGAAAAGAAATATGCTGAGGAGTAATCTGGGTAAACATTTTTAGCTGTCCTGTAAAATGTGACTATAATATAGGTCTTAGAGAATGAACAAATGGGAAAAGAAAGACATATGGTCAGATATGCCTATGAAATGCTAAGAGTTTAAGTTTTCTTCAAAATATTCTTTCAGAACTTCAGACATGTTGGAAACTCAGTGATAAATTATTTTATAATCAACAAAACCACCACAAACAGCCAAAAGTCCTTCTGTAGACTAAAAACTAAGGAGGCCAAATAGTTTCCAACAGACAATTTATGTGTGTCACCAGAACAATCTTTAGCAGTAACTAATGCAAAGTGCTAGAAAAACAGATGAACTGTCAGCTGGTTCATAGCTCTTCTCAGGGTAAATTTTAAGAAAAACCACAAATGGGAATTATAGGAGACTCCAGCTTTCTTTAAAGTAATAAAAGACAAACTTTAAAAAAAAATGTGTTGATGGACCTGTTTGCAGTCAATATACTTAAGAAGTTCAGTTAACTGCTTAGAGCATTTCTGTCGGACAATGGTCATGATGTGTAGCTTGCTTGATGGAGGGATAACATGGTCATACATCTGAAGAACCAATGCCTCCAGACGTTCAAGGTCACATTCTTGGATCAGTTCAATCACATGACTGTCAATCAGGTGTCTGTGTGAGGAATAAAGATATAAATGAGAGAATAAACATTGCAATTGTTACCAGTTTATCATCATAGAGTATAAGTAGTAAAGAGGCTAACATATTTCCTTGGCATAAAGTAATCATGGTTTAAACATAGTACCAGAAAATGATGGGCTGCAGTTGGATGGGTCAAATGACACATTGCAGCCTACATTTTCAAAAATATTAGACTTCTCCACAGCAAACTAATGAGTTGAATGAGGCACTTCGTGAATACAAATAACATGAAAACACCATAGTTCTAGGCGATTTTAACGCAAAAGTGGGAAAATAAAGAGTTGAGGAGGTAGTTGGTCATCATGGCTTGGGTGAGAGGAATGAAAGAGGCGAGAAACTTATTGACTGGGCAAGAACACACAACATGATGATAGGAAACACCTGGTTTAAGTAACATCCAAGATGTCTGTGGATATGGAAAAGCCCAGAATCAAATTGATTACATAATGATAAGCAATAGATTTAGAAACAGTCTGGTGTGTGTGAAAACTAGACCAGGGGCAGATTGCAATAGTGATCATGTACCAGTTGTGGGAAAGCTTAGAGTAAAATTAAAAACAACAAAACGAGTCTCAGTTAACAACAAGTTAAATTTAGATTTACTCAAATCAGACAAGAAGCTGCAAGACTAATATAAAATCACAATTCAGAACCAGTACAATGCAATAGAGAAGACACAAAGCATTGATGAACAGTGGGAAATGCTAAAAGAATCAATGCAACAAACATCAAAAGAGTTCATACCACCAGTGAGGACAACTTAAAGAAAGAAATGGATGACAGATGACATTTTACAGCTAATGGATACAAGAAGAAGAAATAAAGAAAATAAAGATGAGTATAAGAGATTAAATAAAGAAATTGTAATGAAATGCAATGAAGCAAAAGAAGCATAGCTAAAAGAGAGATACAAAAAGATTGAAATGCAACAAAAAGGAAATGCTAAAGCTATATACAAATAAATTGAAGAATTAACAGGAAGAAAAACAAAATAAAAAACTGGATGTTTAAGATCAAAGGAAGGATAACTGTTAACTGAACAAGAAAGCATAAGGGAACAATGGATAGAATACATTAAAGATCTTTATAATGATGAACGAACAGAAGTAAATATTAAGGATAATGGAGAAGGACCAGAAATACTCAGAGAAGAAGTGGAAGACGCCATGTGCAATATGAAAGCCATGCGCAATATGAAAGCAGGAAAAGCTCCTGGACCAGATAATATAGCTAAAGAAGAGATTGAAGCCATGGATGATTTGGAATAGAAATAATAACCAAAATATTGAATGATATCTGCATCAGTAGATATATACCAGGTGACCTGCTAAAATCAATATTCATAGCCCTACCAAAGAAATCTGGTGCAATTGAATGCGATGATCATCGCACAATAAGCCTTATGAGTCACATGACTAAGATATTACTAAGAATAATCATGTGAAGAGTGCGAAGCAAAATCAGTCCAAAAATTAGCGATGAACAGTGTGGTTTTGTTAGAGGTAAAGGAACAAGCAATGCCATATATATCATAAGATCTTTAGTAGAAAAAGCCATAGAGGTGAAAACAGATCTATACCTATGTTTCATAGATTATACCAAAGCATTTGACAAAGTAAAGCACCAAGGAATAATTAAAATTTTAGAAAGCATAAACGTAGACACCAAAGACCTAGGAATAATAAAGAACATGTACTGGCAACAAACAGCAGCCATAAAACAGGGTGTTAACACAGATTATATGTGCATTACATTCATCAAGGGTGTTAGGCAAGGTTGTGTGCTGTCACCAGATTTGTTTAATATTTTTAGTGAGATTATTTTAAGATCCATAAGGGGCATGCCTAGAATAAGAATTGGAGGTCATAATATAAATAATCTAAGGTATGCTGAAGATACAGTCTTAATCGCTAAGAGTGAAAATGAGTTACAAGAAATGTTGGACATTATAGTGAAAGAAAGCAAAATTAAAGGATTCAGCCTTAATAGCAAAAAGACAGAAGTAATGGTAACAACAAAGAAAAAGACATCACCTCAGTGCAAGATAAAGACAAGTATAACAATATTAAAACAGGGAAATGAATTTAAATTATTTGGGAACTTTGTTAACCTCAGACGGAAGATGTACAAAAGAGGTGAGATGCAGAATGGCTCAGGCAAAAGCAGCTTTCCAAAAAATGAGGAAGATACTATGCAATCCATTTTTGACAATAGAAACAAGAAAAAGAGTTCTTAAATGTTATGTAGAGCCAGTCTTAACATATGGATGTGAATCATGGACAATAGGACAACATACAAGAAAATCACTGGAGTCTGTAGAAATGTGGTTTTACAGAAGAACGTTGAGAATACCATGGACAGCTAAGAAGAGTAATGAAAATGTTCTGAAAGAGGTCAAAGCAAAAAGAGAGCTAATTTCCAATATTCGGAAGAAACAATCATCATTTTTTGGCCATGTAATTAGAAAAGAACAACTGGAATATATTGTAACAACTGGGAAAATTGAGGGACGAAGAGATAGAGGGAAGCAAAGAGAAAAAATACCAGACAGCTTAAGAGAATAGCTTGGCAGAAGGTCAACAACAGAAATGATAAATAACTGTCGAGATCAAAAGTTGTGGAGAGACATGATCACCTACGCCGCGAGTAGGCCCGGTACTTGATGATGACAGCAAACTATCTTGGAAACAGCAGATAATGAAAGCTACCCAAAAAGAAAGGAGGAAGTTGTCTATTCTAAGAAAGCAGTGTGGAAGCATGTGGAGTGTGAGTGGGGAAAATACTCAGTAAAGTTTATCAACAGAGTATATGCCCACATTTAGAATATGGATCATCTGCATGGTGCTCGGCATCAAACACCACACTGCAAGAGCTGGATAAAGTACAAAACCAGACACTTAGTGTCATCACAGGAGCAATGAAATTAACATCAATATTGGAGATGGAGAAATTGTAGAAGATCTAGCACTGAGAGAAAGAAGGGACACAAAGGTGCTGATACAGGCAGAACAATTTCCATGCATACCGAGACATCCAATGTAGACCCAAATATCAGGATGAAAATCGTGCATAGGGACGGCTTAAGAGAAGTAGTTTTATCCACCAAGCCAAATAAATATGGACAGAGAATATGGGACAGAGGAAGTTGACAATACAAATATGGACAGAAGTGAAAGGAATACTTGACAAGGAGGAACAGAATAGTCTACAGCGTAAAAAAAATCACTCTCAGTTTCTTGGATGAAGAATACCCACAAGTTCTATGGGTTCGTATGTACACAGATGGATTAGCACAGAATGCAGTCAAGAATGGGGGTTCTGGAAAATACAAAGAGTACCTAAATAACACAAAAGATATGAATAAAATAGCAATAGGAAAATATTGTCACAATTACGATGCAGAAATCCAAGCAATAAAGTTTGCAATAGAAAAACTGCTAACAGTAATCTTAACCCACAGCCTGTAGTGTTTTTGACAGATGCTAGATCAGCATTCCAGGCAATACAATTAAGAAAATTGCCACATCTGAAGACCTTATTGATTGAACTCTGCAAGCACCATAGGCTTACCCTACAGTGGATCCAATCTCACTGTGGAATACCTGGAAACGAGAAAGCAGATCAGTTGGCAAAGGAAGGTGCAACAGGCACATAACCAGATGCACCAGTTACATGCCATCAGAAGAAACAGATAATCAAATAAATCATAAGACCAGAAGTCCCAAATCAGGATGCCTTTCATAATATGAATAGATGTGAACAAGTTTTAATTATATGCCTCAGAACAGGACATAATCGACTCCACAGTTACGTGTATACAAAATTCAAGATAAGCACCTCAGCTACTTGTACATGTGGACAGGCATCCCAGACTGCTGAACACGTACTTCTTCAAGACTGTACTGAATATAGTAGACTGGGAAAAATCCATTAGCCCATAGATACAACACTACAGACAAAACTATATGGGCCACTGCAAGAATTACAAAAGACAGTAAAATTTATACAGGACATTGCAGATATGGACAATACTCTGGCGAACGAAAGATAGAGAAACTTCTCTGAGAATCAGATATTGTAAACAAATGCCATTTAACAGTGATGATGATTAAAGATTAGAACACAACATTTTTGTGAATTAAAAACAATAACAACAACAGTCATAACAACATACACTGACAGACAATCAACATACTTGTAGTCTTCACGTTTAAGAATATCACAGTGGTCACGGGCTGTCCTTCCCATTGCATCTCTAGCTCCTACATTAATCCCAGCATTCAGAATTACTCGAATGACACCCTCCGGTTCTCCATTATACATTGCTTCAACCAGTAATGTCTGTCCTTGAATGTTTCGAATATTAAGGTCACAGTAACGAAGAATGTGCTCCGTAATTGTTTCATTGCTAGGTCTAGACTTTGGATTAACCAGCTGTTTAGAAAATGTAAGAAATTATAAACATTGCTCTCCATGTTACAGTGTTTCAACATGACAGTAAGTAGCAATTTCAAAGCACATCTCTAAAAAAAAAAAATTAATTTTCAAGCAGATACAAAGTGTTAATGTTTAAAGCAATCTATAAATACAGCATTTCTGGTACAACTAAAACAGCTTGAGACACCGAAAATAAAAACATTATTCTTCAACCTTTTAGCTCCCAGTGGAGCATAGGTCTTCAACAAACACTTTCCAAGTCGTTCTGCTTTTTGCAATTCTTTTAAGATCATTCCATGTCTTCCCCATCATCTTCATCTCTGCTTCGATCTGTCTTCTCCAAGAATTCCTTGGTCTTCCTCTTTGTCTTTTCCCCTGGGGATTCCAAAAAAGGGCCTGTTGTGTAATACTCTCAGTTGGCTTCCGTAGTGTGTGTCCTATCCATCGCCATCGTCGTATCTCTTTATCCACTGGTATTTGACCGGTACATTTCCATAATTCCACGTTAGTGACTTTGTCCTGCCATTTCCATCCCTTTATTCTGCGCAAGCATCCATTAATGAAAGTCTGTACCTTCGTGATTGTCAATTTTGTTATTCTCCATGTTTCAGAGCCATATAATAGGACCGACTTAACATTTGAGTTGAAAATTTTTATTTTTGTATTTAGCCTAATTTCTTTGGATTTCCATATGTTTCCCAGTGCAATGAAAGCTCCTCTTGCTTTTGATATCCTTATTTTGGTATCATTTTCTGTTCCTCCCTCTTTATCTATATTACTGCCCAGATATATATAAGATTATACGTCTAGTAGAGGTATTTCTCCTAGTTTTATTTGGTTATTGCCAACTGCATTAATTCTCATAATGTTGGTCTTATCTCTATTAATCTTTAGTCCTAGCTGTTGTGATCTCTCATCTAATATACTCATTTTATCCTGCATCTGTTGATGGCTGTGTGATAGGAGAGCTATGTCATCAGCAAAGTCTAAATCATCAAGTTGTTTGGTCAGTGACCACTGGATCCCATTTCTGTTGTTTTAAAAACATTATTATGAGGTCTAAAATCAAACTTATACACTTCCTTATTTCTTTATGTTTAAACCTTAGCTGCAGAACTGCAATAAAAAAAATACAAAGTACTTGAAATAAGATGCTATCACTACAATCCAGGGATCTCATAAAGAGATCCAACACAGAATTAAAAAATAACATGGGCTACATGATGATATCCTTACCACCATAAAGAATGAAAGCTGAGATTGTGAGCTGCATAGACTACTCTTCATGTCTGATAAAGCTTTAATACAAACATGAATCTATGAAGATGGTAAGATGCAATGGCAGACAGTGAGAGAACTGGAATGCCAACAACAAGGAACTGAGACGTAACAGCTCACAAACAGTAAAAAGAGACAGAGAATACTGTAAGAGAACTGCTGTATTCATTGAAACTGCTCTAATGATTCAACAAATTATGGGAAAGGTACAGCAAGAAAGAGCATTCAAATAGCTTCTTGAGTCCATAGGCCCGGTTCATTTATCAATTATAAGGAGACAAAAACAATGACAATTTTTGCTGGCAAAGCTGACATGCAAGCTAATGTAACAATTGTTTCAAGAACTAACATGCAAGCTAATGTAACAATTGTTTCAAGAACTAACATGCAAGCTAATGTAACAATTGTTTCAAGAACTAACATGCAAGCTAATGTAACAATTGTTTCAAGAACTAACATGTAAGCTAATGTAACAATTGTTTCAAGAACTAAGAAAACTGCTCTTTATACAGATAATATTTTGTTAAATATAAGAAACATCAATAACAATCAAGAAGGACTTTGAATAACTACAAAGTTAGTCAAATAGCATGCCCGGTTGGATAGATGTAGAATGTTTGAACTTTACAGTGTGGTTTGTTGTTACTTTAAAAGTCCGCTAAGTTCAGGAAACACTGATTGCTTCTTCTTCTAACTAGCATTCATCCATTAAGTGGAAGGGGATGTGCTGTGTTGCTAGTTTATGACAAAGCTGTGATATTTGTACATTCAGGCCCAACACATCTGCCTTCAGCATGAGTAGATTTTTGTTTGGGCAGTGCCCATGTTTTGTAACTTGGGCAATCACCCCTCAATCCCTCATACTATGCCACTGCTGCTGACAAAGGCTAAGTACATTTTCTTATCATATATTTTAGAAGCAATATGGGAGTTGTACGTAGCATACACCATTGAATCCTCTTTCTTCATTTAAATTTCTTGTTTCGATTTGTCAGTTATGAATGTTTTTCAGTTCCTTTCTGCCATGTGCACCACAATTGGTTCTTGATGATTATCTTTAGAGGCATATTAAAGCTGGCTGCTACTTCATGTCATGTTATGTTACTCATATAAATCAACTTTGTTTATACAGTGTGTTCTGCTGCTGTCTGCTATATTTTCATGAAATTACTCTTCTTCGTTGTCTACACTTTAAAAGACATTAAATGGATATAGATGCAGCAAGCTGTGATTGTTATAGTGTGAACAATCCTAATAACGAATAAACAACAGCTAGGATGCATAAACAAACATACTTTGATAAAGGGAGACTGTCAGTCGGACTTTGAGATGCTTGAACTTTCACAAACAGAAATACCGACATAGAATTGTAATAACAACATAAAACTTGGCGACTCACATGTGTTCCATGACCAGAGAGAGAAATGTAATTAATTAGTAATACTTCTGGCCATGGTTGACGAACTGCTTGAGATGAAATAGAAAAAACCTCAACAGACCTTTTAAGGGCAGAAATAACTGTTGTCTATGAGGACCCAAACTTATCTGATGTCCAGCGGTGGTAGACGCAAAGATTTCTCTGATGTCCAGCAAGAGTAAGCGAGATCAATAGATTTCTATGAAAGAATCTGGTTAGTCAAGAAAGACCAAGGACAGCTTTGTTTTAAGGAGTCAACTGATAGGAGTGATTGACAGATATTTGTCAAGATTTCTCATTAAACGATAGGTGATTGACAAGCAATCAGTAAGTGGAATGAGTGTCATAGGATTGTAAGGTGGTGTTCCCAGGACTGATCACGCCAGATACCCAGAATGCCCAAGAAATAGGAGAAGCCTAGCAGGCAACACCAAGCAGAGACTTTCTCGGACACTTGGAGTTACTTCTTCGAAGTGTGTAGTGTGAAGTTGACTAACAAAAACTTAAGAAATAGTCAAGACAGGCACATTATAAAAAATATTGCCATATTATAATAATTCATTTTGTTGCCGTGACCTAGGATTTCTTTTTCATTTTTATGAAAAGACCTTGAGAAAGTAGCTTTTAGTAGTATTGATAAATCAATCGAAATTGCCAAAGAGCTAATGTTTTACCAGTAAAATATGAAAAAAAGTAAGCGCTGCTTAATCTATTCACACCAAATGAAACGCAGTGTCGTCGATAAAAACTCAGCAGTAATAGTTTGTGAGTAAGATACAACTAATATGTACGATTAACAGGACAAACTAGTGTGTGTTTATGTCAAGTAAGAACTTTTTTTTTCAAGTGAATGCTGATTGTTGAAGTATATATGGTAGAACACCACGGATAGTTATTTGAGTCTAGCCAAAACAAAACATGGTGTGATTCAGAGCCTTTCTGCTTTATGAAAAGCAAGCTAGTCAGCTTGATGGTCAATTTCTTGCATTTCAAGTTATGTTTAACCCTCGACCAGCCAACTTTCACCCAAACCTAGAAGTCAACTTGACCCTCCCCATTTGTGTTGCTTATCCAACAAACATTGATGTCCAGTGAACAGAACAGATGTCTACCTGTATCTAAAACGAAACAACATCCAGGCATTAAGTCAGAATGTGTGACACAGACCACTGACCAGACAGGATTGGAGCCTAACCCACCACGTGAGGATGTTGTGATGTCAACTTTAACAACAATGTAATGAATTATGAATGAATGTTGATTAGCATTATAGTTCAGATTGATTTCTGATATATTTTGTGATTATTGTAACAATCTTACCTGAAAGAAAAGAGGTTTTGGAGGACTGGCTGCCTCAGATTCAAAGGTGTATTTCACAGAAGTATCAGCATTCAGTTCCATGAAAGCTTTGGTGAGCTCCAGGTGTTCTATTTCCCAAACAGCAGCTAGAAGTGGTCGAGGTGCTGTTGGGTAATCTCTGTAGTAAAACTGATAGGAATGGTCCTTTGTGTTAACATCAACTTTTTGAAGGTTCTCTAAAATTTCAGGATAGATTAAACCAAGAACATAATTAATTACATAATATTTTATGTACATGTATATGTATAGATAATTTTTATCTGGAGCTTTAATTATCAAATCAATGTCATCACATATATAACAATTTGTCCATAAGTGTTCGGATCTCTTCTTCAGCAAATCTCACAGTGCAGAAAAAGGCAACTGAGAACACAGATTCTGTGTTGATTGACCAGTCTCTTATACTACCCATATAGCTCTTGTTTCTGGAAACATCTCTTTTTATATGCAGTTCTCCTTGTGAGGTTCCTGATTCACCATCCACCACAGAGTCATTTACTCACCCTGTTTCTCTAAAAATGTTGTGAATGTCAGCCTGGACTATTGTTTGGCAGTTACACCAATGAGTTGATCCATACGTTCATTACCATTTACACTTGCATGCCCTGGCACAAAAACAAACAAAAAATCTTTTTCTGCCTAGTCCTGCTGAAGGACTCCAGGCACCGTTTAGAGCCCAGTCCATTTCAATTTTCAGGAACATATTCATTAAATTCAATCAGAAAGCAAACCAAGGAGAATATTTGTGTCTCCAACCAAGCCATTACCTCCAAAGTCAAACTGCTTGTGGTCACAGCAAACACATCGCTATCCTTCTTCACAGATCTTCCTCCAACCAGGCTAGCGAAAGTTCATGAATTTAGCAGATTTTATACCATTGATCCATCTGTGCAAATGATAACCTCTTCCTCTGAACATCTTTCATGGATTAGTGCCTGAATTTTGGCCTCCAGCATCAACTAATTTTGTTACCAGAATTCCTTGCCCATCCTAATATAAACTGAGAAGGATTTAGAGCACACAGTCAGAATCCATTTCCATTCTTCCAAAGGTGCAATGTTCTGTCATGAACACACCTTCTGAATGTCCTCTGATTAACCCATCAATGATTGTTCTCTCCTCAACTGATCACCTTTGAACATTATAAACTCACTCTGCAGTGAATGCTCTGTGGTGGTGCTAATTCGCAGATATGCAGCCACATGTATAGTGGGAAAATCTATATGACTGAAGCATATGAAGACAAATAATTGTTTTTTCTTCTCACAAAAGTGCAATTAGTCTCAAACATGTCACCATCATCGTCAAGTACCATGCCTGCTGACATAGGTGATCTTTGGTTATCTATTATTCTGTTGTTGACCTTCTGCCAAGCCATGTAGTTTTGTTTATTGGGAGAAAACTAAGTGCTTTTGAAGACAAATGTCTAAGAAAAATACTCTGTGTACAATGGAATGAATTCAATACTAATAAAGGGATAGAGATATGGCTACACAACCAGCAATCTCATCTACCATTAGGAAGAGAAGAAATAGACATTTGTCAAACAATTTTTCAGACAAGAGAATTGGAAAAAAAAACTCTTCTAAGGGGAATACCGAAAAAGAGGAAGACCTAAAGAGACACTAGAAAGAACACTTATAAGAGAAGAAATGTTGGCAGGCATAGACTCATTAGATAATATCAAAAATCATGCCAAGAATAGTGAATGATGGGAAAAAAAAAAACACTGCAAGACCTATGTGATGTCTAGCGGTGTGGGAAGCATCAAGATCAAGTTTTGTTATTACTTTCATTACCATCATCTTGCCACAACTTCAGAAATTATTTTCATAACACACGATGTTTTGGATGTTTGAGATATCATAGCCACTCAGAAGTAAGTTATAGAAATTGGATTCAATAAGAGCCGGTGCTCTTCCATACTAGTACAACTTATTGTAATTCTGCGAGTGGTTAGTGAATTTGTCAAAGTCACATGAAATTTGCTCCTCAGGATACTATGGATCACTGGATAATGAAGACAGTATTCAACTCCTTCACTTTTGCAAATCTGATTGATTTTAAATACAAATCTACTTGTAAAAGGCATAAACAATTATTTTCAGTATGACAATGCATTAAAATAAAATTTGTAATAAAATTGTGAATGCTAGAATTGATTTATGATAAACATTGTGAAAGAAAGAAGGAAAAAAATACCTGCAGTTTTCCACATGTTGATGAACTGTGATTTGCCAGATAGCATTGCCAAAGCCATTTCATTTGTGTTCTCATATTTCTCTAAGATGCACACTAAATCCAGTTGAGTATCACACATATGAACCTGGCACTGTAACCAAATGAAGTAAGGTTTAATTCATTATATGCATGCTCACGAAAGCGAATCATGGACAGTAGAAAAACAAATTAAAAGATGATTAGAGTCAACAGAGATGGGATTTCTCAGAAGAATATTGCGCTGGATAGGACACACACTACGGAAGCCAATCGAGAGTATTACACAACAGGCCCTTTTTTGGAATCCCCAGGGGAAAAGACAAAGAGGAAGACCAAGGAATTCTTGGAGAAGACAGACAGAAGCAGAGATGAAGATGATGGGGAAGACATGGAATGATCTTAAAAGAATGGCAAAAACAGAACGACTTGGAAAGTGTTTGTTGAAGACCTATGCTCCACTGGGAGCTAAAAAGGTACAAGAAGAATAAGAAGAAACTACTCACTCAATAAAATGCCAGAGTGAAAAGAAAAATTTAGCTAAATTAGTTATTTCTCTCAACTTTTAGAGTATATTGAATAAATTAAACTGTACCATTGTTAATATGTAACATATATTGTCAGCGATGGAAACAGTGACAGAGTAGTGGTTAACAAACTGGTCTATTAAAGACATGATGTACAGTTTGATCCTCTGACCATCCAGTTTCTAAATTGACTCAGCCATTAGATGGAAACAATTTTATTTGGAAGGGAAGATGACCTGTATAGCGTTACAACATTACCAAAAAAATGCCAATGGGCATTAAATATGTGTACTAACCAAAGGGCACTAAACAGATCTATACCTATATTTCATAGATTATACCAAAGCATTTGACAAAGTAAAGCACCAAGAAATAATCAAAATTTTAGAAGGCATAAACGTAGACAGCAAAGATCTAAGAATAATAAAGAACATGTACTGGCAACAAACAGCAGCCATAAGAACTGGATATCAATTGGGAATGTTTCAACAAATAATGTATAGTGAGATTATTTTAAGATCCATAAGGAGCATGCCCGGAATAACTATCGGAGGTCACAATATAAATAATCTAAGGTAACCTGATGATACAGTCTTAATTGCTAAGAGTGAAAATGAGTTACAAGAAATGTTTGACATTATTGTGAAAGAAAGCAAGAATAAAGGACTTAGCCTTAATAGCAAAAAGACAGAAGTAATGGTAACGGCAAAGAAAAAGACATCACCTCAGTGCAAAATAAAGACAAGCGGAACAATTTTAAAATAAGTAAAAGAATTTAAATATTTGGAAACTTTGTTAACCTCAGACGGAAGATGTACAACAGGGGTGAGATGCAGAATTGCGCAGGCAAAAGCAGCTTTCCAAAAAAATGAGGAGGATACTATGCAATCCATTTTTGACAATCAAAACCCAGAAAAAGAGTTCTTAAATGTTATGTAGAGCCAGTCTTAACATATTTGGCCTCCAAGACTCGCATAAAAATCAAAGAACTCAGAATTAGCCATGTAGGACACATTATAAAACATCGAGAGAAACATACACCAGCACATTACTACATAGTTAGACTATCATGACTGTCCACTGAACAATGCTGTCCTCGACCACTTTGGGTCACTACCATCCTTCTACAAGACCTACATACAAGCAATCCAAGGGCACAAAAATCTCATACACAAGAAAACTAATACCATTTACAGACATTTAGTCAGATTACAAGAATGACCTCTACACCTCAAGATACAAACAGGGAAACTGTACCACATAATGAACTAAATGGAAATTTTCACTAATGTCCACTCTTCCGACATCACAGCCTAGGCCAGAGAAGTAACCTACAGATTACTTTTCAACCTGATGCCCATAAAAGACAGGATGACAATATGACAAAATCACAACTGAACATGTCAGTTGCACTGAGAGAGCATCCACGAAACTGAGAGACATATTTTTGACAACTGTGCGACCCTGAACTGGAGCAAGAACATTCTACTCACTGAAATTTGCAAACACACCAACAATAGACCAGAAACTTTCAAGGCCACATTTTTAAATGACATCCCATGGACTGACCCACAATCACACTCCAAATTGCTGATTTTATCAGGCCAATTACCATTATCTGATCTGGATGTGTTCGAACCAGATAATATATCAACACAGAACATTTTGAGCCCACAACTTGGTGACTTTAATTCAATGAACAATAAACAGATAGACAATTGCAACAAAACATTCCCTCCAACAATCACAAAATCTGACATCACACACCAAGTCACCAACATCAAAAACACTGCAAAAGAAAAAAAAAATCAATTATCCCTAGTCTGAACAGAATTATCATGCTTTTGATCAAATTTGTGATGTTTACTTTGTGCGAGTTATTTACTGTACACAAATATTCACACCCCTCAATACCAACATATGAATGTCTATCTCATGCAGCCTCTTTTGTTCACCAACCAGCTAAAGTGTTGTGTTACTGCAGTCTGCATATTTGTACCACTGATAAATCCAAAAAGTTTGTCAAATCACCGGACAAATGTCACAACTGCTGTCCAACAAGGAAATAATGCTAGAAACAAAATGGGCACTCTACAATACAATCTTCATCCTAAAGTTGTGCTACCAATGCCAAACCTGGATGCTAGACTCTAGAACAACAAGAAAAATAACCACTACCACAATGAAATGTGTTAGGCACAGGACAAGAGCCTGCGAGATAAATCAGAAATGAGAAACTAAGAAAAAAACAAGGATTAATTTCCACCACTGAATACACAAACAGTCAGATCAAAACGATGCAGGAAAACACTAATGAACTATCATCAATAGCCAGCAAAATTGGGCTTGAGATCAATCATGAAAAGGCTAAAGTCATGAAAAGCTTAATTCCAACAGATGACAGAATACACATGGAAAATAAACCAGTGGAAGAGATCGACCACTTTATCTATCTTGGAAGTCACATTGATCGGAAAGGGGATACAAGTAAAGAAATTAGAATCAGAATAGTTAAAGCTCCAATGTCTTTCAGAAGCGTTGAAAAGTTGTGGAAATATAAACTCATCAGCACAAACACAATTTAGATTATTCAAATCCAACATACTATCTACCCTTACGTATGCGTGTGAAAGCTGGAAAACAAAATGAGACATAGAAACAAAGTTGAACACATTTGAAAATAAATGTCTAAGGAAAATACTTGGTATAGCATGGAACAAATTCAAAACAAACGAAGAAATTAGAGAAATCGCAAATCAACCACTAATATCTTCAGTAATCAAGAAAAGATGATGGTCATATGTTGGACATGTGATGAGGAGAGATAATAACTGAATAACAAAGCAAGCCCTCATGTGGGAAACAAGAGGTAAGAGGAAAAGAGGTTGACCCAGAGAGACACAGAGAAGAATAATGATCAGAGAAGCAAAAGCAGCAGGAATCGGTTCCCTCAATGTGATAGTGTTGCTTGCACATAACAGAGAGAAATGGTGAGATTTTATCAAATATCTTTAGAAGGATTGAAAACTTCAAGAATAAAAATTTAGATAAGAGAAAAAGTATCTGGGTCTATGCCCTATAGGCCGGCTATGGCTCAAAAGGTTAAAAGATAGATAGAATACACAAAGAAGCAACAGATAAAATTGTTTGGCCATGATAAGACAAAAATATCACAACACAACAAAATGAGCCTTTAATAAACATTATGAGAATACCTGACTCAAAGATCAACCATGAAAAAGATGGATTGCTAAAATTTCAGAAGCACTAGAAAACATAACAGTAAGACAGCAGGAGAGACCAACAGTAAAGCAAAAAACTGTAAACTATATTTTCCCTTGATGTTGAAAGGCAATTAAGGGAGGAAAGAAGCAGAAGATAATCTCACATTCACTGTTTAGAAAAAGGTTTCTTTGAGATAATTCTAACTAGCAAAACAAACACATTCAGGAAGATCTATATATACTCAACATTTTTCCTTAGATGTAAACAAGTATAGCTACTTATGCAAAAATCCTTCTCCATTACCTTCAGTACCTCTTCCTACATGTAAATGTAATTAGAAATTCCCACAAATCAAGACTGCTGCTTCATAAACTGCTGTTTAACAATACAGCTAGCAATTGTGAATGTTTTCAGTATGGGCTTATTTGCCAAATTAATTTGATTTTAAAGTTAGCATAACAGCTGTAAAGTTACACTTCTGCTAAATAATATATCAGTTTGTTCTCTACCTTCAAGTTCTGTGTTTGATTCCCTACAATTTTCACCGTTCGGCACCAGTAACGTAGCAGCCTCTCTATGAGAACTGGATCAGGATTCTTT
This sequence comes from Megaustenia siamemsis, assembly GCA_032433765.1. Taxonomy (NCBI): domain Eukaryota; kingdom Metazoa; phylum Mollusca; class Gastropoda; order Stylommatophora; family Ariophantidae; genus Megaustenia; species Megaustenia siamemsis. The sequence continues at coordinate 103,221,748 of JAVIAB010000092.1, forward strand.
GCTTTCACAGCTGCCCATAAACCTATGAATGTGGAAATAAATAGGTCAGAGTTACATTTTTACAGACTGGATCACATCAATATGCAATTAAAATGTTAACAGAACACATGCAGGTAAACTCATTCTGGATCACTTGCAGTTAAAACTAGACATGGACTAAATGTAGTAAAACATTGTCAAGACTATATTTGGTCAAATTGGGTCCTGACTACATGCAGTCTAAACTTAGCACAGACAACAAGGGTAAGACTTGAACAGCTCCATCACATATCAATGCCTGCACCTACCTGGCTGATATTTTCTAAGCCAATGAAGGTTCTCTTCCCAACCTGGGTTCTTCAAGTGCAAAATCTCCTCTTCAGGTGTGCGACCTGCTTTATTCTTCTGCAGTGGGCATGCTCCACATCTAGGCATAAACCAATAAATGATTTGTAATACTTGTATTTATGTGACAGTTGATAAATGTATATGAAAAGATTAATAAAATTCAAATATTAACTTATACTACTGAGGATAGAAGATAACAATCAAATGTCTCAAGTAACATTTAGTGTTCAAGTAAAATAAATGGAAGTTATTTCAAGCATGATAGTTTTAGCTGGTAATTTGTTCTCTGTGTACTCCCAGAGCCTCTCCCATGTGTGGGTGCTCTCCCTGCAAGAGAGCAGAGGTTTGAAATCAGAGTTTTCTACAAGATGTACTGCCTAACACTGTTAACAAGTCTCATCAACTTGCAGGAGTGCCTCTTACTTTCACAAAACTATTAATAATGATTTTCAGAACATACATATCTTGCACATTTATATTATCAGTTATAGATCACTTACAATGAGTCAGTAATGTCAAACCTATATCAATTGTTTGGTCTCTAGTACGCTTATTATGATATCATTCATTTATGTGCACTATGAGTTGGCTTGTGTAAATACACAATACAAATGTTTTTGTTGTTGTCATTTGTAATTAACTTTGCAAAAATGTTCTGATTTTTCGCATGCTACCCATTTATTTGATGTAATGTAATAATAAAATATGAGTATGGGAAGTGATGTGTCTGAAATATGCCAGTTTCATGGCTCAAGTTTCTCATTGTTTATAGACATGCTTCATTCAAACACAAACAAATCTGGACTTTATTCATTGATTGAAGAATCATTACTGCATTAAGAGCAAGACCTTATCCCTTCTTAGTTCCAAACACTGCAGCTTAGTCCTGTGTGACAAAAACAATTGACATCCCTAATGGTTTCATATGCTATGGAACTACATGAAGTAACAGTTTTCAAGAAAAATTGTTCACTAGTTACTGTCTTAGGTCGACTTTCCAATGTCTGTTTCTCTTATATCAATGTATTTATCTGTACACTCATACATATTATTTATTTCTGAATTATTACATTTATTAAACATAGACCATGTAGCATGGTTTGAGCAGGTATTAACAATGTACAAGAGGAGAGGTGGTAAAATAATAGCCAGTGAACTAGTCTATAGAGAACAAGAGGTCAGGTTTGATCCAGGTCAATAGCGATTCCTTAAATCATATAATGGGTACTGGATTTTTGCGATAAAGAAAGATAGCACTGCCATAATGCTGTTCACATTACCCAAAAAACGATCTTAGAGTAAACAAAATATGGGCACTAACTCTATATCAAAATATCTTATGCAACAAATCTATGTCAATACAAGTGAGAAAGAGAGTTCATCGGTGCTATATAGAACCAATTCTGACCTATGGAAGCGAATCATGGACAGTAGACAAACAAATTAAAAGATGATTAGAGGCCACAGAGATGGGATTTCTCAGAAGAACGATGGAAGTTCTCTGGACAGCTAAAAAGACCAATGAGGAAATTCTCAAAGAGGCCAACACAAAAAGAGAACTCCTAAAAAACATCAGAAAGAAACAACACGGATGACAAAGAGAGAAAATACTGGATAGCAAAGTTTTTCATGGCATGGAAAACAGTCAACAACAGCACTGTAGATAGAAGATTGTGGAAGGACATGATCGCCTACGCCAGCCGGTATGGCACATGATGATAAACTCTATATCTTCTACATCCTTTGGTCATAACAGGGCTCTTTTTCTATGTATGGTCTAACAATGCTATTAAACTATCTTTTCCCTTTCCTCTCCTAGGATTATCAAAAAGGGGCCCGTTAGAAGAGTATCAATTGATTAATCCATTGTACTGTGAAATCAATTAACTTTTGCAAAACAATATTTAGCCTTAAATAAGTTGTGCTAAATGAAGGGTGTAGTTTACATTCTGGGGAGTCTCAAATGGCAGAAAATATGGTAAAGAAAAAGCTAATCTTTAAAATCGGTTTTGTAAGATTCTGCTCACCTCATAAGTGCGACAATGAACCTCCAGGCACCTGTGAAGCGAACAGCTTTGTGCAGAACTGTGTCTCCATTGTGATCTGGCACATCTAAATCAATCTTTGTAGACAACATGTACACTATACGTGTGCTATTAGCAGAGAGGTACAGATGTGTGTAGTCGGTGAGTACATGAAGGAAGGTCTCTCCTGTACGACTGTCTCGGCACATCATGTTTCCTCCTCCTAAGTAGTAGTTACCTGTGAGATTATACAAAACAAATATTTAAGTGTTTAAAAATATCTATTGGTTTACTTTACTTTGATTTTCACAAAATATTACAATCATTTTTCTACAAACATTTTTTTTTCATAACTTGCCATGAAGAAAATTCTCACAATGTTTTGGTGAAGCTAAATTAGCAACCAAGTACTGCTCAACAGGTACAATAAGGTTGCCAGGTTATTTTATTTTTTATGTAAGATCTATGTTTTTTCAGTATATTGTACGACTAATGTTTTTCTTTTATTGTAAACCAATTACTTATATTTTTCTCGTAAATTTCAAAATTATTGGACATTTTAAAATTTGCAGGAAATTTAACGTTACACAGGTTTTTGCTCATGGCTAATAAAAACATAGTTTGAATATAGTAAGCTGGTATTGTGTGATTGAGGTACTTGGCCAACACATCATCATAATAAAGTACCATGCCTGCTGGCATCCGTGATCATATCTCTACACAACTTTCTATCGCGACAGTTACTTATCATTTCCATTGTTGACCTTGTGCCAAACCATTCTCTTAAGCTATCTGGTACTTCTTCTCTTTGTCCCTCGATTTTTCCAGTTGTTATAATATATTCCAGCTGTTCCCTTCTCATTACATGGCCAACACAGCACTACATAATACTTCCTGTCCCATCAATGTGATTTGTGGTGTGTAGAGCAGTAATTCAAATATTTGATCTGTGTACTTTATAGCAGACAGTAGTTCAGAATAAGTGACCAAACCAGTGCTCCTAAGAAAATATAGTGAAGTTACATTATAGCCTGGTGTATATTTGAAGAAATAGGAAGAGACTTTAAAGTGGCTGGCTCCTGGAAAGGAAAACAATGTTTTATTCATTTTTCGTAATAATAAGAAACTACATGCAAATAGCCTTAATAGCAGAAACAGAGAATGAACTACAAGAAATGATAGACATAATAGTAAAAGAAAGCAACAAGAAAGGTCTCAGTCTGAATAGTAAGAAAACAGAAGTAATGGTTATATCGAAGAAACAATCACCACCATTATGCAGCATAAAAATAAACGGGACAAATCTGAAACAAGTGCAACTCGTCAAATAGTTGGGCTCAATAATAACATCAGATGGAAGACGCACCACAGAAATAAAAAGCAGAATAGCTCAGGCCAAAATAGCATTTCAGAAAATGAAAAATATATTATGTAACAAATCTATGTCAATAGAAGTGAGAAAGAGAGTTCATCGGTGCTAAATAGAACCAATTCTGACCTATGGAAGCGAATCATGGACAGTAGACAAACAAATTAAAAGACGATTAGAGATGGGATTTCTAAGAAGAACGTTGAAAGTTCCCTGGACAGCTAAAAAGACCAATGAAGAAATTCTCAAAGAGGCCAACACAAAAAGGGAGCTCTTAAAAAACATCAGAAAGAAACAATCTACATTTTTTGGGCACATCATGAGAAGAGGAAAGTTGGAATACTTGGTTACAGCTGGCAAAATAAAAGGAAAGAGACATTGCAGACGGCAAAGAGAGAAAATATGGGATAGTTTGGTCTCATGGCATGGACAACAGTCAACAACAGAACTGATACGATGCACTATAGACAGAAGATTTTGGAAGGACATGATCGCCTATGCCAACCGGTATGGCACATGATGATGATGATATGCAAATAATATACAAATTTCAACTCTATTTATTTTTACCAAATTAGAAGGTATATTTTTTTGATTAGATATTACAATGCCTTTCTTCATAGGCTTCAATAGAATCTGGTAGCAGGTAGTCTCAATTAGTTATTAATGTGTTCGTAGTAACTGCAGCAGCAGTAGTAGTAATAGGTAGCAGTACTAGTAGATTACATATCTTGTGTATAGCCATAACCTAAAGTATCATCACCTTTGTCTTTGTCCCTAGACATGCGAGATACGTGGAAATGAAAGAGCAGACAGGTTGGCTAGCTGTGTTGTCGTTGAGGATGGGCAACAAATGGATCGGGTGGACATCATCAATGCCCTCCAAGAAGTGGAAAGAACACAGCACTTCGACAAACACAGATCCACGTCACTTCTTCGGATGATGGAAATGGGAGTTAAGGTGGGCACAGCCAGAAATGAGAAACTTAGTGGCCGTGTAAGAAGACTTATCAACCAACATAGAACTGGAGTCATCAGTCGCTGGACACTGCGGGAATTGCTGAAGAGGGGATCTGAGCATCTATGGACATGTTCGGAGTGCAATGATGATGACCTGCAAATAACTCAATCATCAAAGGTTTACAATGAGTCGTAAAAATCTTCACCTTTTCCCCTCACAAAACAATGGCAGCCCTAAGGTACAATCAAAAGGAAATGCTTACAGTAATAACAGGCGGACACAATCATCAACTGCTTTGTTAATCAGTGTCCAGATCTTGAAGAGAATACAGTGTCTATCTGTGATCATTATGCTCAATTGTTCATTGTTAATGACACTAGGACATCAGCTGATACATACTTATGAAGGAAAACAACAAAATGTTTCTTTTTCAACATGAAGCAAGGTCATGACAATTCCTATCTACTTCGAGAGTTAGGACTTGTAGAAGACACCATGTGTATGTGTGATCATTATAATCAACTGCTCATTGTTAATGACAGGCTAGCTTACAAAATGCTATAATTACTGCATTATCGACATTTTCTTCTACTTCACTGATATTAACCATTAACAAACTATATGGGCCACTGCAAGAATTACAAAAGACAGTAAAATTTATACAGAATATGACGTTGCAGATATAGACAAACGAAAGATAGATATTCAGGCGAACGAAACATAGATAGATAGCTTTTAACAATTATAATTCTGAAGTTGTAGTCTTAATAGTCTCTTATATTATATTCTGATGTTAATTTAAGCCCAATTATTTAAATTTACAGAAAAACTTTCAACTCTCTGATTTACTGTAGCAATGATGTCACTCTTTTAAACATGATGATTATGGCATCTGTGTTTTATTTTTTTAAATGTGTTAATTGTTTATTTCAATCACTAAAAAATCCATAACTCAAGTGCCAAGTTTACCATTCTGACAGTTAATATTATGTTCCTGGAATGTTGTATGATATATATATCTATCAGTATATACTTACAAAATATCACAATAGTTTATTCACATATAATGCCCAATGACTGTAGCTAAAAAATGTACATAATTATAAATCAAATGAGCAAGCAAATACTTACACAAAACATCACATGAGTGGCATACTTGGCCAGTGATAAAAGACTTTGAGAGATCCAAATCTCTTATGTTATCCACTGCTCCCTGGCTGTTAGTCACCTGTTTCTTGGTCCCAACAGTCTTGGCCTGGATAGTGGACAAACTCATGATGATCACAAACTCTTGTGATGATGGCAAAGAACTTTCAATGAAGAACAATGTTCACTTCGATTCTTCCCAAGTAGTAGCAAGTTTACTGCCCTGAATCTCAGAAAGATTCTTGAAGATTTCTGTTCAGCTTCAGGCAAAGTAATCTATGGAATACAGAAAAGAAACATTTCATTTGTGACAAAAACTATAAATTATGTTTGTAACATGCACCATCTGTTAAAGTTGTGACAAATACACATTTCGTTATACTTGCTGTAAGTTGTAGCACTGGGATAAGCATATTAATTACATGGGTATGTATTATCATTTGAGGTTGGAGGGAAAAAATAATGGAGAGAAAAGCAAATTAAATAAAAGAAAGAAGAAGATTTTTTAAAAAATATAGAATAATGGAGTTTGGATAATATGGGGCATATTGATCTCATTATAAGAACGTAATACCTCCATAATGCAATCATTCAACTGGTTAACCGAATATAGTGTCCCTGCATCCCAATACATCCCAATAAACAACAAGAAAGGTCTAAATCTAAATAGTAAGAAAACACATTACAGATGTAATGGTCATATCAAAGAAACAATCACCATCATGGAACTTTAAAATCTTAAACAAGTGTCAAATACTTGGGCACAATAATATCAGATGGAAGATGCATCACAGAAATAAAAAAGCAGAATAGCTCAGGCCATGATAGCAAATTCAAAAAATGAAAAACGTCTTATGCAACAAATCTATGTCAATGGAAGTGAGAAAGAGAGTACATAGGTGCTACATAGAGCCAATTCTGACCAATGGAAGTGAATCATGGACAGTAGACAAACAAATTAAAAGACTATTAGAGGCCACATATATGAGATTTCTCAGAAGAATGTTGAAAGTTCTCTGGACAGCTAAAAAGACCAATGAGGAAATTCTCAGAGGCCAACACAAAAAGGGAGCTCCTAAAACACATCAAAATGAAACAATCAACTTTTTTCGGGCTAATCATGAGAAGAGAAAAGTTAGAATATTTGGTAACAATTGACAAAATAAAAGGAAAGAGAGATCGCGGACGACAAAGAGAAAAAATACTAGATAGCTTGGTGTCATGGCATGGAAAACAGTCAACAACAGAACTGATACTATGCAAGGTGGATAGAAGATAAATGATCGCCTATGTCAACAGGTATAGCACATGATGATGCATCCCTATATGTTGTGAAAGTATTCGTGGTACAATTTAAGGTGGTCTGCTAGTATTGTGGCATTAGGTGTCTATTTCGAGAACCAGGTAATTGGGTTGGGGAGAGAGGAGGACTGCCAGAGCAGGGCTATTAAGTTGGGGGGGGGGGCTGAGAAAAATGAGTTTATTTAAAGGATGGTTATTTGTCTCTTCACTAGAGGAGCCAGAGGATAAGCAAAAGCAAAGTTGTCTACTGAAATGGCGGATGGTGCGGTAAACATGTTTGAATTATGTGATATATTATATGTACAGACTTTCAGAACATTAGAGAAGAGACAGAAATGGCAGACCACGACACATTTCAACTTGTTGAAAACCAAACATTACGCTCAGTGTGTTCAAAATGACGATGTTAAAGCCGGCAGAAGTTACGACATTTGAACTCAAACGGTGAGGGAGAATGCCTGAGAGGAGAAAGTTGACGTGACTGGTACATCTAATTTCCTAAAAATAAGTGATCTGACCAAAGTCTTTTCTGTGGATGTTCGAGAAGAATTACTGGATTATTATTACTAAGAATTACAAGGTACAGTAGCTTTGATAATTCGGATGGAGATAAACAAAGTTTAATACAGGAAAGAACTAGCAGTAATCAGCAGAGATGTACTGACAAGGTGACAGACAAATTATAGAATTAGTACATATGGATTAATCCGCGCGTGTTATCCCATATCAAATTAATTGTCTGTGTTCAGTTTCTTATTCGACAATAACTTTTTATACAGTATCCTTCTTGCTCTAGAAAAGTAACATCTGCTGAGATGAAATGTGTTAGACAAATGACAGGAAACAGCCTGAGAGATAAGATCAGAAATGAAAAACTGAGAAAAAAGCTAGGAATAACCCCACCATATAATATATAAAGAAACAAGTGATAAAATAGTTTGGCCACGTGACAATGCAGAAAGATCAAAATACAACACAACGAGCCTTCAATAAACGTTGTGAGAACACCAGACTCAAGGGTCGACCACGAAAAAGATGGATCGGCGAATTATTATTAAACACTAAGAAACATAACAGCAGCAGAGGCGAACAGAAGAGCACAAGACTGCAATTTATATCTCCCCTCGACGCTGAAAGGCAAATGAGGAAGGAAAGAAGGAATTCATCCTTCTATGAAGGAATGAATTGTTCAAGGGTTTAGTTGTTCATTCAATAGCTTCTCTCAAGTACCAGATTCTCGTCTTGGTTGCTTTAACTAACATTCGGAAAGACACATAATTAGTCGCCATATTACCGATACCAGCCATTGCCTTCCTAGTCTGTATCCTATCAATACCATCCCACGGACAGTAGTTAAGACGTCTTTGTGACGCATGCGAACCCGTTCAGAGATGGTGACGCCCTAGTTTGTTTACTGTTTTTTTTTTTTTAAGAAATAAAAAAAATGATGTTTCATTCACGATATCGCTGATATACTGGACTACTCATGCAGGATACAGACAGGAGAGAAGGCTAAATAATTTTCGAGTGCGTTTTCTTTGCAAGATAACGAACATTAAAAGAGTGGACAAAATAACCAACTCTAATGTCTTACAACGAACCAAACTTCCATCCATCCTGGCAACACTTAGGAGACTGAGGTGTATGGGTCACGGAAGAAGAATTGACAACAATCATCTTCCCAAACAATTATTGTAGGAACTTGGCGAGACCACAAGGCAGACCAATGCTGAGATAAAAGGATGTTTGCAGGGTTTCTTTGAGTGAATTCTCTATCAGCGAAAGAAACTGGGAAAATATGGCATCAGATTGTAGCATATGGAGAACACAGATTTAAAAAAAAATGGCACAGCAACATTCGAGGAAGCTTTGATGTCAAAATCAGAAGACGTAAGAGAAAGAAGATGAGTCTGAGAAATATGAGTCATGTTCATTCTGTGGTCAGATCTGTCTATCCAATATTGGCAGATTCAGTCACGAGGGAACCTGCTCAGTAAAAGAGAATTGGGTTCCGGGAAACTTCAACATTTGCTTTCATAAATTAGTAGCGGTTTTTTAAAAGTCATTTTTCTCATCTCCATGTAGTGTCAATGAGGAAGAAGACGATAACAAGTAGTATGATTCTGGTAATAATAATGCGGGAGACAAATAATAATAAATGAATATTATTATAGAGGTAAACTTTCGAGGTGATAGATCAGCGAATACTTTCAGGTGAAACGGTATGTTTACAACACTCGGAAAAAAATCACAAATAATCAACAATAAGAAAAAAAAAACAAAGAACAATACATGGTCTGAAGCAGAATCAAACCTGTACTCCCAACTCTAGGCAGTTGAGTTGGCCGTGTGCTCCAGCAATTAGTTCTCGTGGCAAGGCGCTGTGTTGAGGAGTACGGGTTCGACCCTGCTTCGGGCCATCTATTGTTCTTTTTTTTTTTTTTTTCTGTTGATTATTTGCGATTTTTTATTTTTTTTTCCGAGTGTTGTGAACATACCTGGTCACCTGAAATTATTCGCTAATAATAATGCGGTTGACAGCTGTGACACCAACGTCACCTGGCTTATATTAAATCTACACACTACCAGCGCTGACACTTTGAGCCCTTTTAACTACTGTCACATTATGACAAAAGAGCAACATACCCTTCAGTGAAGAATGTACATATAAATATGGAGCTGTCAGAGCAGAACATTTAGCGAGTGCCTACATGTGTTTGCCTGTTCTTGGCAGCCTATCTGTACGACATGCAGTTGCTTGCGACAATCGGTCAAGGCTGCGGAAATTAGCACAAGCCAAAAATAACAGACTGGAACATGACCAAAGATAAACTGATCTCTCAAACTGTGTCTACACGTCTTCCAAATCCTGCCATTTTCTAGCTCAGTAAAATATTACTTGCTGTTTATTATCTAAAATATAACTTAGGTTGCTTTAATTAACTTTGCCAGTCACAGTTTTCTTTATTCCTATTTTCCTATTTGTTTTTATTATGATCTATCATTGTCCGTTTATTTATTTAGTTACTTTTAATGTTAATCGTCAACTAATGTTATTCTTTATTTTAGAAGCACGAGCAGACCCAAAGTCACAAAGCTGATGAAACCCTCCCTTTTCCCGCGATAATCCCTTTGATTGCCTAAGTCAGACAACGGGATGGAAATCCTCATAATAATCTCAGCTATAGGATCTGCTTACAGAGAGACGTACTCTCAGTGTTAGGATCTGCTTACAGAGAAACGTACTCTCAGTGGTAGGATCTGCTTACAGAGAGACGTACTCTCAGTGTTAGGATCTGCTTACAGAGAAACACACTCTCAGTGGTAGGATCTGCTTACAGAGAGACGTACTCTCAGTGGTAGGATCTGCTTACAGAGAGACGTACTCTCAGTGGTAGGATCTGCTTACAGAGAGACGTACTCTCAGTGGTAGGATCTGCTTACAGAGAGACGTACTCTCAGTGGTGGAGTATCAGGATATTTACTAAATTAACATACACTATAGTTATTACTCTGAAACAAGTGCAACGTTTCAAATACTTGGGCACAATAATAACATCAGATGGAAGATGCAACACAGAAATAAAAAGCAGAATAGCTCAGGAAAAAATAGCATTTCAGAAAATGAAAAATATTTTATGCAACAAATCTATGTCAATAGAAATGAGAAAGAAAGTTCATCGATGCTATATAGAACCAATTCTGACCTATGGAAGTGAATCATGGACAATAGACAAACAAATTAAAAGACGATTAGAGGCCACAGAGATGGGATTTCTCAGAAGAATGTTGAAAATTCCTTGGACAGCTAAAAAGACCAATGAGAAAGTTCTCAAAGAGGCCAACACAAAAAGGGAGCTCTTAAAAAACATCAGAAAGAAGCAATGAACATTTTTTGGGCACATCATGAGAAGAGGAAAGTTGGAATACTTGGTTACAACTGGCAAAATAAAAGGAAAGAGAGATCGTGGACGACAAAGACAGAAAATACTGGATAGCTTGGTGTCATGGCATGGAAAACAGTCAACAACAGAACTCATCGATGCACTGTGGATAGAAGATTGTGGAAGGACATGATCGCCAAAGCCAAGCGGTACGGCACATGATAATGATGATAGTTGGTACAAGTAGAAAATACTACAACGACTACACATCAGAAGGAGCCCTGACTCATGCTACAAAAGACTTGACAGAACACAGATGGAAGTTAGAAACCCGTCACATTTGCTACAGAAGCTCATTCATTATTAGTAGCCTTAACGAGTCAATTCACCAAAAGGGCTATATGATCCACCAGACTCAACAGAAAGACTGAGCCAAACAATCTAGCGGATATTCGCATATTACAGCATTCCTAGTTATGAAAGGGCGGCGAAATTAGTACAAAAATAAGACGAAGTACTTCAACTAGAAAATATACTAGAAGCAACCTATGAAACTGACAAAACAAGAATTTAAAAAAAAATTACTTTTACATCAATACCACTGTCATATTATATAGGATTCCTGTCGGCAGTTCTCCCAGTATGATCAAATTACCGTCTTCAGACTGAACACGCACGCATCCATGACATCTAAATATTATCTATTACATACGTGTTAAATTATAACCAAACATCGGTTACTCGTATGACCAATAATAGCCAAACATCTGTTTCACACATCGGCAGACCTAAACTACGATATAGAGATATCTGGTAAATTATCTCTGAATGACTTCTCCATATAAGAATATGACTCGAAACATCTGGTTAAGTGATCGCACATCATGGAGAGTATGTATAATGAACGGTATAACATAATTTGAGACTAGGCTGACTTGTTCATTCTGTGACCGCGTGTGTTTGTCAAACATTGGTAGAATTAGCCACGAGAGAAGCTGTTCGACAAAAACAAAACCTCAAAAAAAATACACAATAGCCTCCACTAGACCGTCTAACAAGACGAAAAGGGCCATATATGTTACACACTTGTTCAATGATAGTCAAACATCTGTTACACACTTGTCCAATGATAGTCAAACATCTGTTACACACTTGTCCAATGATAGTCAAACATCTGTTACACACTTGTCCAATGATAGTCAAACATCTGTTACACACTTGTCCAATGATAGTCAGACACTGTTACAAACTTGTCCAATGATAGCCAAACATCTGTACACCTAATGATAGTCTAACATATGTTACACACTTGTACAATGATAGTCAAACATCTGTTACACACTTGTCCAATGATAGTCTAACATATGTTACACACTTGTACAATGATAGTCAAACATCTGTTACACACTTGTCCAATGATATTCAAACATTTGTTACACACTTGTCCAATGATAGCCAAACATTAGTTACAAAATGGAGGCGAAGACACTCATCAGCATCTGGGTTGATTGCAGTCGACAACTCATAGCTGACTGCATAGTCGGGAAGGGCGAACAATAGATCTGATCCAGATGCTTCGCCGCCTCCCATTGGTTCCCCTGGATACAAACTAACCAGCCTGGTCAATGAATATGGATCAAAAAGGGAAGCACCCACAAATACCATGTAGAAAACGGATGCGTGGAACAGAAACATATAGATAACACGGCTCTCCGTATACTGGCAACATGACGCATCTACTCCCACTTAACGTTCTTCTAAGGGCGGACGACGAAGAAAAGTAGTCGTCAAGTAATAATACGGTCACGCCCGTAAATTTATTTCTTGTTTTTTTCTTCTATTCATTTGTTGCTATCAAATAACGTTTCTTAACGACATAATAAACTGAAACATTGCAGTGTGAGTCGATTTGACCGTCGTGAATAGCCCTGGAGTCGATAATGTGCACACATACACACAATGGTAAGAGGTGTTGTATGCTTACAAGAGACTGTTGCCGATATATTCCTCGATGACTTATTTTTACAACTCACACCCGTTCAGCAGCATTAGATGTCAAATAGTGTTCTAGGCTTAAATCACTAATAAAGTCCCTATACTGGATGTGACCTATGACTACAGTACACATCGCTACTATAAGCCCATATACTAGGTGAGTTATGACTACCATCTTTGTCTTTCTTGTCAGTGTTATCAGTGTCACTTAAGATTGACCTCTTTTTTCTGTTTCCTGCTTTTTTGATGACTTGCATTGTGATTATCTTATTTATTTCTACTCATCACATGTCTGATGTATGCCCATCAGTTCTTCCAGAATATTGATAAAACACTTGGTATAGTCCGTTCAGATTCGTTTGCCTAGACATTAATTTATTTTTTTCAAAAACTTATTGTTCATTTGCATTGATCTTTTGAAGTTAGGTTTAGAATACTAATGTCGCTATAAAAATATTTTTTTATCAAAGAAATGTGATCCAGTTTCAAAGATGCCTTATTTAACCTATATTAAAAAAAAGTTAATCGATATTATAAACACCGGCGGGATTATGTAGATGCTTACACCTCACAGCTGATTCTTTAACATATAGGCATGACCTTCACGGCTGAATGCGCACCGTCCTAAAATAGTTATGTTTCCACTATAAATTTTTATAAAGAAATGTTACATATGAAATTTCCCGTTTAGCACAAAATGACATTTTAGCCGAAACCGGAAATTATGTGACGTCAAAATCACGGCCGTAGACTCGAGTTCGAGTCATAATTCAGAGGCAAATCTCAATATTTACAGAAAGGAGGCGGCACTATCCATATTATCTTCTGCAAGTCTATGTGAGAATGAATATAAAGGCAAAATATTTTACTGAGCATAACATTGCTATAAAGATTTATCAATACTTCTGCAGAGAGCGTAAAAAGGGACATCTTTATTGTTCTTTATCAAACCCTGAGAAGAGAACAATGCATATTTTAGGTTTGTGTAAACGTTCATTTGATCGAATAGTTAAAGGAAGCGAATATTTATTGCCAACAAATGCAAGAAAGCAAGGAAGGAAAGAAACGTTAGACAGTTTTGATAAGGGCCTAGTAAAAAGAGAAATCTGTCGAATGTTTGATATAAACGAAGAAGTGACACTTAGAAAGTTGAAGCTTTGGCTGAAAACTAACAACGACATTGAAATATCAAAAACTTCATTATGGAAAATATTAAGAAGTGCAGGCTTCACCTTTAGAAAGTATGCTGGTGGAAAAAACATTATTTGTGAGAAGCCACATCTAGTTGCTCTTAGAAGCAAGTATTTACGTGAAGTGAAGGAAATGCGCGAAAATGATTATGATATTGTTTATTTAGATGAAACTTGGATCAACGCTCATCATACAAATGAAAAGGAATGGCAGTTAGCAGATGGAAGTATTAAAAGATCAGTACCTAGCAGTAAAGGGCAACGTTTGATAGTTGCACATGCAGGTAGCAGACATAATGGGTTGTTGCAGGATGCTCATCTCGTTTTCATTTCAAAATCCATAGACAATAGAGACTACCACTCCGAAATGAATGGGCACATATTTAAAGACTGGATCGAGAAAAGTATCCTTCCAATATTAGATCGATCTTCTTGTCTGATAATGGACAATGCTTCATACCATAACGTAGTTAACGTAGAAGATAGAATCCCAACATCATCAAGTACAAAAGATGCAATCAAAACGTGGCTCATAAAAGAACACATACAAGTTAACGACAGCTACTTGAAACCCGAATTGCTTAGCCTTGTAAAACAGACACAACGTACAAAGATATTTAAAATAGACAAGTTAATTCAAGAACATGGCCATAGATGTTTGAGACTACATCCATATCATGCACACTTAAATCCTATAGAACTAGTTTGGGCAAAAGTTAAAGGACACGTAGCATATACAAATAAAACTTTCAAATTATGCGATGTTGAGACACTTACAAATCAGGCTCTATCAAATATAAATAAAGACTACTGGGTAAAATGTGAGGAGCATGTGTTACGACAAGAAGAGGAATATTGGAAAAAGGATGGTTTGTTGTTGTTCAGCCGAAAGCAGTAATCGACCTATTTGACTCGTCTGATTCTGAATGATCATTACTCTGATTAAGTCTACAGATAAATAGTTTGATTTACAAAATTTCCTAGTTGATTTGTTAAACAGTTTATTGTTCAAGACCACCCAAGCAATCAAAAATATGTTATAAGCAAACCAACAACCATTACTTTGAATGGAAGCCTGCTTGAGTCAGTACAGAAGTTCAGCTATCTTGGATCCACTATTACAGCCACACTTTCCTTAGATGAGGAACTAAATGTACGAATTTGAAAGGCAGCGACAACATTTGGGAAACTCACACCAAGAGCATGGAACTATATCAAATTGACTCTACGAACAAAAGTTCTATATATAATTTAAAATTTGTATACTTGCCACCAAGTAAAATTTTATGGACACGCCTATGGGTCATCGTTGCACTAGATTACTGTAAAACATTTTGATTAGGGTCAAAATAATAGTTACATGGGCAAAGATCAAAGGAATTTAAGAAACCGTTATAGCTAGACATCAAGTAACACATATGTTCTCGTGACATGGACATTTTAACACCGTATGCCAAAAATCATGTGAAATCATCAAGAACTTTTTGAATTATAAATCATAACATCTCGGCAAACGAATCTGAACGGACTATAGCATTGCTATTTTTCTTATTTCTGCCATAGTCTTGAATTTATTCCATTGTATACAAAGTTACTGTTGTTAGAATCATCATTACTCACTGTACAAAGGACGAATCCATAGGTGTTTCAATATTCGAGAATCTCGAGAAATCCGAGAAGAATCTTGACTCACGTACACGAACTCCGTAGCCCGAGTCATCATCATCATCAAGTACCGGGCCTAGTGGCGTAGGTGATCATGTCTAACCCCACAACTTTCGATCTCGGCAGCTATTTATCATTTCTGTTGTTGACCTTCTGCCAAGCCATTCTCTTAAGCTGTCTGTTATGTTTTAATTGTTCCTTTTTAAAAAAAAATAAATACCCATGGCCCGTGGTGGGGTTTGAACCCAGGTCCTTCCTGTCCAGAGGAATGACAATGTACCTCTAGACTACCCACTCCTCTGTATACAAAGTGTTATACCTTACACTTTGTTATTACAATGCATCTAGTTTATCCCTATTTCGTTCCTTTATCTCCAGTTTTCTTATGCAGCTGTAAGGATGGATGATACATTTTGAGTTTATTATCATAAGCTTTGTTGTTATGTTTCGGGTGTTTGATTTCTTACTTTATGTTACTCGTATGTTACATCTATACGTATGTTTCATAGATTATATCAAAGCATTTGACAAAGTAAATCACCAAGAAATAATCACAATTTTAGAAAGCATAAACGTAGACAGCAAAGATCTAAGAATAATAAAGAACATGTACTGGCAACAGATAGCGGCCATAAGAACTGAAAACCAATTGGGAATGTTTCAAGAAATAAAACAGGATGTTAGACAAGGCTGTGTGCTGTCACCAGATTTGTTTAATATTTATAGTGAGATTATTTTAAGATCCATAAGGGGTATGCCTGGAATAACAATTTGAGGTCATAATATAAATAACCTAAGGTATGCTGGTGATACAGTCTTAATCAATCGCTAAGAGTGAAAATGAGTTACAAGAAATGTTGGACATTATAGTGATCAATGGAGTCTGTAGAAATGTGGTTTTACAGAAGAATGTAGAATACTATGGACAGCTAAGAGTAATGAAAATGTTCTGAAAGGAGGTCAAAGCAAAAAGAGAGCTAATTTCCAATATTAGGAAGAAACAATCATCATTTTTGGCAATTAGAAGAGAACAACTGGAATATATTGTAACAACTGGGAAAATTGAGGGACGAAGAGATAGAGGGAAGCAAAGAGAAACAATACCAGACAGCTTAAGAGAATGGCTTGGCAGAAGGTCAACAACAGAAATGATAAATAACTGTCGAGATCGACAGTTGTAGAGAGACATGATCACCTACGCCAGTAGGCCCGATACTTGATGACGATGTCATCATTTGCAAGGACCTGTTGCTAAAATCTCATTACGTCTCTTCAGTTACCAAAGGCGACTCCAAACATTATGTCCACATACGGGTTTATTTATCAACATTTACTACAACACATTTGTCATGTGTCTACGACGCGACTACATTTTTTACTAGATATCTCCTCGTGTGCTGCCTCTAGTCATCTCTACACAAGATGTCCAGCTCTCTAAATATACTTTGCACACATATGAGAGTTCTTAACAGCCTCCAAATACCTGAGTGTTGATATAAGATAATTCTTTTATTATCTCCATATAAGGTTTTATTTCCCTCCACGATAGTTAATTTATTGTTATCTACAACATCTGCCTTTACCAGAAATCCGCGCCGCCATCTAAAAAATGCATTTCTTAATTCACAATTAGCATGCCACTGCTCTCATCTCCATATAAAGTGTTGTGCATTTTTTTACAATTAAAATACCCACTACAACTGCTATTACTACTACACCTAAAACCGCTGCTACTGCTACCACTTCTATCTCCACCAAAGCGAGTCTATTATCTTGTTACTGTTGTCATCTTGCTCCCAACGATTCCCTACACACAGCTGTTTAATGCTGACATTTTACATTAGACATTTGCTCACATCGGAAGGTACAACTTGTATATATATATATAGTATTAGAAATGCGACTTCCTCAAGCTGACGAGAAGAAAATGTAGCTTACATAATAATAATGACAAATCGGGTTTAAAATGGAATACTTCACACCAATAAGTGACAAATTCATCAGTTTTTGAACCAGTCTTTGTAATTTCATACACATAAATATATTACTTCTTCGTCCAATAGATATAGTAAAACATAATTTTTTAAAGAAATAAAGTTGAAAACGCAAACTTAAAATTAAAACAGGCATCTGTGTCTGGTACGACCTAGCATTAGTCTATGCAATTAGAAATGAGACAGACTTTCAAAATACATGCCCAAATAAGTTCTAGTTTTCTAAGAAATGCTTCTCCTGTTTCTTTAAGCTTTGCATTTAAGAGATCTCCAGTTCTGTTTTTTTTCTCAACACGCCTAATACTATAACGACGTTGATAGTTTTCACCTTGTGCTTAAGTCATGTTGTCCTCCAGTCCACTGTTGTAATACGTATCTCATTTAAGAGCTTACATCACAATGCTTCGAATTTTACTATTAGGCTAAGACATCTGATTCCGTCGACAAATAACAAACGCTTTCATTAAGTAAGCATTTCTTCTTTCCTTCATCAATTGCTGTTCAGAGTCTAGGGTTGTATAGTCAAGGTCATCATCATCATCATCAAGTACCGGGCCTAGTGGCGTAGGTGATCATGTCTCTCCACAACATTCGATCTCGGCAGCTATTTATCATTTCTGTTGTTGACCTTCTGCCAAGCCATTCTCTTAAGCTGTCTGTTATTTTTTCTCTTTGTTTCCCTCTATCTCTTCGTCCCTCAATTTTTCCGGTTGTTACAATATATTCCAGTTGTTCTCTTCTCATTACATGGCCAAAAAATGATGATTGTTTATTCCTAATATTGGAAATTAGCTCTCTTTTTGCTTTGATCTCTCTCAGAACATTTTCATTACTCTTCTTAGCTGTCCTTAGTCAAGGGCGGTGAAGCATTTTGAAGGAAAATCTTAAACCTTCAACTATTCCCAGACTGCATGTAAGACACCAACTGGTGTTAATGGAGTTCTTACTCTGGTAGATCTGACAAGTGGGACAAAGCTCAGCGTAGCGTTGTGAAAGACAAGCTCAGCGTAGCGTTGTGAAAGACAAGCTCAGCGTAGCGTTGTGAAAGACAAGCTCAGCTCAGCGTAGCGAAAGACAAGCTCAGCGTAGCGTTGTGAAAGACAAGCTCAGCGTAGCGTTGTGAAAGACAAGCTCAGCGTAGCGTTGTGAAAGACAAGCTCAGCGTAGCGTTGTGAAAGACAAGCTAATCGGCAGGCTGGAAGTCGGACAATACTGAATCAGAAAAATAACGCTGCTAATCTGTGTTGCTTCTTTTCTACTTCATCGTCTGACCGTAAGGGGCGTTTAATGGGCGTAGATACGCTGATATTCTGGTTTAGAGCATTTCTGTCTATCACATCCAACTTTAACATGACATTTGTTGATCCCTGGCTGCCTTCCACCTTCATTCTCTCTTAGCTAGTCTGTTTCCAAGTGCACAACAGAGAAATGGAGACTGATCTTGAACAGTGTTGGTTCCTTTATCCTGACACAAGCACTCAACTATGAGTCGCTAACAGCTTAGTAATGTTGGACGTCCTATGACCAGCTACATTACCATTAAAAGAGAAATCTGAGACAATTGTGATAGCTACTGTTGCAGATTCGGCTAAGATCACCGCGGATATAAAATTAAAAAGACACATATCTGACGGTAGACAATTATGGAAGAAATCCGTCATGACTGCAGACACCACAAGGAGGAGCCACGACATGTAGTTCTTCACTCTAGCCGATTGACATATTGTATGACGACAAGTTATGTATGAAAGAACCTTTGGATACAAGTACTTATTTACAGATAAAAACAGTAAAGAAAAAAGATGTTAATTTCTGGAGTACCACGTCACAGTATAGGAGAATAAAGGTAATAATAAAACGATAATCGACACTTTGAGAATAGATCTGCACAGACACTGTCGTCTTCATATTGGTCACGACGTCAAAGAAGCAGAAATATATATGTAATGTATACTATATCCCATAAGTCTACACAATTCGAAAAACTGCGTTAGGATTCGAAATGGAAAATGATTTCTAGAAGTTCTTCATATCTCAACTTCATGATCAAAAATAGTATTTCGCCAAATATTGTAACTTTTTCAAACATTACAAAATGCAACGATATGCATCATACATAATGTGCTAACACGAATCACACAGGACAGGGGAGACACACACAAACGCATTTATCAAAAGTATAACAGCGCGAGTAAATGTTTTTCTAATAAAGTGTTTCCATGGTCTATGTACTTAGCAGTTAAAATGTATGAAGATTTATGGACACCCTGTATCTAGCACTCCCTGGGTCTCCATAAGACGTGCCTGCACATGTCTGAACTAGAAGGGCTGGCAGAAAGCATCTGCTTCAATTATAAACGAATGAGCCCGCATATTTTTAAACTTGGAAAGCCAAATTTGTCCACACAGCATAAGACAACAAGGTCACTGAATGCAATAATTACATGGTTAAAAATATTATGATAAGTAATTACTCTCACATTACTTAATGCAAAATTAACAGATAAAAACGCTTTGAAAAAGGCAATATAAAAAAATAGAAGCGGAAATCAGTATAACAATAGGAAACAGTGAACAATAATGTACATATCATGAAGCAAAGAAGAATCAAATTCATTCTGAAATATCAGATTTAAAATATTAGCCAGTGTTTTTTACTCAATGAAAATTCGACGGAATTTATTGATATTGATTATAACGACATTTTAAAAATCTGACCAACAACTTTCAGTATAGTTTAAACATAATATTTTTTATGTTTTTTTTCTTACTAGAAATATTAATCTAAAATACAAGAAAGTAAAAAAAAAACTAATATAATAAGAAAACTATTATGATATCTTATTCTAACTATCTAGATTATTTTTCTTCCCTGGTCATTGTTTACTGTGTCCGTGAACTTTATCGTTCTGAGACACATACTACTAAGATAAATGGGGTCTGGTAAAATTAAATCTCCAGAGCATGACCAACGGTCAAATAATGCGTAATTGTTCAACAGAGTAGTCGGTAAGATAACATAAAAGAGTGGTCAAGTTGACACCTCGCTAAGTGCTCAAAGATATGTGGCAGACAATGATATGTGATAAGACAAAGGTATGTGTAGGCAAAGACGTGTGACAGACAAAAAGATATGTGATAGACAAAGACATGTGACAAATAAAGATATGTGATAGACAAAAATCTGTGAAAGACAAAGATGCAAGACAGTTTTAGCCAATATAAACACTGTCCCAAAGGCCCAAAATGTCATAGAATAGGAGAGACAGTACATTTTGTTATGGTTTGTACATTTAAACGGTTTTAAAATGAAAGTTACATGAGATTGCCTTAAAAAATGAAAGGCAACCGACATTGTCACAATCAAGAAAGGCAATCCATAATTCACGTAAATTGCAGCATGTGTAACAACAATAACTACAAAGAGATTGTCTTCTCTTCTCATTCTCTGAGCTCACCGACAACTTGTCAGCGTACGTTCTTAAAGGGGCGAAGATGAGCCGAATCACCGTTTACAGTAAGATGTGTTATTTTTGCGTTAAGCAGCTCAACACATTCGACTTCAGCAAGACATTTGTTAGCCCGGGCTGGTCTTCCGTCCCCAATCAGTTGGTCAGAATTTTTATTCCGACTCCATAGACACAAGAAGGGAGATGGAGTTGGATCTCTGACCACTTTCCGCCCACATGCTGTTGGAATTTCTACAAAGTATCTTCAAGTACCTTTGACGAAGATGCTGCCGTCAACCTTGACATCAAATCGCTGACCATTATTTTACATTTGTAATTCTAGCGAACATTCAAAACTGTCGACTTTACACAATGAATAAATTACACACTCATCGACCACCGACATATAGTGTCGTGATTCTGTGGAGTAGTGGTGGCGAACTGTCTTAGAGGAAGATGTGGAGGTTTTTATTTTCAACAAGCTAATCTTTCAGAAAAAGAAAGTGAAACAAACCAGACAAGTAATGTTAATGATGAATTACGTGACCTACAAAACAACGACACGCTGTAACTGCCTGCCCCAGAACAAAGCAATGTACAGTCCAATGAAAGAAACAGTGCACAAATCTGGGGCTAAATTTACTGGGTAGATTTGTTCACGACAAACCAGTCGATACGACACTGGATGATGCTCTGACACCCTATAAGGTGCAGGTTAGTTGGCTGTGTATTACGCAAGTCCAACTGCTACACTGGTGTCATAAAACAAATATAACGAGACATTCAGGCTGAGGTCAAGACGGTCGACAGAAAGAGAGCTTACGTTGCGCACAGTTCCTCCTAGTCAGTTAAATCGGGTCAAGGAAGCCTATACAAAGTGGATTTGGACTTTGAGCAAGGAAGCATTAGGTTTCCAGTTGAGTGGCTTGAAAATATGTACAAATTGTGTTGAGTTACTGTTAGTTTGTATACACTGGAGAGAGAGGGAGAGAGAGAGAGAGAGAGAGAGAGAGAGAGAGTTAGGATAGATTCCAGTTATTTGGAGGCGAAAAAGGGTGGGGGTTTGTGTAAAAAAAAGATAACTATATTTTAAGAATAACGAGATTTTTTTAAAAATAATGCTCAGTCACCAACCACTATACATGTTGACAGACATCTCGACACCATCAGATCGTGAAATACTTAGGTACAGACACTCTATATGTAGATAAATTGATCAAAGCTACCTAGGTATTGAAGAATACGAACACTCCAGATTAAATATGCCAAAACGCAGAATCATAGCAATAACAGGAAGCTATTTATACAAAGTTTCGAAGCAGGAGGTAATCAATCATCAGATGCAGACCCTGTCGAGCAATTGTGTCGGCCCTTTAGCCTGAGTCATGACTCCCAGGCGTTGACCTCCTGCTGTATTGAACTCTCGAAGGCACAAACTACCATTAGCATATTTTAATTAAACTTATTCTTTGCAACACTTCTGATCGAATCTACAGTCCATGCACCCAACACATTGAGTGCTGTTCAATGACCGTCGTTGGAATTGTTTGACACTAATTATTTACAAGTTACAACTCATTACATTAATATGGACTGCTATGCTAAGTCAATCGAATGTTTCACTTTAGGCATTTTGCACCATCATTACGGTGTTTCGTGCGTTGTTGGTATTCACTAGATTAATCGGTCGTTTGTGGCGCATCCATTGTTGTGTGTGGTACGCCATCATGATGGCTGATTGTATATCCCTAAACCGGTCGTACGCTTATAATGAAGGGCGAAATGACGGAGTTTTGCTCATGACTTTGCAGCTCCGGTGTGACTCCCGGAGGTTCATGTTGGTCAGGAGGGATGTTGCCTAGATTCAAGAGGATGACGATCAACATTTTGAGGACGACGTGAACTTTCGGTCAATATGGCGGATATGCGGCAGGAACCGTTAAAGAGTGTGTCTTAAAAGTGTTCATTGTTGCAGTTTCCTCATATTCTAAGTCCAGCTTGTTGCCGGAGCCAATGAGTTAAGTGCTCTGTGCACACCGTGGGCTGTGCGTTCCATCCGTTTTGATCGTGTTTCGATATTTCGATTGCTTATGATGAATAATGATATCATATGACGGCAAACGGATGGCTGTGTTCACTTTCTGTACGGTTTCTCCTTATGTAACTTGGCATGTGCTGAGACTGGTATGATGGGGACTACAGCAAAATTTCTTTGAGCGATGAGATATTAATTCAGATGATTCCACTTGCACGGGCGGTTGAGCAATTACGAATTTTAATTCGTTTGCAGTGATATCGAAGCCTTCCATAACCATATAGCTGAGACATGTCAAATACTTTTGCTTAATAAAATGCATTAGCCAATTATCGTTTATTCACACTTCTATAAAAAAAAAAAAAAAAAAACCCGTTTGTTGGTTTGGTTAGTTTGAAATCTCTACGGCATTACATCTCAAAAGCTGACATTTTCCTTTCCGATGCCCGAGTTTGACAGGTTTCGCTTCTGTTAAGTTGCAATTTAAAAAAATTAAACACAGGCATTGAGTAGTTTCAGTTTGTTCAAGATGCTTCTTTTCATATTTATGTAATTTGCCATAATCCTTGTATCCTCATATCATCAACAGTGAGTGCCGTCTCCGCATCGAAGTTCTTCCTTTTCTTCTATAAATCCACATTACAAAGGCTTCAATTTCTGTTCTGTTTTCTTGTCTAATGTCCATTATTTGTGCACCATACAGGAATGTTAAAAAGATATACTATTTTGCTATTCTTAGTTCTAGCCCTGATGTTAGCATGCTTTTCATGGCATTATAACTGTCGTAATTACATAGAGCATTTGGCATTTCTTATAGTAACAATAATTTTTTTTATGAGCACTAAACCCACACCACAATATACAATCATTCAAAGTAAAAACAAGAGTGCTGTTAGAGTGTCTTATATCACCTACCCTTTAGGGACCCGAGTTACGCATGCAAGGTATGAGTTAAAACAGCCAATGACTGAAAATTTCTGACGTAGGAATCATAATTGACTAAGACCGTACTTCTATGTGGTGATACTGGAAACAGACTATCTGATCTAATCAAGTTAAAAAAAAAAAAAAAAAAGTAAAGTACCCCCGTCACGCCAAGCGGCGTATAGGAAATATGGTGTTAGTGACCATAAATTTTACATAACTTCGGCACATGATTTTGGGGTACTGTGGTCGGTATTACGCCCGTACCACTTTACTTTCCCAGAATAAAATCCGGTACCCATTTAAGGCCGGGTGAACCCGGATCCCGTCGGTTGCGACCGAACCCTACCCCTTGTCAATCTAATCAAGTTAGTAAGGATCAAAGAGGGAGTGCAAACCTGATACCGCAACAAATGCCACGTAGGAGTCGGATGTCTTTGGTCGGAAGATAATACGTCACAGCTCGCTGTAAAAAAATGAAAATATGGAGAGCACTGTTTCTCAGTACTAGAACACTTAGATTAAGCAGATGACACCTCATTATTAGCCGAACTCATTCCAATGAAGACGTGTAAGAAGTTGAACCTGACATACATCACGTGAAATACAGAAGCGATGAGAGATGTTTTATGAAATCTTACACTAGTGAAAATGAAGAAGAAAGAGCCTGTAGAAATGAAAACGTTTACACAATTAGTAGAATATCAACATTAGATGGGCGAGGATATCAGAGAGAGAGATAAATAAAGTGAGAATAGCTTTTGATAATAATCTAAACATTTGTGCAATTGCCAAGTAAACCAGAATAACCAAAGTAAAGATGTCTTCCTTGTTCACATAGTGTTGCGGTGTTATGTACCTTTTGGTCCCGTGCAATCGTTTCCAGAACGCATTTGTTTGGGATTAAACAATCAGACCTAAACCTGTTCTTAGCCTTCCTTCAAGACAACAGTTATTTGTAGCCAGTGTAGTTTCACTTTTAAAAAATGCCGTTTAACCAGACTAGAGAATCTTTCTTAATCAATTGCTTGTTTCCTTTTTTTTTCCTTTTCCAGGCGTGGATTATTCACCCGGACCATTAATAGCTTCCTGCATGGATTGGTAGCCGAGTTTGTGCTTTACGAACCTCCGTGCTCCTTGAGTATGCTCCTCCAGCTGTAACTTTGGAGGCTTGAAATGGCATGTCTAATACCATAAGAGCGTGGTATTTATATAGACACAACTATTTATATTTTATCAAATCAGTGGTACTTTCTTTTCTGCGGTTTCCTAAAATACTTAAGGTATTCTTTATTAATCATAAAAGATTTAAGATCAAATATTTACAGAAGGTATTAAAGTTGACATTGTGCTCTTTTTTTTTTAAAATGATGCATGTCTTTCAAAGAGGAAAAAAGTAGGACTCTGTAATGTTGCTGTTGATTTAGCAAAACAGTTAAAAGGCAGGTACACTTTTTTTAAAGTAAGGGAAAAAATGATTGATCTTGATATTTGCTGCTTTATTATCGCATCTTAAAGTGAACTTACTGTGAGGACATATTTTCGTGCTAGTAAAAAAGTTCCTGTTTATGTAGTTTTTTTAATTGTACAGATTAAATCATTGAAACATTTCTAACAGCTACACGATTAATTGTCTTTCCCGAAAGTGTTTTATGGCAGTTATTTGTGTAAAATATTTATTTGATGGGCTGATGTATCACACAAAAAGGGTGCAATGAAGCAGATTATAAATTCACAAAAGCAATATATAATATGCTCGGAAAAGGCAATGACGACACTGTGTACTGAAATAGCTATACTCTGAGGGGAAACTACACAAGTTCATTAACAATGGTAATGCTTTTGACTTTATTGAGATACTTCTTTCGCAGAACCGTTAAGTGACGCAAAACTTGGCAAGTACTTAGCACAGTAGCTGGGACAACTGCGATATAAATGTTGTATTCTTCCAAATCTGGCTATTTTGGGCTGACGTTTGACAATTCAACGCACTGAAAATGTGATATTGTAGATGAAATGAATTGACAGTCTCGTATACATTCTAACACACTATCCTGAAATAACTGCAGCATTACAATAATTTCTGAAGCATAAATGCACACTTAGAATTACTGGGAATAGTTCACCGTAGGCTTTCATTGATAACTATTCGTAAGAAAATGTGACTCAAATGCAGGACACAGAAGATAGTGGGGCAACCATCATGTAAGCAACGGCCCATTCAATTCTGTTTTTCAAAAGCCGTGGCCACAATTTGTACACCTCAGAAGATGAATACTGCAAAAGCCATTCAGGAAGGTGACGTATCAACAATCGTTGTTACCGAAAGTTCTTAAAATATTATATGGACATACTTCCATTGATTTTATACAGATATTAGTGCTTGGCAACAACAACAAAAAACAAAATAATAATTTCCAGATTTGTCAGAATAACTTGGTCAAACGAAAATAAATAGCGAAGTCATGCAACCAGATACGACATTTGCTCAGTTTAGACATAAAAACGATGTCACGAACTGCAATGTAGTGGACGTTTGTGTAAAGGCAAACTGAGACAGACATAGACATACTGGTGGAAAATAATGGAAACAAAAACATGACCTGAGGAAGTCTGAGAAGAATGACCACAAACGGTGCAGAGAGTGCACTACAAGAATACCAGACACATTTTGTCTGTCCGTGTAAAAACAAGTAAAGAAACAGAAATACAAGAGAACATAGAAATGGTGACCCCTTTTCAGAATAGATAAAGGACGATGCCACAAGATATGATTGAAACAAAACTGATGTAAGTACAAGAAATAAGAAAACACATATTAATGTAAACATTAGGGCTCCGCTTTAGATGCAGAGAACTTACCACTATTTTCAGTTTCAGCAAGACACAACAGATTGAGAAGAAGTAAGTCAGGAACGAGGAGAAAAAACAATCCTGGTTTTAAAAAAATAAAGAATGAAATAAAAAATAATATTAATAATACCATTTGCCAAAGTAGGAGGGTATCAGTCTAAAAGGCGAAATATACAACTCAACAAACATCCTTTTCGCGGTTAACAACGACGAATTAAAAAAACAAAAAAAACTAACTAATAACGGAAGTACCCTTTCTTTTGGTAGCTTTAAAGTGACATGACTATTATTCGACAGATATTGCCAGAGAGCAACAAATACGATAGATGACTGACTACATAAAAATATGGATACACGTTGATTCTATCTCTATCTATTGTCCTTTCGAGCCGAAGACGGCACATAGGGCAGAACCACAATCTCAAAAACAGAAACCTTGCGTGCCAAAATGGCACATATTGCAGAGATCAATGCTCTAAAATCTATGGCGCTGTTTCCATAACAATACTTTTTACAATGACAGCTTGTCAAGCCATCGATCAATCTCCTTAGTCGTCTCTTACGACATGCCTGGAAGGTAACAGTGTCACTATTCTTTACCTCCCTCAAAATGAGGCCCCGGTAACACACGGGATACACGTTGATTACAAAGAACGAAAACGCTTCATTAATTAGAGACAACGTATAAGGACCCAACTGAACTAAGATAAAGTAAATTTGACAAATAATTATAACTGACCACAACAGTATCGGCAAGTCACAAGAATTAATATCTTCACGAGATTACCCCACTTCTGGGGTCTAATGGTGGACTTATTGGACAGGAGAATAAAGACCGCTTGTGCAGTGCAGTCACCGCGAGGTGTTCTGGTTGGAGTTTTATACAGAAAAATTACGAAATAAAAAAAAAATGAGGGAAATCCTAGTGCTTCGTCTCACAATTTCAAGAAAGCTGTACTCTAGAACAGCGGTGGCTACAAATATACTTTTTTTCATGGCCTCGACTGCAAAACACTCACATTAATCTTCATCACAATTGTCATTATTTTGTCATATTTAATTACACCATTCATTTGTAACACATCAGCAAACAATATTTGAAACAACTTCTGGTAGGCAGCAGCAGCACATCATAGAAAGTGGCAACGATCACTGATACCTAAGCTCACATTAAATTACAAATGACAAGTTTTAAAAAGCTGCAATATTCGTAATGAAAAAAAAACATTAAGTTACTTTAGACATAAATAAACGTCATATTTCAGGGGAAAAAATGAAACAATAAAATAAAGTAATAACAAATCTCATACTAAAGTTTAGAAGATTTAAAAATGAATGTGATTAATGGAGGTTAGGTTTTACCAAATTGTCCAAGGGATACAAGGTTATCATACTAACAACAAAACGACATGGCAATTTGTAAATAAAAGATACCGTCAATATGTGTAGCTAAGACTTTGCAAAAAGTATTTCTCAGCTGCTTACAGAGCTCCACTGTGCAGAAACCAGGAAAAAGCATGCCCTACACACGCCATATTCGATCTAAAACTAGACAATGAAACACTAAAACACACACACAACAGTCGCCATCTGAGAATATACACCCCAGTGATCACTGCCGCAGATTAATCAAGCGTTTCAAACAGATAAATATTAAATACATAAACATGGTGCATAGATAAAACGCATAGATTATGGACAAGTACGATATTTGAAGATAAAAGCAAAGCAAAGATCATTAAGTAAAATATGATTTCTTTAAAAAAAAAAAAAAAAAAAAAAAAAAAAAAAAAAAAAAGTCCACAGAATCGACAAGTCAAAAGAAACCGGGATGTCCAGTCAGATACATCGTGATAGACTTCAGCATCCGACACGTTGTGTGGAATGCCATGATGATTATGTTAATTTTCGTCAGAGTGCGGGCAGACGTCCGGCAGAAACACAGAGCAACATGAAGAAGTAACGAGCTTTTAAGAGTACCGACACCACGAAGAGGATACCACTCAGTGATCTCTGGTAGGGTAGGGCTGTGGCAGATTGCGCCTGGTTATGCACAGTAGATTCAATCAGACATATCGTGCAGACCAGAGTTTAGTCCATGACGTATAAGCTGAACATTATGTGAGACTTAAGGTTCAAACGCAGCGGGAGCGCCCCCCCCCCTCCCAATTAATGTCAAAATGCTAACGGGCCAAAATACTTGGTCAACGGGGTCCTCTTAAATGAAGAGATTGCCACCAACTGCAAAGCTCTGCATAAAGAGGCTCTTATCATTGTACCAAATAATCAATACTCAGAACATATGTAGGCCAGAGCATCGCCATCTATAGTAGTAAGCCTGTGAGCTGAAAAGCATACCCCACCCCAACAAGTGTGACGTTTTCAGTTTTGCGAAGCAAGGGCGCTGGTAGGTAGAATGATGCCTGCCATCTATGGCTAATATAGATGAAAACGTCAGACGTGTGTTTTGGGGATTCCCTTTCACACCCCTCAGGCTTACATTCTTAGATGGCGATGGTGTAAACAACAAAATGCAGAATAAAAGCAATTTGATAAAACACAAACACAGCAATAAAAATATTAGGTTCTAAAACAAACATTCCCTTCTGGTTTATTTTGATGAGCAAATAAAAACTCAGACCTGAACACCTTGTGGCGACTACTCAGGACAAGCGGCCTTAATTTCAGATCCTATATGCCCCTCCCCCCACGACAGATCCCAGTAATGGATAATGCCCTAAAGGCAGTATATCTTCGTATTTCTTACCAACTGATCGCCAGTCATAGACTTCTCTCAGGCTGGTACACGGTTTCCACCACACAGGGACAATTGGAGAAGACAACTCTCAAGGTTTTTTTTCCTCGGTACTCTCAATGTGCACTCATTATTGTAAATTTGGCAATTAGTCTGCACAACTCTTCATGTAAACGCAATAACCATGCACGAAAGTGGGCCCAAGATTTATATTTTGGACATCACCCCACTCCCCCTCACATGATGAACTGTGGTCCAGAAAACGAAAACAAAACAAACATGGGATAATGGAGCAGTTGGCACTGTGTACAAAGATTTGGAGTGTGGGAACCATGTATGTGACGTTCCCGGTTACTGCACGCCCCTCTAATCTCTTCTCGACACGCCAGTAAGTCGCTCAATTACTTAATCGTTGAGCACCTGACGCAACTATAAAACAACACCAATGACAACCACAGTAGGGTGTCCTCTCAAAGTAAGTGATCTAAACGAAGTTAACGGAATTGAGAGATGAGGCAAAAAACTAGAACTGCTCTACACACGTCACATATATGAAACGAAATACTCAACACCAAGTCCGCGACCTTCACTTTTCCCTTGTCGTAGCATCTGTTTCTCTTACCGAAGGACTGCCCTCCCCAAAACTTCTAGTTTTACCCGCAATATGCACTTAAAGCTGTACTTACATAACATCATAAACGAGTTAGACACAACCAATAGGGCCGCAGGAGGCTCAGTATTTATGAGGTAAGATGTCGACCTCTAAGCAAGAAGGTCCCGTATTCAAATGTCGCCACAGGCCGTGGGAATTGTTCCCTAGCAATTCGTGGTTTCTTTGACGATTTACCCCCCCCCCCCTTCCCCCCAGGTCTGGTTAGTGAAATTAGATGTCTAACTCTATCAGATAACGACGAAAAACAGAATGTTATGTGGGTATAGTCACATTTCTTGATAATGATAAAGCGAAAATAGTAGCCAAAGTCCCGGGCAAAATTGTTAGAAATCTACCCAAAATTTATCCCTGGTATGCAGCAGAGTTCGTGCATATTTGCCATAATTCTCCTGTACTAGGATGATCCTATAACATAAAAAGTACAGCAGAAAACTCCATTTAAACATCCAAACAGTTAAATCAGATAAACGGCCACCACCATATGAGATTGAAATTATAATTCACACACAATAGACAACCCCCAGTCTGATAAGCTCTACGCTGTATCCAAAAAGCATAATCTCAGCCCCAAATTGATACCCTTCTTAAAAAAATAGTTTATATTTTCATGACTATTCTATGTTCACTTTAGTGAAAAAAAAAACAAACAAAAAAAACTCACAATTATATTTATGTCAACAGGGGCTGGCGAATTTAATAAAGTCGAACAGGATTAGCAGCAGAATGAGAACACAGGACGCCAGTATTCAATATCTGAGTAAAAAAAAAAAAAAAGAAAAGTAAAGAGCCCCGTCACGCCAAGTGGCGTATAGGGAATATAGTGTTAGTGATCATAAATTTTACAGACCTTCGGCACATAATTTTTGGGTAATGTGGTCGGTATTATGCCCGTGCCGCTTTACTTTCCCAGAAAAAAATCCGGTACCCATTTAAGGCTGGGTGAACCCAGAAGCCGTCGATTGGGATCGAACCCTACCTCTTGTCCTTTGTAGTCCAGTTCACTAACCACTGAGCTATCGCGGCTCCATTTAATATCTGAGTCTGAGATAAACTCGAGCACTGTACTTTTAAGAACAATTATTTAGTTCGCTAATCTTTCCTAATTCTTAAACAGCACGGGGAACTGACGTACGAGGTATTTTGTTGAAACATGTGTAAATGGCATCAGATCGTGTAATAAACTTCTCTTACCACATCTTATTTAAGAAAGTTAACTAAAATTAGTTTAATGGAAACACGTATGTAAATGTTTTTATGCATGCAAACCATTGTTATATCGCCAGTCTCATTTTAGCTTCTTCCCTCCTTTTTAATTTGTCTTTCAGCGCCGTTTCCGCTGTCGACTCCTGCTGTTATGTTCCTAGTGTTTCTAATATTCTATAAGGTCATCTTTTTAGTCGTTGACTCTAGCTAGGGTTTGATATTCTAACATTTGTTGAAGGCTGGTTGTGTTGCATTTTCATCTTTTTATCTTATCTCATGACTAAACCACTTTATTGTTTCTTCATGCATTCAACGGCAGAATTTTCTTTCTAGCTTTATCTTAGATGCAATGAGAAGGGAACAGCTGGAATATATTGTGACAACTGGGAAAATTGAGGGACGAAGAGATAGAGGGAAGCAAAGAGAAAATATACCAGACAGCTTAAGAGTCGCTTGACAGAAGGTCAACAACAGAAATGATAGATAACTGTCGAGAGTGAAAGTTCTGGAGAGACATAATCACCTACACCAGGAGGCATGGTACTCTATGATAATGATCTAAGATCTTCACCTCTGATCTGATTTCTCTTGCTCTTTTCTGCCACTAACGCACAAGTTCATTTCGCTAGTGGTTATTATTATTAATATTATTAACAATATTATTTTTTAAAAATTAATAAAAAGAAAACTACCACCGAAATGAAAACATGTCACTATAACTACAGGCTTAAAAACCATTCACTGATCCAGTATCCCACATCGAATTATAAAATGGGAGTGCGAGAGATTAAAGAGAAGTTTTATTAGCAGGTGCAAGGCTGATACAGAACAAAAACATAGTCGAATATCAAAGAAGAGATGCGGTTGTGACGAGTCTTAACGCGACATTTATACCATCCACCATGACAATTCGAGCTAGGCATGAGCAAGACACTTATTTAACTCTGTATATCGCCTTCGAAACATATTTACGTTGCGCTAGACTAGAGATGCTTGTGTCACGACCCACATCCTTCTATGTCCTACTTTCAACTGATTGTTGCCCATATTAGAGGGTGCACTTAATAACATATTGAGAAAAAAAAACATAACTTGGAGTTTTCAAATCTTTGATCATGTTCTTCGTCATCATCACTACCATCCTTGACAAAACAGCCAGTTAAGGAAGAAAAAACAGAGTGGAATAGGCAGGAGTGATAATAATCAAGGCACATTAAATGCGTGGACAACCAGCCAGTTACTGTTGCATGTAATATAAGGTAAAAGAGCAGAGGCAGACCAAGACTAACATGGACGAGTAACATCAAAAGATGGACAAGTCAATCTATGACAGCCTGCACCATCAAAGCAAGAAACAGAGTAGAATGGCGATCCATGGTAGCCAACCTTCGTTGCGGAGAAGGCACTCGATGATGATGTAATATAATGTTAGGCTAAGTTGTTAATTGTAACAATCTTGTCACTTATAAACGCCGGTAGAAAGGAAAGAAAGAACCCAGTAACGTCTCATGACGTTTACGGTATACGGTTAGTGCGGGTTTCCTTTCCACGGGAAAAAAAAAATTGGGTATCAATTACAGCCTTGGTGAACCTAGAAGCCGTGAGAGTGTTGTTAGTTCCAGGCATCGTGTCACGATAAACGCAATCACATAGCACAACAAGCCAAAGACTGGTGTGTAACATACTTAAATGCAGGCACAGAAAGTGATCATATCTAGACACAACTTTCTTTATGTTATATTTTATAGTTCTTATAGTTAACTGCATTAATGGTCCATGAAATAGTTATATAATATTCTTAACTACAGGCAATATTATAATTACATATTCCCAAAATTCCTAACAGACATCAAAGTAAAGAATGAAAGTGTTGCAAAGAATGAAATGTGTATAAAGTGTCCAATGTAACATCAAGTTCTATGATATATCAGAAACTAGTTTAGCGAAAACCATATTTTAAACAGGTTAGCATGGTATTTCTGTACTTTAAATTTGAATTGTTTAGTGTAAAGCATAAGAAATGTTCTCCTGATAACTATTTCTCTTTTCATCAACTGTCCTTAAATGACATTAGGAGGACTTAGATGCTTTGTATTCTAGAAATAGACATAAGAATACAAGAGGTTGTAAAGCTGGTGTAAATGCAATAAAATAACATAAAGCAGATGACAGACAAGAATGAGCAAACTTGGCTTCTACGGTTTTCAAAGGAAGACAAGCACAAACATAATAGACAACAAATATTAAAAGTCAGAATGAAAGGAAGAAATAAAAACAGTAGTCAGATGGATGTTTCATAAGTGAAAAAAAATAAAAAATCAGTTGTCATACGGTCAACTAGAATAAAGAACAGTTCTACAAAGTATGGATACAAAATAAGCCTGAAACATATAAATGAAATGTTTAGATGGTAATATGAAGGGTGATTAAAGAAAAGAATTAATTCCTCTTGGATAAAAAAAAAAATCAAAGCGGGCTAAGATGTGGCTCTCAAGGACGAACCAACTGACGCCAATTAAAGATCATGAGATAAGATTTGTAACTTGGATGTCTTCAAAGTGATTTTATGGTTTAAAAAAATGGAAGTGGACTACCACATGTGCTGGCACCATGCCAGTGATTTAAAAGCAAGCTGTACATTTTGGCCAAATACATTAGACTTTAGCATAAAATTATTGGGTATTGGACTGCCTTCCCCATTCAGTTATTACAAAAGCTGCTGCCAAAGACCCTGACATAAACAGCCAGCTATAAGTTGTTTACTACTTTCAGCCTAGATGCTGTCTACATCTTATTTACTTATATGCTAAATTTCCATGAGAAATTAATTAACAGTGTTGAATTATAATGTCTTTATATCTAACTCTGCAAAATTTTATTCTCAACTTCCATATTTCATTTTTCACTTACCGTGACAAGAACTGAAAGCTAGAAGCAATCTTAATTTGATTCTTTGTGGGTTCAAATCCCGGCTGCACAAGTTGGGATTTTTATTTATGATTTCACTCTGCGGCAACCACCCTGGTCTCAGAAGCGAGCCCAGCTTGAAAAGTCAATTACTCATGGACGGTAAAAAAAAAATATGAGTACCTCCGAAGATGGAGTGATCTGCCTGTGCGGCGAGGGACCCTGTGCACACGGCTGCCAGGGAAAAAATGTATTAACACGCAAAATTCAGTTCCTAGTCTCTAGGGACTTTGTCAGAGGTAAAAAGCTGGCGAACGCAAAAAAAAAAAAAAAAAATGGATTATTTAACAAAGATAAATAAATAAAATAAAAAAAATAAAGTTGACCGTTGTGCATAAATTTAAATCTGCAAAATTAACTTTGCAACTGGAAGAACTGCTCATTGTAAACTGATTATGTGGTAAGAAAGAACAAATAGTGATGTCATGAGAAAGAGGTTGGGAGGGGAATAATTAAAGTGCTCTTATAAATACGACCACCATAACTGTGCTCAAACAGTGTTTATAACTGCTTCCATTTATTAGGACATACATACCCCGATGGGGACTAGTGGTCTAGAGATAAGAAGTCAGTCTCCAGACAAAAAGATTCCCACTTCAAATTTTGTCATAGTCAGTTGGATTTTTTCTATTAAAATCTTTGATTTCATCATGGATTTAACTTCCTTGTTTCCGGTCATGTGATGTTTAACACTCACAGATCTTCTTTCGTCTTTTCTCTTTTCACTGATACCTAAAGGTGTTGGGTTATATCATTTGTCGTTCTTGAGCTGCTCAAACTGTCTGAATTAGTGATTATCTTTTGTTGTTACATGTCTCTGTCACTGCATCTATCCATCTTCTTCTGGGGTCTTCTCTTGGTTTTTTCCATGCATTCTGAGAAGAACGCCTTGATGGTGATTGGTGAGGATTCATTCTGGCCAGGTGGCCAAACCATTTAAGTTGTTGTTGTTCTATATATTCTTGGCAGGGTTTGTTCCTACCATTTCTCTTATGGTTTCATTTGGTATTCTATCTCTTCTTGTGTTGTTTGTTTCTTTTCTCAAGCATTGCATCTCACATGTATTGATCTTTCTTAAATGTGATTTAGAAAGGGTCTATGTTTGACTTTTATAGCACAAAGTTGGTATGAAAATGCTATTTATCATTTGTTGTTTAGGTGGCATGGAAATGTTTGGATGTCTTAGCAATGGTGAAAGCTGGTATGTGACAGCATTTGCTTTTTGTATTCTTATGTCAATTTCTCTGTCTAGTTTTCCATCTTCTGTGAACATTGTGCCCAAATACTTGAATTCCTCAACTTGTTTTATTTCTTTATCTTTGATCTTAATGTTTAATGGCTGTCTTAATTTTCTTATTCTCATAGCCTCTGTCTTTGCTGTGTTAATTTTCATACTGTAGTTTGTGCAACTTTATCTAGAGATGTTATATGCTGTTGTAGCAGGTTTTCATCCTCATATATTAGGCATTGGTCTTCTGCGAAGAGTAGCTCGTTGATGTTGGAATTTTCTACCTCTATGTTATTATTTTATTTTTCTTTATTGTTGGTTGTTTCCAGATTTATTTTGTCCATATATGATGAAGAGAGTGGTGAGAGGACACATCCTTGTCTTACTCTGTTGTAACCTGAAACCATTCTGACAGACCTCCATATGTTCTGACGGCACTTTGACTGTTTTATATAATGCCATTATATTATCTAGTACTTGTCCTGCTACGCCGTAGGTTTCTAAAGTTTGCCAAAGTTTGTTCCTGTCCACACGATCAAATGCTTTTTCCTGATCTATAAACACTATATTTAGGTTTCTGTCATATTCTATTGTTTTTTCACATAGTTGTCTCAATGTAAATATAGCATCAGTACAGCTTTTGCCTTTTCTGAATCTGAATTGATTATTGCTTAATTGAGGTTCTATTATGTATCTTACTCTCCTCTCCAATATTTTAGCATACATTTTACCAATTGACTGAATAGGGATATTCCTCTGTATATTTCACACTCCCTTTTGCATCTTTATTAAGCAACACTCACAGATACCGGTGAAAAAACAGGAGGTCCCATGTGCACTTTGCACACATTAAAGAACCCCTGAAGTTAAAAGTAAAAAAATAGTAAGTCAAAAATAGTTGCAAATTAAAGGAGCATTATTATGCATTTTAAAATATACATATGCTGAGAGAAATAGTGACATAACACATCCATGCATACTTAACAGGTGAATGCTGAAGAAGATAAAACCTCAATGCCTCCATTGCACATAGGAGGGTCAGCAAGGTCACTTCAGAAAGTTAACGAGTATCATTACCACAAATATAGAAATTTAACATTTTTCCCTAGTTCAGATTATTCATTACAATTTTGAACTGCAAGAGTGCACACATGACCTAAGATTGGGCTGACTACACAATCTCACGCACTCTAGAATCATGGGTTGTACACAAAATGTGAATCATCTGGGTGGGAATAAATTAACTCATAACTTTTCTAAGCAACAGACATGCACAAAAGTTTATAAGATACACAGATAAAACTGTATTGAAAAAAAAGTATGTAATCAGACTTCATACAATTTACAGCAACTTCAGATAATTTAATCTCATTTGTAAACTCTCATTAACTGACCTATTGAAGAATTTTCATTCCTTTCTGAAGTCATTAAATTACTTAATGTTCTTATAATTGTCATCTTAATTATTTAGTAGCTGTAAAAGTGTTCTCCCTGATATTGTTACCTGCATCTGGACACAACAACTATGGCACATGTGCTATGTTATGTAAACAGATGTACACCATACATATTAATTATATTTATTACAATATTGTACCCACCAAAAATAAATAACAATGAAATGCTTAAGATCTCCAACTGATGGACACACACACATTGGTAACAGGCCCATGCTGGATCTGGTTATATCACTGGCTCAGGAAAAATAAAAAAAACCAACACCAAGAACTGCCGGGGGGGGGGGGGGGGGGGGGGGGGGGGGGGGGGGGGGGGAATGAGGGATATGTAGAAGAAAAATAAGCTGCTAGAGAACATTTAAACAAATTAATAATTTGTTGCTGACTTTGAACATTCTACCATGGACAACTGTGAAGTGTAGAGACTATTATTGCCTAACAAAATGTCACAGGGTGCAGGCAATGACTGCTATGTCACACAAAAAGATCACAAATCAAGAGGCAAGCATGCTTATTGTTGTGGTCTAGGAACTGCCAAACAAATTCTATAAAAGTGACAACTTTCTATGAGGAAAGCAGAGAGACATATGGCTTAACAATTTGGTAGTGTTCCAATGTTCTAAGGCTGTTTGGTAAACCTTAAATAAGCCATAGCATTCATTGTCTTAGAAGTGGTGAAATAATGATAAAGAAATAAAAGGATTATCAAAAATATGTAGAGTAGAAAACTGAGATGTAATAGCTAAAATATCCATTAGCATAAATTACCACTAATTAAAAAGAAACCAGAATCAGAATAGCAAAGGCAGCAATGACTTTCAGAAACCTTGCATGAAACATGATAACATATGGAAATCAAAAATACTAAGCACAAAAACAAAGCTTAGGATTTTAAAATCAAATGTTTTGTCCACCCTTACTTATGTAGGCAAGAGCTAAAAAAAAATTTAAAGAAATAGAAAATGAACTAGATGCATTTAAAAACAAATCTTCTTCTTCTACCTTTTAGCTCACAGTGGAGCATAGGTCTTCAACAAACACTTTCCAAGTCGTTCTGTTTTTTTGCAATTCTTTTAAGATCATTCCATGTCTTCCCCATCATCTTCATCTCTGCTTCGATCTGTCTTCTCCAAGAATTCCTTGGTCTTCCTCTTTGTCTTTTCCCCAGGGGATTCCAAAAAAGGGCCTGTTGTGTAATACTCTCAGTTGGCTTCCGTAGTGTGTGTCCTATCCATTGCCATCGTCTTCGCTGTATCTCTTTATCCACTGGTATTTGACTGGTACATTTCCATAATTCCACGTTAGTGACTTTGTCCTGCCATTTCCATCCCTTTATTATGTGCAAGCATCCATTAATGAAAGTCTGTACCTTCGTGATTGTCAATTTTGTTATTCTCCATGTTTCACAGCCATATAATAGGACCGACTTAACATTGAGTTGAAAATTTTATTTTTGTATTTAGCCTAATTTCTTTGGATTTCCATATGTTTCCAGTGCAATGAAAGCTCCTCTTGCTTTTGATATCCTTATTTTGGTATCATTTTCTGTTCCTCCCTCTTTATCATATTACTGCCCAGATATATGTAAGATTGTACGTCTAGTAGAGGTATTTCTCCTAGTTTTATTTGGTTATTGCCAACTGCATTAATTCTCATAATGTTGGTCTTATCTCTATTAATCTTTAGTCCTAGCTGTTGTGATCTCTCATCAAATATACTCATTTATCCTGCATCTGTTGATGCCTGTGTGATAGGAGAGCTATGTCATCAGCAAAGTCTAAATCATCAAGTTATTGGTAAGTGACCACTGGATCCCATTTCTGTTGTTTTGAGTTATTTTCATAATCCAATCTATGGCCAGTAGAAAGAGAAATGGAGACAGAAGGCATCATTGCCTTACTCCTGTTCTTATTTCAAATGCTTCTGTAAGCTGTCCTTCATGCACCACACTACATTTTGTTCCTTCATACATTGTTTTTATCAGGTTAATAAACTTTATGGGGATTCCGTAATGACTCAGCAACTTCCAAAGCATTCTTCTGTCTAAACTATCAAATGCCTTTTCGTAATCTATGAATTCAATATAAAGTGGGGATTTTAGTTCTAAACTTTGTTCAACTATTATACGTAGAGTAGTTATTTGATCAGCACATGATCTGTTCTTCCTAAAACTGTTTGTTCATCTCTCAAGTGTTTCTCTATAGCCTCTTTTAGTCCCTCCAGAATGATTCTGCTTAATATTTTTCCTGGCACTGATAGTAGCATAACTCCCCTATAATTTGTGCACGCCTGTAAACTTCCTTTCATGGTAGTTTGATCATATAACCTTCTCTCCAGTCTTTAGGTATTTCTTCCCTCTCCCAAATTTTATCCAATAGATCATGTAACATCTTGGTAGAGGTGTTAATATCTGCTTGATGGCTTCCGAAGGAATTTCAGAAAATCAGACATAAAGAGTTTAAAATCTCTGTCCTCTGTCTTCGGCTCAAAAAGACAATAGAACAAGATGGAATTAAAAAGTATCAAATCACTGCACACAATAATTGTATATATTTTGAAAGAGTAAAAAAGGCTGATTACATAAGCTGTTGTATGGAAGTGATGATATGAAAAACATAATTTAAACTGCTATTAGCCCTTAATTATGATACCAATCTGTGGACTCACTTGTTTACCTCATCATCATTGTGTGCCATACCTGTTAGCGTAGGTGATCATGTCCTCCACAATCTTCCATCTACAGTGCATCATATCAGTTCTGTGTTGACTGTTTTCCATGCCCTGACACCAAGCTATCCAGTATTTTCTTTCTTTGTCGCCCGCGATCTCTCTTCCTTTCATTTTGCCAGTTGTAACCAAGTATCCAACTTTCCTCTTCTCATGATGTGCCATAAAATGTTGATTGCTTCTTTCTGATGTTTTTTAAGAGCTCCTTTTCGTGTTGGCCTCTTTGAGAATTTCTTCATTGTTCTTTTTAGCTGTCCAGGGAAATTTCAACATTCTTCTGAGAAATCCCATCTCTGTGGCCTCTAACAGTCTTTTAATTTATTTGTCTACTGTCCATGATTCGCTTCCATAGGTCAGAATTGGTTCTATATAGCACTGATGAACTCTCTCATTTTTATTGACATAGATTTGTTGCATAAAATAGTTTTAATTTTCTGAAATGCTATTTTGTCCCTAGCTATTCTGCTTTTATTTCTGTAGTGCATCTTCCGTCTGATATTATTGTGCCCAAGTATTGACACGTTGCCCTTGTTTCAGATTGTCCTGTTTATTTTTATGCTGCATGATGGTGATGATTGTTTCTTCGATATGACCATTACTTCTGTTTTCTTACTATTCAGAAAGACCTTCTTGTTGATTTCTTTTACTATTATGTCTATCATTTCTTGTAGTTCATTCTCTGTCTCTGCTATAAATACTGTGTCATCTGCATATCGCAAATTATTTATATTGTGGCTGTTGACATCAATTCCTTTTTTGTCTACTATTGATCTCATAATATGCTCGCTGTAAAGTGAAAACAAATCTGGCGACAGAACACAGCCTGTCTGACTCCTTGTTTTATAAATTGAAATTGTCCTGTTTGGCTGTTAATTTGTGTAGCTGCTGTTTGTTGCCAGTACATATTTTTTATGATTCGCAAATCCTTGCCATCAATGTTTAATTTCTCCAGCATATTGATTATTTCCACATGCTTTACTTTGTCAAATGCTTTTGTGTAATCTTTAAAGCGCATATATAGATCTTTCTTTGTCTCTATAGATCTTTCTAATCTAGACTAATAGTGCGATGGTCTTCACAATCAGTGGCTCCTGACTTCTTCGGTATGGCTACAAAGATAGATTTTAGTAGATCTTCGGGTATGTGTCCAGTGTTATATATGTCACTGAGTAGTTTTGTTTGTTTACTGTAACAGTAAAAATGACTCACACATAAATGTAACATTTTTATTTTGGAAAATCAAATTTCTTAGAACTATTGCTACAAAGCAGCGCGTTTACCCAAGATGAGGCATGGGAATCTGAATCCAATACGGTAATTAATAATTTCCTTCTTTACGGTCAATTTGTAGCCAGAAAAGCAATCACATAACTTCCCCCCCCCCTCCCCATTCATAAACTATAAAGTGGCCATAAAACTATCAGATCAGCACATATGTACGGCATCCTCTTGGTGTGCCCGCTCTGTCATGCACCATTGGAGGATATTTCCCACGCCATGATGAAAGAAAAATAACTAATTTATTTCTAAATTAACTGAATTTGAAATAAAAACTGTGCGCTTTATGATACCATAGTAACTTTTACTATGTGATTGATTTGTAAAAATTCAACATGAAACAATAAAAATTCAACACTCAGGGAGGGGCACATTAGTGTTAATTAAGAAGGTTATAAGGAGAGGAAAAAAGGGAGGGGGGGGGGGGGGTTTGATGTTTGCCCATGGCAAACTGTCAAATTCTTCTTAAAAAAATGTGCTATGAGATGGTAATTTTTACTATGGTATTGTAATCTAGAGTTAAATAATTTTGTCAATTGGGCAGTAATAAGTTGATTGCTAGTCTCTCTAAAAATGTGTGACTTATTGTTTTAATTTCAAAATTATGTTTCAGATTTAACAAATACTGATGCCTCTGTTACAGGCCACTGAAATAACTAAATGAAGTATGCTGGTTGAGGGAGCAAACCTAAAAAAAACTAAAAGGACTGTGGTTGAGATGGTCAGACCCACAGGTCATGGTCATCAGTTACCATCACCTTCTCATAAAACATGTAATTTTATACAATGAAATTTCATAGTTGACTGTGTTTCCCATCATAAATACAATGAAAATATACTAACTTCAAAGAGAATTCAAATGTGAATAATGACAAGTTACTTAAGTCATAATCAATGTGAAACAAGCCAATTTTCCACTGTGTTTGAGTGTATTTCTATCTTCCAGTCGTAGGTGGATCCATGTCACGCATGCTGATCAGGTTCTTGTTGGAGTTCATTAGCGGATAGTGACAAAATACTAGAACAGACAGTATGTTGAGTGGACACAATAAGCAGCAAAAATTGGTGTTCATGGTCCAATACAAATCGCACCCGCCATAGACAATATAAAAACATAATAAAAGGCCAGTGCGTAGGTGATTCGTGCGAAGGACACAGATGAAATCCACACTGGTGGTGGACTGCTCTGTGATATCATGGCAGTTATCACTGTCTGTATGTATGACAAATTGAGAAGAGCAAAATATAATAAGAAGAACAAAGTGTGACAACAAAGAAGAGGATACTATCTGTAAGACCAGATGCAGGAAATAGGTTTTCCCTGTAAAAGACAAAAGTAATGGACACAAATTCTTTGATGAAATGTTGAGGTCAATAAAGCAGGGTAGTTAAAAGGCAGGTTGTTAAAACGGTAGAACAATATTAAGAAGGGCACTCTCAACCTGAGTTACTAGTGGCATTGAAGTCAAAGGTTAACAAAAGCACAAATATATCATGTACTGAAAATGTTAAAACAGCAAAGTGGGGAGAGTTCCTCAAAGTGGTTTCCAAAAAATCCCTTACAATGTTCTGGTATTAACACAAGAAAATTAACAATATTACTATTAAATGCAGGGTGATCTCAGATTTCAGAACAGAGACCATACTTGGCAGAAATCTGATGTAGCAAAGGAAAGGCCTACCTGCACGCCACATAGAACAGACTGATGAAAAAAGATATGAAATCAAGACTGGTGATCGAGGCCACACTCCTCCGCAATCAATGGCTGGAATTAATAGTGAAGTCAACGATCTGCAGTATTACCTTCTTATCCTTCCTGGATCATGCTGGTTTTGAAAGCAACAAAAGAAATTGAGTGAAGATCGATTACCTGGTTCCAGGATTGTAATATTAATGGACAGCCAATGAACAGAGTATATACCATTAACAACCTCAAAGAGATGAATAGTATTTAAATATTTCATTTAAGGACTTCGGAGAAAAAAAGTTAAAAAGTGAAAGAACATCATTTTGTAGACTGCAGGGAAACTAGAAGTTATGACTGAGTGACACTGCCAGAATAGAAAGATTTTGTGGAGGAATTAAAGCAGTTAGTTAAGTTTGTAGTTGCTGTTTGCTAGTGATATTTTGACAGGATAGGTACATCTATGTATATGTCAGGAGTGCAGTGAGTGATTAGATTTCAACATAATAAAACAGATCACTATATCTACTAGAATAAAAAAAAAATAATGTTGTTAATATAAAACATACATCAAAACAGTGACATATAACTATACCTAAAATTATAAAAATAATGCAAATGTAAGACTTCTATTTAACAGCTTAACTTGTAAATTAAATATAATGTGTTACTAACTAATGTGGCTGAGTGGTTAGTGTGCTCGCTTTCTGACCAGAAGAGTCCGGGTTCAATCCCCAGCAGTGGCGGATTTTTTTTACAGACTGACAAGGCCGAGGTTCACCCAGCCTCTAAAAATGAGTACCAGAGATTTTTCTGGGAAGTAAAGGCAGCCTGGCGTGATACTGATACAAAAATGTGCCGTGGTTATAGAAAAAAAAAATGGTCACTAACACCATATTCACACAAGTGGATATCAAAATGAAGGAATAGGCCTGGAGACAGTTCAGAGCTACAACAACCTTGGACATACTATAACCAGTGATGGAAAATGTACAACTGAAAAAAACAAAA
Source organism: Megaustenia siamemsis (assembly GCA_032433765.1). Taxonomy (NCBI): domain Eukaryota; kingdom Metazoa; phylum Mollusca; class Gastropoda; order Stylommatophora; family Ariophantidae; genus Megaustenia; species Megaustenia siamemsis. Next base: position 103,265,850 of record JAVIAB010000092.1, read on the forward strand.
GAATAGGAATGGCAAAAAGTAATTTTAATGTCATGAAGAACATACTAACATCAAAACAAATAACACCAGAGACCTCACCTGTCTGTTAATTATGCCTTGTTATTTTGTTATTCAATTTCATTTCATCACCAGCATATATTATAATTATTTTTTCCTCTTTTAATTATTAATGTCTTCAATTATTTGGAATTCAGTAATTGAATATTCAAATGCCCATTTTCCAAAGTAACATTCTAATAACTCTAAAGTGGACTCAAAAGCAATTACTAAAAAAAATGCAATAAACATTATTAGAAAAGTAACACAATTAAAAAAATATAGTAGTGTTCTTTACAGACTCTTTTATCAGCTACATTAGTACTTAAGAACAATAAAAGTGTTGATTAAAACAGACTGTCATAGATAATAATGGAGACCAGACTTAATTTGCTAAAATGTGTTGAATTCACTGAAGATAAATTAGAAGCAAAGAGACAACAAAAGTCAAAACTGAAAATATAGCATCATGCATGTTTTCATCATTAGTGACAAACAATTATACTATAATCAAAAATATTTTGAAGGAAAAATGTTATGAATAACATCCAAAATCTGATGAAACATATACATGCTCTTTTTTGACGGGAGATCAAGCGAAAGATATTCACGATACGAGAGATCTGGCCATATGTCATATGTACAATTAACTAAACAATTGACAGGCGTAAAAATATTGTGGGAAGGGAAAAAAACTTGTCCTCCATGATGTTAATATGTTCTAAAACCACCTTTATTATTTATTAAGAGATTGGCATATTTGTATGAGAATGAATAATACAATTATTTTACTGTTTTTATTATTATTATTTTTTTTAGCACTCCAGGAGGAAATACCCTGAGTGCAGCAGAACACACTTGTACATTAATAATTGCTCTTACAAGGTAAGCCTCACTATGTTCAGTGTTCCATTCTATTTAAGAGAGGTTGAAGCTTTTGATATATGAAATACAAACAAAAATGTCTAAAACATTGGCAGATATGAAGTAAAGTGATCTAAAAGTTTGAAAGAAAAAATACTCATGGCTCACTTTTCTGCTCTTTCATGATTAATTATTTTCAATGTAAAAAATACTTTTTTCTGTGATAATTGTTTTCATATAGTAAATTATGACCAATCTTTATTGTTAAAATTATAGAACAAATAACCTGATTCACTCAGGCAAAACTATTTTGAGGATCATACTTAATGGACCTTAAATTACAATGTAAGAAGATCAATGTATAAGATTTTTTTCAATTTCACAATACTTTGTGTTATAAATGTCACCAAGAAGACATTTTTTGACTAAGTATGTAATGCAGCAGAATTATTATGCATAACTGTGAAGCATAACACCAATGCCAACATTTTCCAATGTAAACTATTACACAAGTTCTAATCTCTAATCAATGGTAATTTTTCAGAAAAACTCAGAACAGTTATTTTTTATCTGCAGTGTTTGATGTTACTTGTCTAAATTCTTCCTTTGTTGTAAACTATCTCAAATGATTAAACAATTTTTCAGAAATCTTGGAGCAGCATCCCTGTCTATGAAAGAGGGCAAGTGGGATCGCAAGAAATTCATGGGAAATGAGCTCTTTGGAAAGACTTTAGCTATCATTGGGCTGGGTAGAATGGCAAGGAAGTTGCTCTTAGAATGCAATCATTTGGAATGACAGTAAGTTTCAAGAAGAGTAAGACTGTTTAAATTCCAGTGAAATAATTTTGTAGAATTCATTATCATCAAGTACCGGGCTGCTGGCGTAGGTGATCATGTCTCCACAACTTTCGATCACAACAGTTATTTATCATTTCTGTTGTTGACCTGCCAAGCCATTCTCTTAAGCTGTCTTGTATCTTTCTCTCTTTACTTCCCTCTATCTCTTTGTCCCACAATTTTCCCAGTTGTCACAATATATTCAGCTGTTCTCTCTCATTACATGGCCAAAAAATGATGATTGTCTCTTCCTAATATTGGAAATTAGCTTTCTTTTTGCTTTGGCCTCTTTCAGAACATTTTCATTACTCTATGATTGTAGAATTAAGAACAACAAAAAAGCTGATTTTGTCATAGAGGGAAGTACAAGCACAACTTTTAAGGGGGTAATTTTGATAGATTTAGTGCAAGTGGAATATAGACTTCATAAGTTGTCTAACTACCGGTTTGGCAAGTCTCTTAACCCTTATCATCGAGAGCCCCATGTTTTTTGTTTTTTTTTAAATTAAAACTCAGTAGAGTTGAAATAAATAGAGCTCAGTGACACTGCAACATGCAATTGTGGAGAATCTAGACAGACTCTAGAGCATATCCTATGGGACTGCAGTACTTTCAACACCCTAAAAACACAAATATTAGTGCACAAAAACAACTTGATGTGACAAACTATGAGAAATTAATAAGACCTTAAACACACCATCATGTTCATGACCCATGCTGGTCTAATTGCATAACAAAAGCTTATCATTGTAGAAGAATCAGTTCTTGAAGTGTGGATTTATAAAAGTATAGGAAGAATTGGGCAGACAGAGAGGAAAACAAATAATGCATTATTTTGGCTGCTGAAAATTAAGAATGAATATTGAACACACTGACATGTTTAGGACACATAAAGAGACCTAATTATCTACTGAAAGTCATCTAGGAGGGGAAAATACAATGTAAACGAGGCAGGGTCAGACAAAAACTAAAGTGGACTGACAGCATCAATAGGTGGATAGGAAATCCTATGAAAGCATGTACCATTACAACAAGAGACAGGGTGAAGTGGTTCACTATGGTAGCCAAACTTTCATGTGGAGATGGCACAAGATGATGATTTAACAAACTGAACAATAGACTTGACAATACCACATATATTTATAAACAATTGGTAGAAAGATTAGGTGTTACAGAATCCTCAGTAGCTACTGCATTTGTTCAAAGAACTATGTTGAACAACATGTTAGATATTAATTGGGTTTGTTTAATATTTTTTGTTCTAGTAAATTCTCTCTTCACTATCAATCAAGAAGCGTTCTTAACCTTTCATTTCAGACTATTGGATTTGACCCCATCATCAGTGCAGAGGAAAGCGCAACTTTTAATACAGAATGGCTACCTCTAGAAAAGATTTGGCCCAGGGCAGACTACATTACAGTACATACACCCCTCATTCCTCAGACCAAAAGTAACTTTGCACTTTTGTTATGCTGCAGCCATTTTGTTATTTCTTGTGGCATTTGTGGGAAAAAAACTGCTTGGTCTTTTGGGCTTTTTAATACTTTATGCATGTTTTTAGTTTCCTAGGGGTTTAAAAAAAAAAAAATAATGCCACTTCATTTAATTGATTTATTAAAAACTTCAATGGCCAGTTAGCTAAGACACAGTACAACATTTACAACTGAGTGAGTATGATGCAGATGTGGGGAGGCAGTTTCTTAAAGGTTTAATAAAATAATCAGCTTCATTGAAAGAAGTGAAGACAGAAAATACTAGAGCTAATGTTTAACAAATGAAAAACCCTAGGGTTATACAACTTTAAAGCAAACATAACAATTGAGACTTCCAAAACTGCCCAGTCAACAACTGATAAGCCTCTTGCTATTTGCAGTCACTTTGCAAATGCAACACACAGTTAAAAAAAGCAGGTTTCTTCAATTAAGAGCAAGATAATTCTTGAAATTGGTTATCAAGAAATCAGAATTCATTAACAGAACAGTCAAATAGACTTTAAAAAGACAAAAATCACCATATATTGCATTAAAAAGATTCTCCAAAATTAGAATTGACAACCAACAAAGCCTCTATGTATGGAGGTTGAAAAGTTTACACAGCTGAAAAATTACACATAAATTCAAATATTCTTCTTCTGCTATCATGGCTCATTCAGACAAGGACTCTGGACTCTCTTATGAAGGCATTTATCTGTTTCAGTGATTCGGTTGCCCCATAGAGTTTCTCTTCAGGAAAGTGGATGTGGGCCACATTGTCCTGAGGCCTGTGTACTAATGGCCAATCCTGTAGAACATGTTTTTTTGTCATGCTATCCAGGGTACAGTGGCATTGGCTGGTATTTCCTATTTTGAGTTTGGTGAACATGTGGTTTTCATACTGTTGTGTCCAGTGCATAGGCGAAGTATGATGACTTGATCTCTCCTTGATAGTTGGAGGTATCCGGCCATCTCGTTATACTTTGGGTGTTCTTTGGTTACGTTTTTCTTGATACTGGCCTTTGGTGATGGATTTGGCTTCATCATAGTTGGTCTGATGGTTCTCTTGTGGTAACCCCCCTCCTGAGCTAATTTGTCTACGCATTCATTTACTTGTATATTACAGTGTGATGGTATCCACTGGATGACTACTCTCTGGAAGTTATTGCACAATTTGTCTAGAGTTGTTCTCAGGTAATCTAACTTGCTGTTCCTGGGTATTTTTTAGAGCTGCTAAGACTGACAGTACATTAGTCAGTATCACCAATTTCTTGTGCACATCATTTCTGTGCTGAATAGCCAGTTTTGCACCATTTTTGAGGGCTTCAGTTTCTGCTTTATAGTTGTTTGAGACTTCCCAGTAGCTATTGATTTGATATCTTTTCCTGGTTATTCATCCTAAAGAGCACACCTCCATTTCTGGTGGAGTTTGCAGCAGAGCAATCCATGTATATGAGAGACCAGGAGTTCTGTGGGCAGTTGTTTGTGTGTTTTTCTGCGATGTCCTTTCTCTCTGTGTCTGTTTGGGTGCCGTTTATCATGATTCCTGTTATGTCTTCCTTAAGTTCTGGTATTTTATATTTCCCATGGGGAGTCATACAGGATGGGCATATGGGTTTTGACATTGTTTGGAATAGTACTGGATTAATAGTTCTCAAAACTTTGAAGATTACTGTGAAGTTGCTCCTCTTTAGTCTTCCTTTTCTGAAGCTGGTTATTCTTTGGTGCATGGGGTGGTTAGGGAGTCTTTTGTATTTATACGCTTGTTGCATTATTTTAGTTTTCCATCCATCCTCCAAGGTTGTACGCCGAGATGCAAAACATTTGCCTTTAGCACCAGAACACCAGACAACCATCTTTACACCGACAGAACTAGATGTAGCACTCAAATGATTGAAACTCAAGAGTTTCTATGGAAAAGATGGAATCACCACCATGATGCTCATAAAACTCAGAAAGCCAAGGGTCAGCTCCTAAGGATAATAAATGCCAGCTGGAAAAGAGGACAAATGCTGGCAACCAGGAAAGAAGCCATTATGGTGCCCATTCTCAAACTTGGAAAAGACCCACTGGACCCAAAGAGCTGCAGATCAATTAGCTTCCTGAACAAACTCATGGAAAGTTTGGCCAACAGAAGACTGGTGGCATCTGGAGACAAATTCAAATATAGTTTGCAACAGAAGAATCTTAATTGAACATGGTTCAAGTAGAGGACAGTCAAAACCAGTCTTAGATTCATCTTCACCATCATCAGGTCTCATGTCCTTTGCAGAAGTTGCATTCACCACAGCTTGTCTGAAAGAATCTCTGTCTCTAGCCAGATCTTAAATTCAGCAAAGTAAAATCACAGCTTATCTCTGCCCACTACAGAATATTGGAAATGACAGGCAAAGCGAATACAGTGAGAACAGCTTAAAATTAATTACTTGTAGAGGATAAGAAAGGAAAAGTACTATTCTCAAAGATAAAAGCTTATGAATCATATTACTCTTTAAGAGAAACTCAAGCAGTAATCTTCAAATTGAGAACTGACTAATGCAGACTACACTTAAAAAAACTGAACACAATGGTGCATGCGATCATATGGGGAGAGCAATCAGTAAAACATTTTGTCTAGGACTGTCAGTTTCATGAGAAGAGCAATGTTTTCTCTAATCTCTGAGTGTGATCAATTTTATGTTATCAAGGCTAGTCTAGGACAGACTATCAATTTTATGTTGTCAAGTCTAGTCTAGGACAGATTATCAGTTTTATGTTGTCAAGTCTAGTCTAGGACAGACTATCAGTTTATGTTGTCAAGTCTAGTCTAGGACAGATTATCAGTTTTATGTTGTCAAGTCTAGTCTAGGACAGATTATCAGTTTTATGTTGTCAAGTCTAGTCTAGGACAGATTATCAATTTCATGTTGTCTAGTCTAGTCTAGGACAGACTAATCAATTTTATGAAAGTTAACTCTTTCCGTACGGAAGCTTTTATCAACGCAACAGAAGAGATCTCAGAGACAATTTTTCATGTTTTTAAGAATCAATCTACATATTTATATTTATCTAACATAACATATTATATTTGAATTTTTAGATAATTGAACAAGGTATTAGATTTCACCAATATTAAGATGATACCATACATGTTAAAAGAATATGGTTTGATGGCGTTCACACTAATCAAATTGAGCGTGGGGCACTATGCGGACGCTGCCAAAATCGGCATATCGCACAATGCGGCGAAACTTACGGAAAGAGTTAATTGGCATGGGATAATATGAGCATAAACAAGGAAGATCACTGCCATCCTTATCCTTGGAAAGACATGATTCAATACTTCAGAATTAGGCACAATCTCTACAACAGCGATCACTTATTTGTCATTTCTATACAAGATTGTGGCACTTTCTATCAAGCGCCTCAGTGTTTTTGATGAGTTTCAAGCTGTCTCCCATATTTATATGATGCCTCACATTCTTTACAATCTGTATGTACATATTCCATATTAAAGTCCCAGTTTTATTACATTAGATACATTTTTTAAAAAGTTGATAATGTGAGAGATCTGCCCGTATTTTTCATACCGTCTGCACATCTATGATACATTGATTGTGTCAATAAATTTAGCTCTTGGAATTATAGTATTTAAATAACTGATAGATATATTAGAGATATATATTTAGCTCTTGGAATTATAGTATTTAAATAACTGATAGATATATTAGAGATATATATTTAGCTCTTGGAATTATAGTATTTAAATAACTGATAGATATATTAGAGATATATATTTAGCTCTTGGAATTATAGTATTTAAATAACTGATAGATATATTAGAGATATATATTTAGCTCTTGGAATTATAGTATTTAAATAACTGATAGATATATTAGAGATATATATTTAGCTCTTGGAATTATAGTATTTAAATAACTGATAGATATATTAGAGATATATATTTTAAAGAGCTAATAACTGTGTCTTATGCATTAGCTTCATTTTCCATTTTTTTTTTTTCCTTTTCTATTTTCAAGTCTTTCTTCCTCCTTTAATTAGATATTGACAAACTCTACTTCTATTCTCACCATCATGTTGAATTTCATGATTACTCTCATCTTCCTTAAACTTTTCTCTAATATATTCTATTCTTTGATGATAGATCTCATAAATGGAGAAGTATTTGCTAAATGCAAGAAAGGTGTCCGAGTAGTGAACTGTGCTCGTGGTGGTATAATTGATGAAGATGCCCTACTCAAAGCTCTAGAATCAGGCCAGTGTGCAGGTGCTGGGTTGGATGTGTTCTTGGAGGTAGTATTTGACAATGGTTTTTTTTGTAATATCTATGAAAAGAACATTTAATCTGTTAGCTGTCATTGGTGTAATAGAGAAAGGTTGACCAATGTATATTTTATATATTATTAAGCTACACGTAATAATTTATACAACTATCTATTTTCATATTTGTGTGCATTGCATAATGATGTATTAATACTTTTTAAAAAAATGGCTTTTGAATAATATGTTGCCATTTATTATAATAAATAAATGGAAAAAAAACCGGAATTAGTTGCAGAAACACATTGAAAGAGTGAAGCACAATCTATAGGCTGTTTGAAAAGTAATATTTGTAAATATCTCTAAATATTTTACAATCATCCAAATGTTTGTGCTGATAAATACATTATTAGATAATTATTCAAATTCTAAACAAATTAACATTTATTTAGTAATATAAAACGTCTCTAATTTATGTTTCCTGTCAAAGACAACTGTTTTTTTTCTGTTGATACTGTATGGTTAAATAGATTAAGTGTATTTTAAATATTATTTCTTTGATATATTTATATATCACAATATCTGTCTCACATGCAGGAACCTCCTAAAGATTACACCCTGGCAAAGCATCCCAATGTGGTTGCCACTCCTCATTTAGGGGCCAGCACTGTTGAAGCTCAAAGCAGAGTAGCAGAGGAAATTGCTGAACAGTTTGTGGAACTGGTGCAAAGAAAAGGCCTGACTGGTGCAGTAAGTTTCCTCTTTTAAACCACTTCTTGTGTACTATGATAGTGATATTGTTGTTTGTTTGTCGCTGTGAAACATGTACCATTTTCTCTTCTGTGTCCACCCAATGATTACTTTCTTGCCCATCTTCAAAAAGTACACTCAATTTGGTCCAAATCATCTGACTTCTATTTCTGTAAGACATTTTAGATGACCAGGTTGCCTTCCCTCTTTGTTCTCCATGTGCTTGGCTAGACTGATTATTTTGTTGCTTCGCCATAATAATTACGTTGTGGCATAATGCATATATTATTAATGTGTAAGATTTAGGGTTTTGGGTCAGACAGGTCAGCCACATGTTAAAGATACATCAGAGGAGCAAATTTGTACAGATACTCTACTGATTGGATCTTAATACATAAAATATTTCTTTATAGCATAGAATTTATACTGGGCTATAATTTTGCATGGTCAGATCTGACTGGTTATGAAATAGGCTGTCACTGCTGGCTAATGCCAAAATTATTTCTGTATATATTTCTGCCTTTGTTTAGAAAGATTTCTTTATAATGGTCACACTGTAAGTTCTAAATTCTTTTTATGCAATTTTTATCTTGGTCAATTCTTATTTTTCTTTTCTCATTCACAATCATTCCTACATTTATTGTTCTAAAAATGTGTGCTAGTTGTACATTAGCTAGTCTCTGAGGAATTTCTTGGTCCACTTTAAAAAGCATTATGAATATTTCTTTGTGTGTGTGTGAAATAGGTTTTTTTTTTGGGGGGGGGGTGGCAGTCTGTAGTGATGTTATGGTTAATAAACTGGTCCGCAAAAAAGAAAACAAATTCAGTCTTAAAATACTACTTCCAGGTATACCCAGCCTTAAATAGTTAGTTGATTTTTCTTGGAAAGAAAGATGACACTGTTGTAATGCAAACTTTCTTTGGGCCTAAAACTAGCAGGGATAAAAGTTTAAACTAAGCCTACAATATGTTGTCAATTGTTTAATTCTGTTCAAATACTGGTTTCATTTAAAACTTACTTGTTTAGCTTTAAAGTAAATGTTCCCATCACACCTTGATAGATATTTTGGGAATATGGTAATAGTTCCACATCTTTCCATGACCTACTGCCCATTTTTGGTTGATGTGATCAGTATCATACCAGACCATTCTTACTTCCCAGAAAAAAATCTATAGTACTCATTTTTAGAGTCTGGGTGAACCCTGAAGCCTTGCTGGTCAGAAAAAAAATTACATCTCAAATTTGATAATGAGTGAGCACACTAGTAGTCACTCAACCATCAAGGATGTGTTTAAATTATTAGGCTACTGTTAATTGTAAGCCACTATTTTCATGGTTTTTTTTTTTAGGATTGTTAGTGAGTGTGTCAAGCATACTAAATTCAAGCGTTAGCTGAATCCCTAATTTATTGTCTGTTTTGGTAAATTCTGTAAACTGACATTTTTATTTGATAACTATGACATTTATTATTTGTTGCTGTATTATTAGCAGTTTTATGTGTTCTCAATGACTTTCTTAGATTAATGCCTCAGCTCTGACCAATGCATTAAGTGCAACATCACAACCTTGGGTTCAGCTGGGAGAGAGACTGGGTACAATTGGTGGTCTTCTAACCAAGGACATACAATTAAAACATTTAGAAATTGTGCTACATGGTAAGTTAGTGAAGAACTTTGTCTCTTGTTTTAATTTGTGTCTTTAATTCCCATACAAATCTGTCTAGTATGAGAACCTTTACCACAAGGACCATCTGGTGAATCTCTGTAATGTTTATGTTTAGTACTCAGAAAAACCAATTTGTCATCAGCTTTGAACTGATCAGTTTTTTTTATTTTATTTGTTTTTTTCCTTTTAAGCTGTCCCTAATCTCATGTTAATCTCAGATGGTAGATGTACAACAGAGGTAAGATGCAGAATGGCTCAGGCAAAAGCTATTTTCCAAAAAATGAGGAAGATACTGTGCAATCCATTTTTGACAATACAAACAAGAAAAAGAGTTATTAAATGTTATGTAGAGCCAGTCTTAATATATGGATGTGAATCATGGGCAATAGGACAACAGACAAGAAAATCACTGGAGGTTGTAGAAATATGAATATACAGAAGAATGTTGAGAATACCATGGACAACTAAGAAGAGTAATGAAGATGTTCTGAGAGAGGTCAAAGCAAAAAGAGAGCTAATTTTCAATATTAGGAAGAAACAATCATTTTTTGGCCACATGATGAGAAGGGAGCAGCTGGAATATATTGTAATAACTGGGAAAATTGAGGGACAAACAAATAGAGGAAGGCAAAGAGGAAAGATAGCTTAAGAGAATGGCTTGGTGGAAGGCCAACAATAGAAATGATAAATAACTTGAGATTGAAAGTTGTGAAGAGATATGAGATCACCTACACCAGCAGGCATGGTACTTGATGATGATGATGAATCTCATGTTAAGCTGCATCTAGTGCTGAGAGTCCTATTGTAGAAGTCGCTGCAGCTGAGATCTTATGCTCAAGTTAAGCCTATCAAATAATCTTCATCGGTTGAGAATTAAATATTGGCTGTTTACACACTGCTCAGGCAAAATTCAGAGGGTTACACCCCATTTTACAACTGAGCACTTTGTGAATTAAAACACAGAAATGAAGTTTTGTGTTTCAGATGCATAGAAGTATATTTGTAGTTTGATGTTTTTTAGTTGTGGTGAATTTGGTTGTGTGTGTAAAGTTAATATAGTTTAGTATAATCAACTGATCATCCTCATTGTACTCCAGGTATGTCCATAAGTGCTCAGATCTCCTCCCTGGTGTGTCTCTCAGTGTATGAAGACTTATGACTCCAGTTGTGTGTCTCCTGTTTCCCCTGCACAATGCCCCTTTCTGGCATCCCCAGGTTTGACCTGATGTTTGTGTAGTCTGAACATGGTTGTTGTAGATTCATGATCATTGATGGAATTATCAGCATGCCCTGCCTTCCTGAGAGCATTTAGAATGTCAATCCATTGCATGTCTGCCATCCATAGCAGCTGTTCCAGTCAGGCTGTTTGCTAGTTCATTTCCTCTCACACTGGAATGTCCAGCAACAAAGATGAAACAGATACAAATCAGACCTGCGTTCTTTAGTGATCCCAACTGTTGCCTTTGTGCCCAGCCGCCTTCAATTTTTCTGAGTATAGAACTCTCAGAAAGCACACTTGAGTAAAAGATTGTGCTTCTAGCTTGGCCATTGCTTTAGTTACTGCCATAATCTCCATGGTCAAACTACTGGTAGTTATAGTGAAACCACCACTTTCCTCCTTTACTGTTCTTCCTCTAACATGGGCCAGGAAAGCTCACAAGCTCCAACTATACCAAACAATGGATCCCACAGAGTGAATGACTGCTGCATCGTCAGGTGGATTTTTGTGATTGAGGCCTGCATCACCGCTGCCACGACTATAGGGTTTTGTTGTCTACATTCTTTGTTTAAAGTGGTTTGAACCCAGGGGAAGAGTGGATAATGGGTGCCAACGGGTGTTTTTGGATTGCATCACTTTTAACAGAAAACATGTAAAATTAGTACTGCTTAAGAGTATTGTAAAAATATATATGTGTATTATTTATATATGTGTGTGTGTTTCTGTTCAGTGATATTTTTAAGGTTTACTTTATTATTAGGGGAGTCACTCAAAAATGGTGGATCTTACTTGATTGCATCTGTGCTGGTTGGTTATCTCAGTGTAACCACTTCAGGTAAAGGAGATAGCTTACCTGACAAACTCAACTTGATCAACTCCCCATTTTTTGCCAAACAGAGTGGCATAACTGTAAGTATTGTGTTTCTAGTTTTGTAACTTTTATACATTTATTTATACCTATTGATGATTGTAAACATAGCTGATCTTCAATTATTTTCTTTATAATATGGTACAGACATTTATTTATACGAGTTAAAATTTCAAGCAAAGTAGATTTGTTTTTGAACCTTACTTTCCAAGTTCTCTTTCTTGCCATTCTTTTAAGATCATTCTATGGCTTCCCCATCATCATCTTTCTTCCACCTGTTTTCTCCAAGAATATTTTGGTCTTCCTCTTTTTCTATTGTTCTTGAGATTCTATAAAAGGGCTTATCGTGTAATGCTCTCAGTTGGTTTCTGCAGTGTGTGTCCTATCCAGTGCCATCGTCTTTGTTTTGTCTTCCTCTTTGTCCACTTGTATTTGACTATTACTTTCCCATAATTCTATGTTAGTGATTTTGTCCTGCCATTTCCTTCTTTTTATTCTATGCAAGCTTCCATTAATGAAGGGCTGTATCTTCATGATTGTCATTTTTGTTCCCCATGTTTCACAAACTTATAAGACTGCTTTAACATTGGAGTTGCAAATTTTTATATTTAACCTAATTTCTTTGGATTTCCATGTTCCTAGTGCAATGAAGGCTCCTCTTGCTTTTTGTATCCTTATTTTTTGTATCATTCTGTTTCTATTTTTTACTGCCCAGATATATGTAAGATTTTATGTCTAGTAGAGATATTTCTACTATTATTATTTGGTTGTTGCCAACTGCTTTCCACCATGGTGGAATAATGAACTTAAAAAATTCTATGGAAACAAAGAAATTTTACAAGGTCTAGTTAAAATCTAAAGCAGTAAAAAATTATATATTACACTAATTTGCAGGAAGACATTTATGAAAGACATAATCTGTAAAGCAAATAACTTGTGGAGTAAATATGGAGAACAACTAACAATGTTGTACAAATAATACCTAGGAGAAAATTAAAAGTGTTGTCTATGAAAGTTTTAGTTCCACTGCAAATTTTAATGACAGAAATGAAACATTAAAATTAACTCATATAAAAGACAAATCAGATGGAAATAATACTTGCAAGAACTTTTTGAGTCCAGTGTACTCATTAATTTGCACTCATCTATTATATAATGATGTGGTTATGGTTATGGTTATGGAAGGCCCCGGTATCACTGCAAACGAATTAAAATCCATAATTGCTCAACCGCCCGTGCCAGTGGAATCATCCGAATTACTAACTCATCTCCCAAACAAAGAAAAATAGCTGTAATCCCCATCATAGCAGTCTCAGCACACGCCAAAAGACATAAGGCGAAACCGCACAGAAAGTTAACACAGCCAACTGTTCCCTGTCCTACGATATCAGCATTCACCGTAAGCAATTGGAATATCGGAACATGATCAAAACGGATGAAACACACAGCTCACGGTGTGCACGGAGCACTTAACTCAGTAGCTCCTGCAACAAGCCGGACTTGGAATATGAGGAAACTGCAACAAGGAACACTTTTCAGACATAGCCTTCACTTGTTCCTGCCGCCTATCCACCACATTGCCCGGAAGATCACGTCCTCCTGAAAATGATGATCGTCATAGTATTTAAATGTATGGCGCTTGATGATGTTAGGACATCGTGTTTGACTCCAACTACGAACATACAAAACACAGTTCGTCGTCAGACTATCCCGGTTGCACACCAAACAACAGATCGCAAGATTAGCGCATGGTCGGTCTTGGGACACACGATGAAACAATATGATGACGTAGCACGCACAATATGGCTGCGCACATGTATTCATTATTACTCCAGTGAATGCAGTCTACAACGAACGAAACACGGTGCAAACTTCCCAAAGAGACAAAATTTCGGCTAATTTGACGGAGCCCACCACATTAATGCGTTGGAAATTGTAAATAACTTGCGGCAAGCATCTCCATCAACCGGTCATTGAACAGCACTCAGTGTGACGTAAAGCGCAGATCAACATTAGACGGTGGATGGCGCATTCACAACACTTGATATGTCAAAACGGAGTATTGCCGTGCGTGCAACGCCAATTCAATGGCGCAGATATGACAAGTAGAACATCATTCCGACTGGAATGCAGAAAACTGTAACGGAAACCCGAAATTGATAAGGTTCCAAAGCAATTTCTGCAGCGATAGAGAGAACGTGACTTAGTTCCGCAATCTTGAAAACGGAAGTCCTGATGTGGATGAATCAGAAATACAAAAAGATTTAAGTCATATAGAAAATTGCAACACCACAAATCAGTGACATAGATGGAATAATTAGCAAAGAAATCAGATCCCACAGAGGATGTAGGAGTTGACAGTATTTATAGCAGCATAGAGAAAGTCTCAGAAAACTTATATTCTTAGAAAATGAAGGTTTGCCCGCAGAACATATATAGTACCTAGCAAAGGTGCAAGGTGAGAAAAAAAAGGTATAACAACCATAGATTACAATACCATAGTAAATTTACCACATTAAAACACAAATTCCTCAAAATTTGAGTTTTCCCACATTCAAACATTACTCCCCTTCGTGCATCTTCCTAATTACCACTTTTGGCGCACACTGAGTGTTTCTTTCCAATGCTAAAATTAAGGCAAAAAACAAAAAAACTGCAAAATTTCATGTGACCAAGGAAATTTCCTGTTTATTGTCATGGCAAACATCAAACAACCCTTTGTGACTCGGGGAAACATACTGATGGGCTTACATCAACCGTACCTATAGACATTGTAATATGTCTGGTCCATGAGGTGAAACTCAGATCAAATATCAACCTGAACCAGGAAGTTCGGGACCTTGTGTGAACACACATGACTGTGTCAAGAATTCAGAGAAACTAATATTTTTAGAATACCTAATGTCACATTTAAGTGGTAGTAATTTTTACTATGGTATTGTAACTTGGAGAGTTACAGATAGGTATTGTAAATGAAAATCTTGCTAAAAGTTATACAAGGAAGGATTCAGAATAAAATCAATACTGAATTAGATGAGCAGCAATTTGGATTTAGGAAAAATAGCGGGACAAAAGAAGCCATATTCTGCTTGAGAACATTAATCGAAAAGCGCACAGAAGTAAACAAACCAATATATGCCTGCTTCATAGACTACACCAAAGCTTTTGATAGAGTACACCACAAACAACTTATAGAATGCCTAAAAGAGATACATCTAGATGACATGGACATACAACTAATATGTAATCTATACTGGGAGCAAACAGCAATAATAAATATAACAAAGAGAACTCCACACCCATTGATATAAAGAGAGGAGTAAGACAGGGATGCATCCTATCACCAAGCTTGTTCAATCTATACACTGAGCAAATCTTTAAAAACGTCATAGAAATGCCAGGCCTACAAATTAATGGAAAGATAATCAATAACCTAAGATATGCTGATGATACTGTACTACTAGCAGAAAATCCTAAAGATCTACAATTACTGAATGAAATAAACATGATAAGCCAAAAATGTGGACTAGATATGAATATCAAAAAGACTAAAACTATGATCATAAAGGAAATACTCAAAACCCACAAATGGATATCAAAATTGAAGGAATAGACCTGGAGACAGTTCAGAACTACAACTACCTTGGACATACTATAACCAGTGGTGGAAAATGTACAACTGAAATAAACAAAAGAATAGGAATGGCAAAAAGTAATTTTAATGCCATGAAGAACATATTAACATCAAAACAAATAACTACAGGGCTAAAACTAAGAATAGCAAAATGTTACATCTTCTCAATATTCCTATATGGTGCAGAAACATGGACATTAGACCAGAAAACAACAGAGAATTGAAGCCTTTGAAATGTGGATATATAGATGAATAGGTAGAATTGGATGGAAGAAAAAGAAAACAAACGACAAAGTCTTAAAACAACTAAAAATGAAAAGAGAACTACTAAACACAATTCAAACAAGACAAATGCGATTTTTAGGCCATGTTAAAAGACATAACAAATAAATATAAAATACAAGGTAAAAGCGGCAGAGGCAGGCCAAGACTAACATGAACGAGTAACATCAAAAGATGGACAAATCAGCCTATGACAACCTGCACCATCAAAGCAAGAGACAGAGCAGAATGGCGCTCCATGGTAGCCAACCATCGTTGCGGAGACGGCAATCGATGATGATGATGATCGTAAATGATTATTGAGGTCACTATGAAAGATATGATTTAAAGTGGCTTGAGAAAAGTTATTTTTTTGTTTGCTTGTGTTCACCCGATGACTAAAGGAATATACCTCATCATCATTCATCTTTAAAAGGACACTAAGTAGGCATGTATATGTTGTGTTATGGTTTGTAATAAAACTGATATTTGCGCCTTTCGACCCAGCGCATATGACTTGAGCACTAGTTATTTTATTAAAAGTGACTTTGGAAAAGTTATTTTAAATAACTTTTCAGTTCACCTCTACTTCATTTTCTTTTTAAGTGATTAAACCATGGCATTTTTTAGTTAGGTGGTCAACATTAGATTTTAAATATTATTTCATGTGATACATTGCATTCAACTTTATTATTTAAACATAAGCTCAATAAGCACATGTGTATAATTACATTTATTATTGCACTTTCAATGCTTGCAGACGAAATCCACACACCAGAATGAGTTGCAACATGGAACTGAGGCAGTGAAAGTAGTGCTTCAGGGGGCCGGGGGAGAAGTCTTTGAGCTTCAGGGCACAGTTGCTGGAAACAGTAGTCTGTTATTATCTGTCCAAGGAAACACATTCAGGATTCCAGCAAGTCTTAATGGCAGTGCAGTCATCTATCGAGTGAAAAAATCAACTTTGCTGGCAGATATTTTGGGTATGTTTCAGCTCTTCTTTCCCCCCCCCTCCTTTTCATATCCTTTCCCCTCTCACTGTCTGTTTTTCTCACTCCTCAATATTTACTTTGGTATAAATCAAACTACATGTATCTGCCATTTAATCAATGCTCTGAAACACTGAACCATAGACAAAATGCTGTGATGGCAGCTCTTACAACAATTTTGTGCCTGCATGCACAAATATGTATCTAAGTTCATGTCTGTCTGCTTCTATGTGGCTGCCTGTGTCTACCTGTCTTTGTCTGTATGTATCTCTCTGTCTGCCT
The DNA here is from genome assembly GCA_032433765.1 of Megaustenia siamemsis. Classification (NCBI taxonomy): domain Eukaryota; kingdom Metazoa; phylum Mollusca; class Gastropoda; order Stylommatophora; family Ariophantidae; genus Megaustenia; species Megaustenia siamemsis. Next base: position 103,282,988 of record JAVIAB010000092.1, read on the forward strand.
CTGAGCGTGTTTGTCTCAATTTATGTGTCTGTACAGGCATGTTTTTGTCTATATGTCTACCTGTCTGTTCTGCCCATGTGTGCCCATTAATGTGCATTCATATATACAGTGAGGTGGATGAATCAGAAATGTAAAGAGATTTAGATCTTATAGAAAAGCCCACAACACAAATTAGCAGACATAGATGAAATAATTAGCAAAGAAATCTTGTTCTTAGCATGCATCCATTAAGTGTGCATAGATGAGTTGTCTCTAGTTCATGGCAGAACTGCTAAATTTGCACCTTTCGGCCCGGCACATCCTTCTTCAACATGGGTAGATTTTTGCTGAATGATTTCTGACAAGCAGCAGCCATTTTAGGCCTTTTTTTTTTAAAACTGCTATGGTTCTTTAATATGTGCAAGTGTACACTGGACTCCAGTTTTTCTTGTCATTATCTGAGAGGGCTAGACATCAAGCCTTGAAGAAACCACAGATTCAGAGTAGAAAAATTCCTGTCATTTGTAGTGGGATTCAAACCTGGGACCTTCATTTCATAGGCCAACGTATTACAAAGAAATCAAACCCTGTAGAAGTTGGGTGTGCTTATTATAAACCAGAAATAAGTGAGGAACAATGTGGATTTGTGGAAGGAAAGGGCACCAATAATGCAATATACATCTTACGAACATTGATAGAAAGATCTATAGAGGTAAAGAAAGATCTATATTTGTGCTTTATAGACTACACAAAAGCATTTGACAAAGTAAAGCATGTGGAAATAATCAATATGCTGGAGAAATTAAACATCGATGGCAAGGATCTGCGAATCATAAAAAACATGTACTGGCAACAAACAGCAGCCATACGAATTAACAACCAAACAGGATAATTTCAACTTATAAAACAAGGAGTCAGACAAGGCTGTGTTATGTCGCCGGATTTGTTTTCACTTTACAGTGAACATATTATGAGATCAATAGTAGACAAAAAAGGAATTGAAGTCAACGGTCACAACATAAATAATTTGCGATATGCGGATGACACAGTCTTAATAGCAGAGACAGAATGAGCTACAAGAGATGATAGATATAATAGTAAAAGAAAGCAACAAGAAAGGTCTCAGTCTGAATAGTAAGAAAACAGAAGTAATGGTCATATCGAAGAAACAATCATCACCAGCATGCAGCATAAAAATAAACAGGACAAATTTGAAACAAGTGCAACATGTCAAATACTTGGGCATGATAATCACATCGAATGGAAGATGCACGGAAATAAAAAGCAGAATAGCTCAGGCCAAAATAGCATTTCAGAAAATGAAAATATCTTATGCAAGAAATCTATGTCAATAAAAATGAGAAAGAGAATTCATCGGTGCTATATAGAACCAATTCTGACCTATGGAAGCAAATCATGGACAGTAGACAAACAAAGGAAAAGAATGAGTAGAGGCCACAGAGATTTGGATTCCTCAGAAGAATGTTGAAAGTTCCCTGGACAGATAAAAAGACCGATGAGGAAGTTCTCAAAGAGGCCAACACAAAAAGGCAGCTCCTAAAAAAACATAAGAAAGAAACAATCAACATTTTTCGGGCACATCATGAGAAGAGGAAAGTTGGAATACTTGGTTACAACTGGAAAAATAAAAGGAAAGAGATATCGCAGATGACAAACAGAGAAAATACTGGATAGCTTGGTCTCATGGCATGGAAAACAGTCAACAACAGAATTGATACGATGCACTGTAGATAGAAGATTGTGGAAGGACATGATCGCCTACGCTAACCGGTATGGCACACACATATATATATATATTTGTCAATAAATATTCTGTTTTTCTGTTAGAAGACTTTCCTATATGATCCAGAAATTGTAATGAGATTCACAAACCATTATTTCAGCTGCAGCCATAAAGGATAATATTGAAGTTGTTGCTGTGTCTGCATCAGAAGTGAGCAACTCTCAAGGGTTTGGTGTCATCAGCTTAGCATCACCAGTGACTGGCAAGTTGGATAATCTTGGGCACATTGTTGATGTTGCCTTTGCCTACTCAGCACAATCATAAATATTCTTGACAATATGCACAATGTCACCAGGTGATATCTTTCATATGGGATCTCTAGGATTATAAATATTTTACCTTCCAAGATTTTTTAAAACTGCTTTGTTCATTAGTTTGACCATTTTAAAGTTAAAAAAAAAATTGATACCAAATTATAGTGACATAAATTTCAAATTTGTTGTGATAATTGTGATTGTTTGTAAAACGTACCTAGTGAACAAGATATAAATGTTTGAGTATATAATTAGAGGGAGATTCTGTTTACCATGTTCTTGAAAGATTTAGCATTGTAAATTTCTTTTCATAAGGTTTTACATTATGTCTAAACTTTGCTGTGTATTAACTAAATAGTAAGAGAGCTGAGAAGAATAATTTCTTTCATGCCTTGTGCATCACATATGGCGGGAGTGATATCTGTAATGCTTACAGTAATAGTATGATCTAGATATCCCATGAATTACACAACATTCATTAATGATAAGTGTGATTTTTTTGTATTTTGATCTATCTAGTCTGTGAGACTCACCACTAATTTGTAGATGGTTGTGATGAAAAAGGTGAGATATATATTTAGTTTAGGGCTTTGGCTGCTATGCATACAATATATATATATATATATATATATATATATATATATATATATATATATATATATATATATATATATATATATATATATACCATATATATATGTATGTGTGTCTTGTTTGCAGAGAATTTGAAATGAAAATGATTCATTTGTCAACTCTGTGTACAACTCACAGTAACATGATTGTGTGCACAAGAAAGATTTATATTGTTCACTAATTACCAGAATGGACCAACTGTCTTAACATTCTTTTCATGACAGATCATGAAGTGTATTATTAAATTCGATTAATATTTTTTGTTCCTGACCTAATTCCTTCAAGCATACTCTGGAAGGCATGTATTCAATTGGCATTTCAATTTCTTGCAATCTTCATGACCAGTTTCAAATACTCATAATGATGGTGTTCTTTGTTTTCAATATCTCATACTAAATTGTAGTGTTCATCTTATTTTTTTTGAGCCAGTGACAAAGATTGACCTGGATCCTATGGGAAATAGTGTTTTCAAATTACCCCAGCCTAATCTTCCATGCCCTTATATATTATCCATTTTCTCATGGACTGATAAACAATTGTAAAGCCATTTTAGGGTTATAACTCATTCAACTTTTCTCATGTGATCTCATCCTTATGATTTCTCTTTCCATGCAAACAGCTTATCTGCTATTATATGATGACATGATTAGGGCACTCCTAGAAATGATATTCTGTGAGCTATAATTCTGTGGCTCTGTTGAGTTTTAAGTGAGCTTAATTAAGAATTTTGTTACTCATGAATTAAAGAGAAATTGCATTATGTTTTGTTCATATATAATTTTTTTTTTTTTCCTTTTAACTGCTGCGGTCATTGTGCCTTGTGCTCAGTAGTGTTTGCTGTTGTCACCGCTGGAAGCAGCTTTCAGTTTTACATTTTCAAATAATTGGGACCATTGTATTTTTAAAACGAATGTATCACAGATTATTGCATTAAAAGTGATTTCTTCCAATGGTTTTTTTTCCTCCTCATTGTGTGCATTATAGTTCTGAGAGATGAGAAACCTGACAAATGGTCATAATGGATAGAACCCACAAGTTTTGGAAAATATTATTTAGAAGAGAAAACTTTAACCAACTCCTAGTCTTCGAAGAGAGTCTTAGGTATTTAAACCTATAATATTTTTTAAAATCACTTGCAAAAGATATGCCAAACAAAAATTGTTACAGCATTATGCTGCACAATGTAATTTATATTCATGAGGCCACACAAATTTGATATTCTGTTTCAAGCTTCAAATGGGCCTGCCCACACCAAGGCAACTGATGATCACCCTCCTGGGCAACATGGAATGAAACCAGAGGCAAACACTTCTATAGTTTGTTCAGAAATTCATGCCCACAGAGTTTATTAATTATCTTGGAAACTGATGAATTTCTGTAATTCTTTTTCATGAAATCTTATTTTTCACTGACCTTCAGTCTGTTTTTTTTCCCCTACTGTCATGAATTTAGAAAAGATTATTGCTTCTTTGAGATATATAAAAATATGATCTTCTTGGTTGTCCTAATTTTTAGTATTTTACAACACCTACATTTGTCACCAACTCACCATTTAAAAAGGCAAATTTCACGTGCTATCCACACAATCTTAGCACCATCTCACACTCACTGAACCATAACTTGTACGATGCAATCCACTGAGAGGTTTGTTAGAAAATTAACATAATTTACAGTAAAATCTTTTGTTTGGAGCACACGGTTTGATATTTTCCTAGAATTATATTTAAAAAAAAAAACAATTTGTGCAAAAAACTACCTTTGTACATAAATGTTATAAAATCTTAAGATCAGTGCAAAAATAAGATTTCATGAAAAAAAATTACAGAAATTCATCAAACAGTTTCCCAGATAATTGATAAACTCTGTGGACACGAATTTCTGAACAAACTATAGTATCTTCCAAAAAACAAACCCTGGTAGGAAGCATTGATGTGACCTGAACCCAACAGACTTTAAAAAAAAAAAATTTTAACTCAAGTTTGCTAGTTCATAGCCAGCAGTTATAGACAACAAAAGCAAGATAAAATTAGTTGTCCAAGGAAAATAGCATGACATGCAGGTATACACATGTGGACAAACAATCCTGAACATGGGTTCATAAGATGAGTGATGAGGTTTTCCTAATCTGAGTGAAAAATGTTTATGAAATGACTCAAGCATACTGTGAACTTTGATAAAATTATACAGTTATGAAAGTTACTGTCAAAACTCTGAGTGACTCAAGACAAAGGCTATAGAAGTAAACAATGAGTGACTCAAGACAAAGACTATAGAAGTAAACAAAACTCTGAGTGACTCAATACAAAGACTATAAAAGTAAACAAAACTCTGACTCAAGACAAAGGCTATATAAGTAAACAATGAGTGACTCAAGACAAAGACTATAGAAGTAAACAAAACTCTGAGTGACTCAAGACAAAGGCTATAGAAGTAAACAATGAGTGACTCAAGACAAAGACTATAGAAGTAAACAAAACTGAGTGACTCAAGACAAAGGCTATAGAAGTAAACAATACTCTTGAGTGACTTAAGACAAAGGCTATAGAAGAAAACAAAACTCTGAAGGCAATGTGCACCCTATGACATTAGGCGGTGATGTTTGTTCTACTCATCCCTTACAACTCAGCTTCAGATGTACATATAGGTATTTTGTCCATTCTACGAAAGTCCTTTGAGCATGGGTCACTTGTGGTTTACAAGGACTAAGTAAATGTCTCATCAAGTTGTGCTGCTGTCATTAATGATCATATTCCTCAAATTTGTCCCTTTAGTTATCATTTGTTGTTGAATTTCTATCATACCCTTTTAAACTATCCAGTATTTTATTATCTTTCCCTCTATCTCATCTTCCCACAATTTTTCCATGTCATATATTTCAGTTGTTCCCTTCTCATCACATGACCACAAATGGTGCTTGTTTTCTCCAGTTCTGTTGGTAACAGGCTTTTATTTTTGCTTTGGTCTTTTTTTAGAACATTCTAATTATTTGTTTCTGTTCATGGCATCCTCAGTATTCTTCCATGAAACCAGTTTCTTGTAGCCTATATACATTTTTTGGGGTCATATTCTGGTTGTTCATGATTCACTTCTGATATCACAGGATTGTCCCTACATGCCACTTGAGGACACTTTAAAAAAAAAATCCCTATTGTTAAAATGAGTTGCATAATTATGCAGATATTAGCTGGACTATTCTGCACCTCAACTCTGCTGTGCACCTGTCATCTGCAAGTTAACATTGAGTTCTTTAATTTAGTTGAAGGATCATTCTCATTCCACATTGGCCATGTTCATAAGTGCTCAGATCTCCTTTCTATGTCCCTCAGTATGTGGAGACTGGTGATGTTGATTTGTTACTCTGTGTCTCCCTACATATTGCTCCTTTCTAACATCTCTAGTTTTGACTTGATGTTCATGCATTCTGAACATGGTTATGTATTCACGATTATTGATTGAATCATTAATTCTTCCTGCCTCTCTGGTGCTTTCAGAATGCCAGCCCAGTCCATTGCACATTGGCCATCCATGGCAGATATTCCAGACAAGCTGTCAGCTTGTTCAATTTTTTTTCATGGCCGAGTGTCCAGGTGTGAAAATGAAACAGATCCCTATCAGTCTTGAGTTCTTTAGTGAGCCCAACCCCTTCAGTTTTCCTGAGCATGCGTATTGAGTTACTCAGACATAAGTAATAGGTAGTGTTTTCTAGCCAGGTCATTACTTTAGCTACTGTCATGATTTGTGGGAGCCGCAATAGCTCAGTGGTTAGTGAACTGGACTACCACGGACAAGGGGTAGGGTTCGATCCCAACCGACGGCTTCCGGGTTCACCCAACCTTAAATGGGTACCAGATTTTTTTCTGGGAAAGTAAAGCAGCACGGGCGTAATACTGATCACATTATCCCAAAAATCATGTGCTGAAGGTCTGTAAAATATAGGGTCACTAACACCATATTTCCCTATACGCCACTTGGCGTGACGGGGGTATTTTACTTTTACTGTAATCACTCTACAGTCCATCACTCTTCTCCTTTGAGGTCATTGACCTGTTTTAAATTTACCACTTACTTAACTCTGCCTTTTGGGAAAGTATTTTTTTTGTTGTGACCATTACTTCTGAATTTTTTGTTGTTGCTGACCTAAGATTTATTTTAAATATTTGACTAAATCAATCATTTACTGCAACTTATTTTCACTCTTCAAAAATCAGCATACCTCAAGTCGTTTATACATTAAAACTATCGACTTACATTCCAAGCAAGTTGTTTATGAATCGTTACGTCTCATTATACTGAGTAAAATACGTAAGCCTCCCTTACATCATTTAATTATATTATAGTTCGTTTCAAATCATGTGCCCAACTTCAAAACGCTATTACTCATTAAACATTTGTTAAAAACTGTTGAAATTTTCCAAATGTTATTAGAATGCAAAAGACCCTTTAAATGTATATTTAACAAATATCTTGCAGCTGCAGTTTTCTTAAAGCGGCGAATTTCTTTGATGTTTGTCAAAATTGTGAACCCCTAAAGAATAGAAATTACCGTAGTTGCTGGTTTATGATTAATTTTCACTAGGTAAAGGCGTGGCCGTAATGGGGAAATAACTGGATAAGACAAAACACCAGGAGAATTATTGTCTGCTCAGTTCGAGGACGGACGATAATATCAAGGTATACCTGTATGTCCAATTTTCATAGTTGTGGTCCTGAAAAGGACCGTTTGTTGAACTAATTTAAGGTAATATAGGGGCCAACATTGTGGGGGCTATATACTTTCATTCTGAATCAGACGAGTCTAAAAGATTAATAACTGTTTGGGGTTGAACATTCCACAAACCATCATTTTTCCAATATTCCTCTTCCTGTTTTAAGACGTGGTCTTCACATTTAGCCCAATAATCTTTGTCTATATTTAATAAAGCGAGATTAGCAAGAGTCTTTACATCGCATATTTTGAATGTTGTATTTTCATCTGCCACTTGTCCTTTTAATTTTGCCCAGATTAGTTCTATTGGATTTAAATGAGCATGGTAAGGTGGCAGCCTCAAACTTATATGACCGTGCTCTTGGATAATCTTATCTATTTGAAAAATCTTTGTCCTCTGTTTTTGCTTTACTAGAGATAGTAATTCAGGTTTTAAGTACATGTTATTAAATTGTATGTGCTCCTTTGTGAGCCATATCTTAATAGCATCTTTTGTACTGGATGACGTCGGGACTTTATCTTCAAGTGCAACAATGTTGTGGTACGCTGCATTGTCCATTATTAGGCAAGATGGTCTATCTAGTGATGGGAGAACAGAATTTTCAATCCAATGTCTAAATATATGACCATTCATCTCAGAGTGATAATTCCGATTGTCTATGGATTTTGAAAGAAAAATGAGCTCTGCATTCTGTATTAGTCCATGTTGTCGACTACCTGCATGAGCAATTATCAAGCGCTGTCCTTTGCTGCTAGGTATTAATCTCTTAATCTTTCCATCTGATGACTGCCATTCCCCTTGGTTAGTGTGGTGAGCATTGATCCATGTTTCATCCAAGTACACAATATCATAACCTTGCTTGCGCACCTCTTTTACTTCACGTAAATACTTGCTTCTCATGACTACTATATGTGGCTTCTCACAGATGATGTTTCGTCCATTAGAATACTTTCTGAATGTAAAGTCTGCAGCTCTCACATTCCTCCATAATGTAGACTTTGATATTTCAATACTGTTGTTCTTTTTCAGCGATACTTTTAATTTTCTTATTGTAACAGTTTCATTCATACCCAACATTTTGCGAATTTCACTTCTAATAAGTTCACTGTCGAAATTATCCAACATTTTTGCTCTTCCTTGTGATTTTGTATATTTTGAACATTGACGGTCACGTGCTTGAATCCAGCGATTAAATGACCGTTTAGATAAATCCAAAATGTGTCTTGTCCTATTCTCAGGGTTTTCTAAAGAATGAAATAATCTTTCTCGTTTAGCCTCTTTGCAAAAATAACCATACATTTTTATTGCGATGTTTTGTAAACTGCAGAATTTCATTTTAAGACTCATGATAAATGTTAGCGTTCCACGTCTCCACCGCTGAATGAACGGAAATGGAACACACAATGTCTCGTGCTTATTACAAGTGTCTAATTGTGTCAGAAAACCCATGTTGAAAGCGTGCAAACACGTCAATTTGACCGTGCATGGATTTTTAATCGCTATTTTTAACTTAAATACTGTAAACATTAAGTTTTGACTACATCAATGGGTCGTTATAAATTTATATAAATCAAATAAGCAACAATAATAACCAAATGTTTTTTTAAATGAAATTAATTCCCTGTTGGGTTCTAATCATTATAACTTTACATGCAAATTTTGAAGAACTTACAAAAAGGCGTTTAAAAAGATATCGATTTTAAAAGTTGGGCACGGGTTTTGAAACGGACTATAGTAGAAATACTTCTAAATGTTCCAGTACATGTTCTTTATTATTCTCAGATCTTTTCTGGCAAAATTGATGCTTTCTAAATTGTAGTCTATAAAACACATACGCTTTCATTTATAAAAGTCCTAGTCTATAATAATCATGGAGGGAAATAGAAATGTTAACTTCATTCATGCTTGCAACATGAACTTATCAACAACAACCCGCTTCCAACAGTCTTTAATGACAAAAAGGGATGTAAGCATTTAAAAAAAAAAAAAAAAAGTCACACTTTATCATGTACAAATTAATGGAGCAAAACATCAACACCAAAATATCTGTTATTTTTATGAAAGACAAGTTAACATTTTTAATCTTAAATTAGTGCTTCAGTCTTTGAAACACTAAGGCTTACTTTACAGATCATAAACATGTTGACCCTTGTGTTGTGGCGTTGCTCTCGACATTTAAATCATTTTCATCATCTATTTCTTCTTGTATCGTGATTAAACATACTAGTAACACGTGAATACAAATATGGCTTCTCATCCTGCGTGCTAACTATAATTGGAAGACGAATGAAAAGTGAAGCTGTTTGCGTTAGGGGACTATCTTGTTTAAAAGATCCAACAATACTTTGTTGCTATAAAAGGGCACAAGTAAAAAGTGCTACAGAACAGGGTGCTGAGATCTTAATTAAGTACTCAGACAGGATAGTTTACATAGAACAGTGCTGAGACCTTGATAGGTACTCAGACAAGATAGTTTACATAGAACAGTGCTGAGACCTTGATAGGTACTCAGACAAGACAGTTTACATAGAACAGTGCTGAGACCTTGATAAGTTCTCAGACAAGATAGTTTACATAGAACAGTGCTGAGACCTTGATAAGTACTCAGACAAGACAGTTTACATAGAACAGTGCTGAGACCTTGATAAGTACTCAGACAAGATAGTTTACATAGAACAGTGCTGAGACCTTGATAAGTACTCAAGACAAGATAGTTTATATAGAATGGGGCTGAGACCATGATATGTACTCAGACAAGATAGTTTATATAGAATGGGGCTGAGACCATGATATGTACTCAGACAAGATAGTTTATATAGAATGGGGCTGAGACCATGATATGTACTCAGACAAGATAGTTTATATAGAATGGGGCTGAGACCATGATATGTACTCAGACAAGATAGTTTATATAGAATGGGGCTGAGACCATGATATGTACTCAGACAAGATAGTTTATATAGAATGGGGCTGAGACCATGATATGTACTCAGACAAGATAGTTTATATAGAATGGGGCTGAGACCATGATAGGTACTCAGACAAGATAGTTTATATAGAATGGGGCTGAGACCATGACATGTACTCAGACAAGATAGTTTATATAGAATGGGGCTGAGACCATGATATGTACTCAGACAAGATAGTTTATATAGAATGGGGCTGAGACCATGATATGTACTCAGACAACATAGTTTACATAGAACAGTGCTGAGACCTTGATATGTACTCACACAAGATAGTTTACACAGAACGGTGCTGAGACCTTGATATGTACTCAGACAACATAGTTTACATAGAACAGTGCTGAGACCTTGATATGTACTCAGACAAGATAGTTTATATAGAACAGTGCTGAGACCTTGATATGTACTCAGACAAGATAGTTTATATAGAATGGGGCTGAGACCATGATATGTACTCAGACAACATAGTTTACATAGAACAGTGCTGAGACCTTGATATGTACTCACACAAGATAGTTTACACAGAACGGTGCTGAGACCTTGATATGTACTCAGACAACATAGTTTACATAGAACAGTGCTGAGACCTTGATATGTACTCAGACAAGATAGTTTATATAGAACAGTGCTGAGACCTTGATATGTACTCAGACAAGATAGTTTATATAGAACAGTGCTGAGACCTTGATATGTACTCAGACAAGATAGTTTATATAGAACAGTGCTGAGACCTTGATATGTACTCACACAAGATAGTTTACACAGAACGGTGCTGAGACCTTGATATGTACTCAGAAAACTTTAGTTTACACAGAACGGTGCTGAGACCTTGATATGTACTCAGACAACATAGTTTACACAGAACGGTGCTGAGACCTTGATATGTACTCAGACAACATAGTTTACACAGAACGGTGCTGAGACCTTGATATGTACTCAGACAACATAGTTTACACAGAACGGTGCTGAGACCTTGATATGTACTCAAGACAACATAGTTTACACAGAACGGTGCTGAGACCTTGATATGTACTCAGACAAGATAGTTTATATAGAACAGTGCTGAGACCTTGATATGTACTCAGACAAGATAGTTTATATAGAATGGGCTGAGACCATGATATGTACTCAGACAACATAGTTTACATAGAACAGTGCTGAGACCTTGATATGTACTCACACAAGATAGTTTACACAGAACGGTGCTGAGACCTTGATATGTACTCCAGACAACATAGTTTACACAGAACGGTGCTGAGACCTTGATATGTACTCAGACAAGATAGTTTATATAGAATGGTGCTGAGACCTTGATATGTACTCAGACAAGATAGTTTACAAAATTCAAGATCATCACTTGTTATATTTCTAGCTGGCATATTGATATTACAAATTTTCTTGTTATATTCATAATTGTCAATGAAATTAAGATAAAATTATAATCCTAGGTAGTTTATACAAATATAATAATCTTGTTACATTTGAAATATTTCAAACAAATTGTTATCAAAGGAAGACAAAACTCTTAATGATGAAATCTAATTCAGATTTTTATTTTATTTTTGCATTCTCTAATGTCCTGCCTTCCCTTCATCAACTTACTCCTGGATGTTGTTAGAGCACCACTGATATACTAAATCAACCTATTCCTGGATGTTGTTGGAGCACCACTGATATACTAAATCAACCTATTCCTGGATGTTGTTAGAGCACCACTGATATACTAAATCAACCTATTCCTGGATGTTGTTAGAGCACCACTGATATACTAAATCAACCTATTCCTGGATGTTGTTAGAGCACCACTGATATACTAAATCAACCTATTCCTGGATGTTGTTAGAGCACCACTGATATACTAAATCAACCTATTCCTGGATGTTGTTAGAGCACCACTGATATACTAAATCAACCTATTCCTGGATGTTGTTGGAGCACCACTGATATACTAAATCAACCTATTCCTGGATGTTGTTAGAGCACCACTGATATACTAAATCAACCTATTCCTGGATGTTGTTGGAGCACCACTGATATACTAAATCAACCTATTCCTGGATGTTGTTGGAGCACCACTGATATACTAAATCAACCTATTCCTGGATGTTGTTAGAGCACCACTGATATACTACATCAACCTATTCCTGGATGTTGTTAGAGCACCACTGATATACTACATCAACCTATTCCTGGATGTTGTTAGAGCACCACTGATATACTACATCAACCTATTCCTGGATGTCATTGAGGCATCATTGACAGACTTCATCAGTTTTCTCCATTAATCTCTCTTAATTCATTCTTTACAACTCTGCAAAGCCAAGGCCTTTTCATTCTTTGATGTTATCTTCCCTTCTGTTTCTACCTCTCTTTACTCCTTTCACAGATCCTTACAGAATGGTCTTTGTTAGGCCAGAAGATTGAAGTACGTGGCCAAACCATTTCATTTTGTGCTTTTTCACAATAGTCAAAAGATCATAATGTACACTGATTGCTTGTTGTATCCTTTTGCAAACCTTTTCATTTTCGATACATTCAAAATAAACATTTCATCATAATAGCTTGTATTTTCTTCTGTTTTGTTTAAGCGCCTTGCGAAGCATACACAAATATTGATGTAATAAAGTGCCTGCATTTTAGAACCAAGAAATATTCCTATCTTTCCAAGGCTTCAGTAGTCTGTGCTATTCTAGCCATTATTTCATGTTTTGTGCCTTCATTGCTGACATTTGATCCTATTTTTTTTTACATTTATCAACTTTATCTAGTTTTTACCTATTTATTTTGATTTTTACAAGAATGCCCCTAATGGTCATCACAATTATTTTTAAGCATTAATCTCCATGCCCTATGCCCCAGCTCTTTTATTTAGCAATGATATGTTTCGTGTAGATCGTTGGGTGTACACATTCTATTCTACAATCTCAGGACTTGTGTACCTTTTCTTGTGTGCCTCTTTCTTCAAACTCATTTCATTCCAGACAACCACTCAAACTCTGAATTTATTCAAATTCTGAACCAATTTTCCCTATTGGAGATAATGGAAAGTGAATTAATCTGACCCTAAACCAAACCCATTTTGATCAACCATAATAGCAAATACAAAAATAATTTAAAGTACATGTAACACAATTAAATGCCTTAATTTAATAATTAAAATTTGGAAATAAAAAAAATATGTAAATTCTATATATTAAATGAAAACTGCATTTACTGTAACTTAGAGGTAAGTGGTGATCTGCCATGTAGCTGGTGAAGAGGAAGGTTACTGTTTGGAAGGGGAGTCCACTTTCATAAACAGAGACAATAACTGTACTTCCGCTATTCTATCTCACCGCACCACTAGTTGTGGATTTTGTATCATTTTTGTATGTAGGAGTCATGGCATGTGAAGTACTACCGTTTCTTCACCTTCTTAATGACCTCATGATAGAGCTCAAAGCAGGGGCCACAACTAGATCTCCAGTTCAGTAATTAGAACCTCCATTTCTTTTTAACAAATCAACTCCTCCCCCCCCCCCCCCCCCCGTACTCTCAAGAAATTTCAGACAATGTGTTACCAATGATGCATAACATTCCCGTCTACAGTAACCGATTTTTGCAAAAACCCTGGAACTAAATATAAACTTCCCACAGCAACTTTAGTGTTAAAATATGAAATATTTGGGGCTAATGTATCCAGACAGTGTTTGGGCCGTAAGCTGTCAACAACTCACACATAGCTGACCGCTTGAATAGCGGATTAGGATTAGTAAATAAAACTAACCATAATTTCACTGTGCGTCACGGTGATGACCATGCAACTAACAAGTCTGGCCAAGATAATAGAGATTTAAGAGGGAAAACTTAGGCATTCCAAAAATATGTTGTTCCGTTTGTTGGTCGAAAGACGTTTTTATAGCAACTTGCTGTAAACTACGACACAACTAATGTTTAAAAAAAAATAAAAAGTGTCGTTAGTCTCTGCATGTTGATATATATATATATATATATATATATATATATATATATATATATATATATATATATATATATATATATAATAGAGGTTTGAGCAATCTATAGCCCAATGTTCAAATGAGAATGAGCCCTCGACTAGACCAAACAGCCAAACCCATTTAGTGGCTGACAAGCAGAGAGTAATCGGCGGGCGATCATACAAATAAATGTATACGACTAAATTCATTGGAATAGTTTAATGATGATGATTAATATTATAATACCCTCTTCTTCATCTTTGTTTTTTTCATCCTCATTTGCCTTTCAGCGGTTAGTAAAGTAAAGTAAAGTAAAGAGTCCCGTCCCGCCAAGTGGCGTATAAGGAATACGGTGTTAGTGACCATACATTTTACAGACCTTCAGCACATGATTTTTGGGGTAATGTGGCCAGTATTACGCCCGTGCCGCTTTCCCAGAAAAAAATCCGGTACCCATTTAAGGCTGGGTGGACCCGGAAGCCGTCGTTTGGGATCGAACTATCGCTGAGCTATCGCGGCTTTTCAGCGGTTAGTGGGAGATATAAATTGCGGTCTTTTAGTCTTTTTTTTGTACCTCTCCTTTTGTTTCATAGTGTTTCTAATACTCAATCCATCTTTTTTGTGATCGATCCTTTGGCCTTGTGTTCTGGTAGAGTTTGTTGAAGGCTTGTGTTGTCTTTTGATATTCATGTCTTTACACGTGGACAAACCATTATATCTGTTGTTTCTTCACGTATTGGGTGGCGAGAATTATTCCTAGATTTTTTTTTCTCTCAGTTCTTCACTTCTGATCCTATCGCTCAGGCTCCTGTCATGCGTCTAACACATTTCATTTCGGTAGTGGTAATTTCTCTTATTGTTCTTGAGCTAAGCGTCAAGGTCTGACATTGATAACACAACGTTGAAAGGGGTATTGTGTTTTAGATGCCCGTTTTATAGTGTTATTTCTATTTATTCCTCATGTTTTACGTTTGATTGAATGATTATGATCAAAATCACTGAATTCCGTATTTACTCATAAATGGCCAGTTCCGATTAACGGACATCGAACGGTGTGAACATTGATGGCTACGTTAAGCAATGATTGCTCTTACGCCTCAACCATTCTTTTCAGCATTTTATTTCACGGTTAATTTCAACTCCCGCAGTTTGCGTTATGTTCGTGAACTCTAAGTACTAACAGGACGGAAGTAGCATAGAGTTGGATCACTGACTTCATTGCCCTTTCATTTGTTCGTACTCTTTGTGACAATTTCCTGTTTATTGAGCATAACATATAAGTGTCTGGATTGTATTTTATGGAAAGTGCTAACAGCGGGGATAATTTCTGCCTCCGTGGTTTTAATGTTGTGACGTAATGTGAGATTAAAATATTTCACACCTCTTGCTGCGACAAGATGTGCAATTAGACCACCTTTCACCAGCTGAACTACCTCTCTCTTTTCACCCACTAACACAGCACACACGTGCCTTTATAATTATAATTATTTTTTTCTAAACAAAATAAAGTCATGGCACATCCATTTCCCTATATATCCTGTCCACTGATATATCCGTTAATATGAGTGGATTAATTATTGACTAATGTTCCCATTACTCAACATGTTGTTACATGACCTCTGTCTGGGTTAACATTCAAGTTTGCTCAGCATCATGATGTTCCACTTGATCTCTCTCGGCTGAAAATTCGTGAAGATCTCAGCACAGTGCAACTGTAAAGATCATTAGAAATCTGGTTAAATTATCTACTTGGAGGCGAAGGCGCGCTTCACAACAGCAGACCTGAAGTTGTCAGTGACCCACAGCTGATGGCTTGCGCCAGGATCGGTGAATCAGAACCATTCAGTCCCTGCTTCACTTCTCCATGGTGCCCCCAGTAATAGACTAACCTGTCTAGTCTGGCCAAGCTAGTAAGGATCGAAGGGGAAAGACAACCCGGTACTCAAAAATATCGTGCTGTAGTCGGATGTGTTGGGCCGAAAGGCGCAAATATCACAGTTACACTGTAAACCACAACGCAGACACGCCCACATAACGTCCTTTTAAGGGCGGTTGACGAAGAGTTGTACTCCTTTAGTCATCGGGCGAACATAAACAAGCAGGCAAATTATCTTCTTTAAATTGTTTGTAGAAATATTACCATTTCTTTTAATTCTTCATTATGAGAAACATTCATGCCAAAGGCGGGTGTGTTAGACCACAATGCGCAGAAACTGCGGCTGTGCTGTCAACTAGCGACACAACGCAGACACGCCCACTTAACGGGTGTACGCAATGAAAAGAGAAGAGACTGAGGAACGACATCAAGTTGCTCATGGACCTCAGGTGCAATATTCTGATCAGTGACACCATGCTCCAAAATCTCATTAGTGAGCTTCCTTGCTCTGATCGGCAATATATATATATATATATATATATATATACATTTTAAACGTGTGCATACATTCTTATCCACATCCCTCACATACTTTATGATTTATCTCACCTCGCACATACGCGCATGTATAAATATCATACATACCTTTATATAAATCTTAGCATATATATTTTTTGAAAGAACGTCTATGTATTTGTTTCCGATGAGAAGAATTCAATTCTGTGGAAACTGCACATTTTTAGCTATGGGACTGAGCAACAAGAGGAAAACTGTAGTTAGTGACGTGATGACAACAAATAACCAGAAGAAGAGCTGGTCTAAAACTCTGGCCACTTCTTGCCATTCCAGGATAGCAGTTCGATCACCCTGACCTTTCTCGTAAGCTTCTAGTACCGCCTTTAGGTAGAACAATATCTGGGCTTCGAGAAAGCTGCGCCTATTGTCTCTGCCAGCCCTCAGACTGGAGCTATTTTGTGGCGTGGAATTTGCATCCACTGAGCCATTGCATCCGGGGCCAATATTATGAGTCTGGGGAAGAGGTGAGCTTTCTGAAGAAGTTGGCGAAAGTCTGGACGAGATGTGGCTCGTTTTGGAGGGAAAGGCGGGCATGCTACGGCAGTGCCAGTTTGTAGAGGCGTCTTGAGGTGCAGAAATATCCGCTGGATGGTGGTATCTGCTGTTGTTGTTGGCGCTGTGCTTGGCGTTGAGGTAGTTCAGTCTCATACAGAAAACCTTGGCAATGGTTGTGGCCAGTGCTTTGACCGCTTTGGGAGGACTGTGCATACTTGTTCCTCTGTGGTGGCAGTTAAGCACGAAAACGGAGAGTGCTACAGATAAGGCGGACATTGCCATAATCACTGTCAGATAAATGCCTGTAATGAGAAATCAGACATCAAATTGTTCGTTATTAATTTAACTTTGTTTATGCTCACAACAATTTGGTATCAGTTAATCACTTTTGTCTTTAGCTGTTTAAAATTAAGTGTCAATTTACATTTTTCTGTAGCTTGATATAACGTGCCATTTACTAACCTTTTTTTACTACTTTAAATCAAACATTTACTTTCATCTACTACTTTAAATCAAACATTTACTTTTATCTACTACTTTAGAGCAAGTGTCATTTACTATCTTCTAATAAGCGATATGAGGTGTTTTTAACTTTCTTTCTTCTACAACGTGATAAGATATGTTTTTAACTTTCATTCTTCTACAACGTGATATGGAGTGTTTTTTTTAAAAAAAAACTTTCTTTCTTCTACAACGTGATATGGAGTGTTTTTGTTTAAACTTTCTTTTTTCTACAACTCGATATGAGGTGTTTTTCTTAACTTTCTTTCTTCTACAACTCGATATGAGGTGTTTTTAACTTTCTTTCTTCTACAACATGATAAGATACGTTCTTAACTTTCATTCTTCTACAACGTGATATGGAGTGTTTTTTTTTAAAACTTTCTTTCTTCTACAACATAATATGGAGTGTTTTTGTTTAAACTTTCTTTCTTCTACAACTCGATATGAGGTGTTTTTAACTTTCTTTCTTCTACAACTCGATATGAGGTGTTTCTCTTAACTTTATTTTTTGCTACAACTCGATATGAGGTGTTTTTCTCAACTTTCTTTCTTCTACAACTCAATATGAGGTGTTTTTAACTTTCTTTCTTCTATGTGGGATGTTTGTTTTTTTTTAAAACTTTTTTTGCTCTACTACAAGATACGATATGATTTTCTGAACTTTCTTTCTTCCACAATGTCAAATGAAATAATATTAACTTTCTTTCTTCCACAACGTCATGTGAAGTGTTATTAACTTTCTCTTACAACCCCGATATGAGATGATATTAACTTTCTTTTTTTCTACAACGTGATGTGAGGTGTTAATTTTCTTCTACAACGTGATGTGAGGTGTTGTTAACTTTCTTTTACAACGTGATGTGAGGTGTTGTTAATTTTCTTCTACACCGAGATGTTATTAACTTTCTTTTTTCTACATTGTTATGTGAGATGCAATTTTTTTTTTATTTTACTTTCCTTCTTCTACTGCTTGCAGTCCTTATATATAATATCTTCTGCTTTCAATTTTTCAATTATTGATATCAAATATGGTTTGTTTTCAATTATTGAAAACAAATATATATGGTTTGCTTTCAATTATTGATACCAAATACAGTTTTCTTATATTATACAATCGTTAATATAAAATATGTTTGCTTTCAATCTTTCAATGCTTGATATAAAATATGGTTTGCATTCAATACTAGATATCAATTCTGGTTTGCTTTCAATCTTTCAATGCTTGATATCAAATATGATTTTCTTCTTATCTTTAAAATGATATAAAATATGGTTTCCTTTCAAAGCTTGATATCCATTCTGGTCTGCTTTCAATCGTTCAATGCTTGATATCAAATATATAATAACATCAGATGGGAGATGCACCACATAAATAAAAAGCAGAATAGCTCAGGCCAAAATAGCATTTCAGAAAATGAAAAATATCTTATACAACAAATCTATGTCAATAAAAATGAGAAAGAGAGTTCATCGGTGCTATATAGAACCAATTCTGACCTATGGAAGCGAATCATGGACAGTAGATAAACAAATGAAAAGACGATTAGAGGCCACAGAGATGGAATTTCTCAGAAAAATATTGAAAGTTCCCTGGAACTCTAAAAAGACAAATGAGGAAGTTCTCAAAGAGGCCAACACAAAAAGGGAGCTCTTAATAAACATCAGAAAGAAGCAATCAACATTTTTCGGGCACATCATGAAAGAGGAAAGTTGGAATACTTGGTTACAACTGGCAAAATAAAAGGAAAGAAAGATCGCGGACGACAAAGAGGGAAAATACTGGATAGCTTGGTGTCAAGGCATGGAAAACAGTCAACAACAGAACATATACGATGCACTGTAGATAGAAGATTGTGGAGGGACATGATCACCTACGCCAACCGGTAAGGCACACGATGATGATGATGGATATCAAATATGGTTTGTTTTTAATATCTCAATGCTTGATATCAAATATGGTTTTCATTTAATCTTTCAATACTTGATAAGAAGTGTTATATTCTTCTGTTGGATGCGGTGATTTTTGAACAATAAGCCTAATGAGCCATATATTAAATTTTGTTAAAAGTTATACAAAGAAGGATTCAGAATAAAATCAATTTGGAATTAGAAGAACAACTATTTTGATTTAGGAAAAACAGTGAGACAAAAGAAGCCATATTTTGCATGGGGACATTAATCGAAAAGTACACAGAAGTAAACAAACCAATATATGCCTGCTTCATATACTACACCATAGCTTTTGATATAATACACCATAAACAACATATAGACTGCCTAAATGATATACATCTAGATGATACAGACATACGACTAATATGTAATTTATATTGTGAGCAAACAACAACAACAGTAAAATATAAAAAAGAGAAGTCTACACCCATTGATATAAAAAGAGGAGTAAGACAAAAATGTATCCTATCACCAAACTTGTTCAATCTATACACTGAGCAAATCTTTAAAAACATCATAGAGATGCCAGGCCTAAACATTAATGGAAAGATAATCAATAACCTAAGATATGCTGATGATACTGTACTACTAGCAGAAAATCAATCCTAAAGATCTACAACAATTACTTAATGTAGGGTGACCATTTTTTTCCCATGGTTTCCGGGGACATTTGTCATATTTTTTACATTTCAGAGGATTTTTTTGCTTATTTCTGAGACTGTCCCACAAAATCGGGGACGAACAATATATATATATATATATATATATATATATATATATATATATATATATATATATATATATATATATATATGTGTGTGTGTGTGTGTATACACATATATATTTATTTATATATATATTTATAATATGTGTGGGTGGGTGTGTGACTGTGTGTGCGCAAGAAATTTTGTAGATGCAAAAAAAAAGATAACTTTAAATTTCATAGTAACTGTTCATTTGCTGTTAGATTTTATTTTTGTTAATATTCACGGTACTTATGCAATACACGCACTTAATGACATTACAATAGCTAGTTGTGTTTCTCAATTTAAAAAAAATATTTAAAATAAAAAAAATTTAAACAACATATAGATATCAATTGCAGTATTAAAGTAATGTTTACAGTACCTTATTTATACTGAAGAGGTCGTTGCCTCGCCGTGGTACTTGTTTTTTGTGTGTATCTTTCTCAAGATCTCATGATTTGAAGCAAGTTTTCACTGAAGCTTTCACACGATAAATTAATGTTAGTTTTTACTTTTGGCGACTTTGGCGAGATACTTTGGCGGGGTTTGTCCGGAAAGGCAGGGGTGGGGGGAGAGAGAGTGTCTGCTTTTTTTAAAAATTAAACCCATCCCAATAGAAGTGAGTTGTGGGAATAGAAGTGACGTAGCACCGCGCTTCAAGAGTTCAAAGAGCTATCTCCGACACAACGCGTCCAAGTCTTCTCTTTTATCTTCTTGCTAATGCCGCTCAGTCTGGAATAAAGAAATACAACTCAGTAACGTCCTGAGTCCTAGTGATTACTTTAAAAGAGGGCCGATTCCGTGTATTAACATGTATTTATTCACTGAAATCGGGACAAAATCGGGGACAAATTTCTTTCGGGGACAACTTCTACATTCCGGGGACTGTCCCCGGAAATCGGGGACGAATGGTCACCCTAACTTAATGTAATAAACATGACAAGCAAAAAATATGGACTAGATATAAATATAAAAAAGAATAAAACTATGATCATAATCAAAGATAATGCTCAAAACCTACAAGTGGATATCAAAATTGAAGGAATAGACCTGGAGACAGCTCAGAGCTACAGCAACCTTGGACATACTATATATAACAAGTGATGGAAAATGTAAAACTGAAATACATAAGAATAGGAATGGCAAAAAGTAATTTTAATGCCATGAAAAATATGCTAACATCAAAACAAATAACACCAGGGCTAAAACTAAGAATAGCAAATGTTATATCTTCTCAATCCTGTATAGTACAGAAACAGGGACATTAGACAAGAAAACATAACAGACAAATAAAGCCTTTAAAATGTGGATTTATAGAAGAATAGGAATAATTGGAATAACGTCTTAAAACAACTAAAAACGGAGAAAAAAAAACTACTAAACACAATTCAAATAAAACAAATGAGATTTTTGGAGCATTTTAAAAGAAACAGCAGCATACTAAAAGTACATTTGGAAGGGAAAATACAAGGTAAAAGAGGCAGAGGCAGACCAAGAGTAACGTGGACGAGGTACATGAAAAGATGGACAAGTCAGCCTTTAACAATCTGCACTATCAAAGCAAGAGACAGAGCGGAATGACGCTCCATGGTAGCCAACCTTCGATGCGAAGACGGCACTCAATGAATAATGATGATTCTCCTGCTGAATAAGAATACCATTAACTTTCTTTTATTTTCGGTTTACGTCCATTTTCTGCTCTGCTCTGTTGTTTCTTGTATTTGTTCTTTTCCTTTCTATGATCTTCGACAAAAACTGATCACTCATATATACCGCCGCCTCTTCCCTACCCACAATAAAAAATATATATATAATGTAAGCTTTTATCATCGCATCTCCTTATTACTCTTCTGTATTGTAGACAAGTTCTACTGTTTGATTTTCTTTCGCAATGGAAACGTCTGTCTTCCCAAAGTTTAGTTTTTACAAATAAAGTGCTAGTCTATTTGCCGAATGTTTAGTTCCACAAATAAAGTGCTCAAATGGAAATGTAATGTGCACGGGATTTGCCGTCAACGCGCCAGACGCGACAATTTATGAATAATGTATCACAAGTAAATCTCGCCCGGCGCTGATTCCTGCACACTTCGTGATATTTGGTGGGGAAACTATGTTTAAATAAATGTGTTCGTCCTTCTCTCGACAACGGTAGATTTGTCGAAATTTTGTTCTAAGTACAACTTAATGTCAGACTGCTGAATACTTTTGATGTTGATCATTTACACAAGGAACGCATTGACCTTTGCATGTAAAATCATGATTTGTTATTTTGCATTCACCGTAATGTTAATCCCCACATCTTTAATTGATTCCATTCCTAAATTAATATTAACTGTAGATTTTAAAACTGATAGTAACAGCCCGTTTTAACATATTAAAAAAATCCTTCTTCTTATCATTCATCATCATCAAGTGCCGTCTCCGCAATGTAGGTTGGCTACCATGGACGCCATTCCACTCTGTTTCTTGCTTTGGTGGTGCAGGTTGTCATAGATTGACTTGTCCATCTTTTGATGTTACTCAACCATGTTAGTCTTGCTCTGCCTCTGCCTCTTTTACCTTTTATTTTCACTTCCAATATTACTTTTAGTAGGTTGTTGTGCCTTTTAACGTGCCCCAAAAATTTCATTTGTCTTGTCTTAATTGTATTTAGTAGTTCTCTTTATATTTTTAGTTGTTTTAAAACTTCATCGTTTGTTTTCTTTTTTTTTTCCATCCAATTCTACCTATTCTTCTATAAATCCACATTTCAAAGGCTTCAATTTTCGGTTCTGTTTTCTTGTCTAATGTCCATGTTTCTGCACTATACAGGATTATTGACAGGATGTAACATTTTGCTATTCTTATCATTATTATTATCATTATTATAATTATTTTTCTTCTTTTCAAAACCCGTGGAGAGTAGGTCTTCAACAAACACTTTCCAGCAGTCCTGTTTCTTGAAATTCTTTCAAGATCGTTCCATGTCTCCCCGATCTTTTTAAATATTTTTCCACCTGTCATCCCCATGTACATTATGGCCTTCCTCTTTGTCTCCTCCCCTGGGGATTAAGAAAAATGCCTTGTGTAATGCTCTCTGTTGGTGTCCGCAGTGTGTGTCCTATCCAACGACATCGTCTTTGTTTTATCTCTTTGTCCACAGACATTTGTCTGTTACTTTCTCATAGTTTTAAATTAATGATTTTGTCCTGCAATTTCCATCCTTTTATTTTGAGCAAGCATCCATTAATTTAATGAAAGTCTGTCTGTATCTTTGTGATTGTCATTTTAAAACTGATATTAACTATCCATTATTAAAAAAATGATATTAATTGCTCATTTGAAAAGTAGTATCAACGTTCCATAAAAGAGTTGATATTAACTGCTCATTAAAAGATTAATATTAGCTGCTCTTTTAAAAACTGATATTAACTGCACATCGTTTAACTTAAATTAAATTAACTGCCCATTCTAAATCTAGTTTATTTTATTATGTTACAAGTTCTCTGTTAATATATATATATATATGTATGTATATATATATATATATATATATATATATATATATATATATATATATTTCTATTTACACGAAGCTAACCAAAGACTTCAGAAATAATGTTGGCAGAAATTGGATACATTTGGTAATTAATCACATATGTTGCAACACTGCATGTACTTGTATCAATATATTCGCGTAAAATCCAGTTCGCTGGTTAATGAAAGTGATGTTCACAGGAAGAGAGTAGGAACGGAAGCTTGACGTGATGTAAAATATGAGACGGTTATCGGCGAGCGATTGGAACCATTAGAAATCATTTTCATCGTCATCTGCTAAAAGGAAGTGAGTGAGTACACATTGACGATCTAAAATTCAATGAGGCCAGTTCTTGTAATCCTCTTTATCAAGAGTTATTGGTCAACATGCTATTTTTTTTTTCTCTAACAGAGGAAACACATGGACCAAGTTACACTGCATAATTTCATTAGATGTGCTATCTTATCTGATTACATTTTACTTTATAATAACAATTGGATATGAAAAAAGA
This sequence comes from Megaustenia siamemsis, assembly GCA_032433765.1. Classification (NCBI taxonomy): domain Eukaryota; kingdom Metazoa; phylum Mollusca; class Gastropoda; order Stylommatophora; family Ariophantidae; genus Megaustenia; species Megaustenia siamemsis. The sequence continues at coordinate 103,307,485 of JAVIAB010000092.1, forward strand.
CACACACACAAAATAGATTTACATACAAATGAATTATTTCTACTACGTTTTTTTTTCTTTTTTTTTTGTCAGCTTTTACCACTGACGAAGTCCCTAGGAACTGAATTTAACAGGGAGATAACTCCGACTTTGGAGGTACTCGTATTTTTTCCGTCGATGAGTAATTAACGTTTCAAGGCGGGCCTCGCTGCTGAGACTACGGGTGGTTGCCGCAGAGAAAAATCATAAATAAAAAATCCCAACCGGTGTAGCCGGGATTTGAACCCACAACCTCTCTGCCGGCGTCTTGCCTGGAGACCAACCAGTCCCCCCCCCCCCCCCCCGGGGGTTTGGGGCAGGTTTATGTTGATCCTCAGTAGCGACTGGCAACCGCTGTTTGATAAACAATTCGTTTATGTCGGGTTCTGTTGTTTGAATGGCAGGTCGAGCAGCAGAATGAACAAGGCACATTTGTTGATTGCGCAAGGTCTTACCACTTTCATCTTGGACCTTTTATTGTCGAACTATGACATTATTTCATTTTGGAAATTATTTCATTTCTTAGGCTTTGTTCTCTACTTTCGACAACCTTTTCTGTAGAATTTTGTCCAGAATTGATCACAAATGGACACTATGTCTAGCAGACATCTTTATATGCAAATTTTGGTGTACTAATAGATCACTTTTTTTCTCTCTACAGGTTTCGTATGCTCACCTGTGGTTGCTGTCCTTTTTCCAAGCACATCTCGGCTACATTGTTAAACTTCGACTTCTAAATGCGTCTTAATACAAGGAAGTATAGAACGTTGCTCAACGACTGAGTTCCTTTGTTCTCTCCTATTTGATGCTTATTATTTGTTGAGAGTGGAGACACTTGAACGTTCAATCATTTCTAGAATAGATTGTCGAAGATCTCGTGTTATTCCACGACTGTTGTGTTGATTTACCAAATATTGTAAATATCTTGCCGATTTCATATAGGAGAGCGCGCTAGTAGGCCAGTGGTAGCTATGTATTTGCACCAATCCCAACGGGAATTCATTCTAGGTTATTATAGTTGGTTTGCTTTTTGCTTGTGCTAGAATTTCAGTTTGCTGGACGTTTATTGCTAAAGAAAATAGTAACACGATCTGCACACATAGGCCTAGTGTGTGTGTGTGTACATGCACGCACATACACAGCAGCAGCAGAAAGAATAAGTCAACAAACCTATCAGGGGAATGTACTCCGATGTTGGTGGCATGTTCTCCGCTACGAGAAGCATGAAGACGGAAAACGCCAGCAGAACTGTCAGCCCGAGGGTAACTTTCTCCCCAGAGTCTGGAGGCAACAGGAACCCGGTCAGTGACAGACTGGACAGCAGCATGCAGGGGATAATGACGTTCAGAAAGTAGTAGAGAACACGGCGCCGTATCTGTAAGACAAATTTAACATTTATACAGTTTGCCCATAATACTATTTTGTTACCCAAACATATTTACACATCTCGTGTTTTAAGAGAAGAAAACAGAATCTCGCCAGACCTCCGGTGTGGGGAGGTCATGTTGTTTGTGCTAATATTTTGTTTTTCGACAACCGGCACTCTTTTTTTGCTTGTACTGTGGTCAGTTTAAACCCGGTACCGACTTTCTTTCTCAGAAATAAATAGTTTGATGCCCATTTACGGCATGGTGAACCTAGAAGCCGTCAATCAATATCGAACTTGACCTCTTGCCGTAGAAGTCCAATTCTTAATCACGGCTCCCTTACCACTCGGGGCAACCTCAAAGGTGTAGTTCCCTGTAAGGAGACATCTTAATGTATGATGGCTAGTGATTCTATTTCCGCAACAGTGTAACGTGTCTCTTTTTCTTCTTTTTAATTATTCATTCATACTCGTACCACGCTTCCTTTCACATTCCCGCAACTTCAGGATTATCTAAGAACTGCTCTGAACAAACCAGTGCATAGATTCATTGTGTGAACTAGACAGAAGCGACATCACTCGTGTCTTTTTCCTGACAGTAACGTAACCTTAAGATGCTGTCTGACGACGCCTCAATATAATACCGCACGTCTGCTTCTTCTACATTATTCTGAGCCTATAAGCTTCTTTGTCACAAACACCACCCACTTGTGAAATATATTCGTTTTTCATTCGTCTCGCAGAATTACTGGCGTGTCTCCAAATGACAGCTTCTCTGCAGTTTGTGGCTTGCATATTTATTCTGCTATGTCTTCCAATTACTGCATTCGCTTTTCTATGAATAAAGTCTATTATTATTTCTAGAATAATCCCTCCCCTTTAACATTATACATACTGGCCATTTCATTTCTATAATGGGAATTTAGAGTTCGTGTATTTCCTTATTCTTATAGTTTTTTAACCCCAAACTTTCACATTTCAAATTGAATATAGGTAAAGGTAAAGTACGTGATTTTAATCAATCAGCGTCTTAGCACGCGAGTTTTCACCCATTTGTGCTCGACCGCCTATCGAGAAGTGTTAAGATTTCAGAATATAGGTCTCTGCAGTAGTGGGACCTGTTGGTATAGGGAACATGACATTGCACACTTCTTTTGGTGGACTAATGCCGATACTTCCAACAGAAATGAAGGCATATAGAAATCTGTTTCAGTCCGTTATATCGACGAGGTGTAAGAATCTATGACTTAGAGATACAATAGATCCTGTATAATACATCGTAGCCGTTGTCATCGTCATTATTTCACCATCAACACTATTTTCATCGCTTTCACCCTAATTATTACCTTCAGCGACCTTCCACCGTCTAGTGTTGATCTGCGTTTTACGTCACACTGAGTGCTGTTCAATGACCGTTGATGGAGTTGTTTGCCGCAAGTTATTTACAATTTCCAACGCATTAATGTGGTGGGCTCCGTCAAGTTATCCTAAGTTTTATGTCTATGGGGAATTTGCACCATGTTTCGTTCCTTGTAGACTGCATTCACTAGAGTAATCATGAACCCATGGGCGCAGCCATTTTGTGCGTGCTACGTCATCATAATGGCTCATCGTGTGTCCCAAGACCGACCATGCGCTAATCTTGCGATCTGTTGTTTGATGTGCAACGGGGATAATCTGACGGCGAACTGTATTTTGTATGTTCGGAGTTGGAGTCAAACACGATGTCCTAACACCACCAAGCGCTATACATTTAAATACTATGACGATCATCATTTTCAGGAGGACGTGAACTTCCGGGCAATATGGTGGATAGGCGGCAGGAACCATTGAAGGCTATGTATGAAAAGTGTTCCTTGTTGCAGTTTCCTCATATTCCAAGTCCGGCTTGTTGCAAGAGCTACTGATTTAAGTGCTATGTGCACACCGTGAGCTGTGTGTTTCATCCGTTTTGATCATGTTCCGATATTCCAATTGTTTACGATGAATGCTGATATCGTATGACAGGGAAGAGTTGGCCGTGCTCGCTTTCTGTGCGGTTTCGCCTTATGTCTTTTGGCGTGTGCTGAGACTGCTATGATGGGGACTACAGCTACATTTCTTTGTTTGGGAGATGAGTTAGTAATTCGGATGATTCCACTGGCATGGGCGGTTGAGCAATTATGGATTTTAACTCGTTTGCAGTGATACTAGGGCCTTCCATAACCAAATAACCAACCAACCAAATATTAACTTCAACTATATACTATCATCATCACTACCTTTATCACCATTATTATCGTCGTCATCGTCACCATCAACAACACTTTCATCGTCATATTCACCATCATAACCACAGTAATCATCACCTTCACCAGCATCACCATACCTTCCCAATCACCACATTCACCACCGCCATCACCTTCAACATAGTCTTCATCATCCGCATCACCACCTTAACCACCATGATCACCTTCACCATTATCATCACCGCTTTTATCACCATCGTTACCATCGTCACAATATCTATCATCATCACCACCTTCATCATCACCATTATCACCACGTTATTTAGCGTCTTTATATAAACATTTCTTCTTTTGTCTCTTCTAGTTGATTTTACCTCTAGCATCTTTTCTCACATAACCAGAATATCGAAGTCATTGTCACACTTGACTTACATCATGTAGTTCCGGTTTAATATCCGAAAGGAAGAATTTTTTTTTTCCAACCAACATAACTTCAGGTACACTTTTTATTTGAAAATGTGTGCCAGATATATTTTCTGCGAAAGTAGGTCGACTTGGTTTTGTACCGACCATAACACATAAATGTAAGTAAGAAAGAATCCCGTCACGGTTGGAGTTTAGCGTGAAAGTAATATTGGGTGTGAGTTTTCATAATTTTCTACAATCAACTCATTATTTTGTAGTGTGGCCAGTTCTTTGCCAGTACCGTCTTTATTTCCAAGAATAACTTAAAAAGCAAAATCAATTAAAAGCTGTTTGAGCCGGATCAAAACCGACCTTCTCTTGTCCCGAGCAGACCAATTCATTAACCAGTGCTCTACCACGGAATCTTCAACGATGTTGATGAAATGGACCGAAGGACGTCGGCTCACTGGCGGCTGGATCAATACATATTGTTTGTAAACTAATACAGACATTATCAACCTGGTCCCGTCACAAGACAGAACAGGCATCTTTTACATGAACTTTATCTCTTACTAACTATTGAAATCTATTGCACCTTAGATGTGAATCATCTTTTTTAAAATAATAATACATGAATGACAAGAATGTACTATTTATAATTTGTCCTTGTGTTTCATTCAAGATGTTTGGATGAATCAATGTTGGCGACAGTGTGGTGTGTCATTGTGTTTCATTATTATGTGCTTATCAAGTTAAAGCTCTTTATCGAGTCTTCTAGTCTGTGTGAACATAATTCCCTTGCGCTTGAATTCTATAACTGAATTAATAAAGCATCAGTTGCATGGTTCTCCTTAACAATCATATCGTTAACACAGAAACACCGGTGGTACGAATGGGAGCTGATGAGGTGACCAGGGACAGGTTGATGACGTACCTTGGAGTTAAGTTTGAACGCAGTCTGTGTTTTCAGGACCACGTCGACCATGTGATAACAAAATTCCACAAAGGATTAGCCACCTTGAAGGTCGTGACAGCTGCCAACACCGAGCAGAGGCTACTTACCCTTCTGTTCCAGGGACTAGTTCTCGCACCAATCGAGTACGCTCTGGCAATTCTTACTGTCAGTACGACGCAAATTGACAGGCTGGACAAAATACAGAATGAAGCTATGCACATTATCTTGGGATGTACGAGGGACACTCCCTGTGTAAGCAATGAAGTATCTTCTTGACTTTCCAATCATGGATGACAGGATCAAGTTCTGGAGGGTACGAGCATACCTGAAGATTAGTGCAGATAAGGTGCACCTATTGCACCACGAGCTCAACACAGGGAAAGGTGGCAGGCTAAAAAGAGGTAAATCATGGGTGGGACGAGCAGAAGATATCATTAAACATGAGTGTGGGCTGGGCTTACCAATATAAATGATGGCAAGGAGCGGACACCGGTGTCTACGTCATTCAGGGAGACATTCTCGTGTATTGTCACACTCAACAGGAAATGTAGGGAACAGGACTCAGTCGTGGTCAATGCGGAGGTCAACGGTCTCATCTGGGATAACACCGAAGAGAATGATGCAGTCAACTATACAGATGGATCTGTAATACGACACAAAAGGAGTGTACGGGCATTTACAGCACGATCGATAGTATGACCACGAGTAGTATTACGATTGAGGTGATGACAGAGACCAGGGCTTTCATCTGGTTAGAATCACAAGATTTACAACTACGTCTGTATACTGAGTGATTTGATGAGCATGATAAAAAAAAAGTGGAGGCGGGCTTTTTACGCATGCTATGAGTAGAGTCATTGCAGCAGTCAAAATTACGTACGGTCACCTTTGTCTACGTCCCTAGACATGCGGGAGTACGAGGAAATGAAAGAGCGGACAGGTTGGCTAGCTGTCCTGTCATTGAAGACGATCAACCAATGGATCGGGAGAATATGATCAATGCCCGCCGAGATGTGGGAAAGGCATAGGACTTCGACAACAATGAGTCCACGTCACTGCTTCGGATGAAAGAGATGTGAGTTAAGATGGGCACAGCCAGAAACGAGAAATTTAGTGGGCGTGTAAGAAGACTTATCAACCAACACAGTACTGGAGCCGTCAATCGCCGGACACTGCAGGGCATGCTGAGGAGGGGACACCTATGGACATATTCGGAGTGCAATAATGATAACCCGCAAATAACTCAATAACTCAGTAACTCAATAACTCAGTAACTCAGCAACTCAATAACTCAGTATGACTTGTTTTAACTCGATGAATGTTTAGTTGGTCAAGTAAAAGTCATCGTTCATCAACATCATCGTTATTATCAGCAATATTATCCTCGTCATCATTATCATCAAGTACCGTACCTGCTAGCACCGGTGATCATGTCTCTCATAAACTTTCTATCTGTAAACTCTTTATAAGTTCTGTTCTTCATTTCCTACCAAACCCCACTCTTTAACTATCTTGTATCTTTTCTATTTCCCTATATCTTCTCCAACCTCACTTTTTTTCCAGTTGTCACAATATACCCCAGCTCTTGATTTCTCCTTTAAGTTGTCAAAAAGCTGTGATCGTTTCTTTCTGATGTAAAATGATCATAATTTTGTCTAGCATGTGCTAGTTTTCATGTTCGATCTTTAACTAGCCGAATGCTATGTAATTGTGTGTTTCCTTCATGCTGGTCAATATACCTTATCACACCACCCTCAATCTTGAGTTGTCACTGCTTAGAATACACTCTGACGAGTACATTATCTCGTTCTTTGTCTGACCACATTGACTATGATATTCTCTTATTAAAAATAGAATTTGTCAACGTCTTTCACTACTTGTATCTCACTTTGCTTTGTGTGCAAGAATATCAGATTTCTCTGAACTCAATCTACACCCTGACATACACCCTTATTACTTCTTACTCTGTCTACGCTCTAACATACATCCTTATTACTTCTTACTCTGTCTATACTCTAACATACATCCTTATTACTCCTTACTCTGTCTACACTCTAACATACACCCTTATTACTTCTTACTCTGTCTACACTCTAACATACATCCTTATTACTTCTTACTCTGTCTACACTCTAACACATATCCTTATTTCTTATTACTCTGTCTACACTCTAACACACATCCTTATTACTTCTTACTCTGTCTACACTCTAACACATATCCTTATTTCTTATTACTCTGTCTACACTCTAACACACATCCTTATTACTTCTTACTCTGTCTACACTCTAACACACATCCTTATTACTTCTTACTCTGTCTATACTCTAACACACATCCTTATTACTTCTTACTCTGTCTATACACTGACACACACTCTTATTTCTTCTTACACTGTTTACACTCTAACACACATCCTTATTTCTTCTTACTCTGTCTATACACTGACACACACTCTTATTTCTTATTATTATTCTGTCTATACACTGACACACACTCTTATTTCTTCTTATTATTCTGTCTATACACTGACACACAAACCCTTACTTTTTATTATTCTGCTTATACACCAAAATACCCTTATTTCTTTTGATTATTCTGTCTATACACTGATACACACACTTATTTCTCCATATTATTCTTTCATTTGAAGCACCCTCATTTCTTCTTACTCTTTCTGTACACTGACACACACTCTTATTTGTTCTTACTATGTCTATACACTAACAGACACCCTTATTCCTTCTTACAACCCACACATTAAAACACATTATAGTGTCTTCTTACTCTGTCTACACACTGACATATACCTTTATTTATTATTATTCTCTCTATACCGTGGTATAAAAAAAAAGTAAAGTACTCCCGTCACGCCAAGTGACGTATAGGGAATATGGTGTTAGTGACCATACATTTTACAGACCTTCGGCACATGATTTTTGGGGTAATGTGGTCGGTATTACGCCCGTGCCGCTTTACTTTCCCAGAAAAAAATCCGGTATCCATTAAAGGCTGGGTGAACCGGAAGCCGTCGGTTGGGATCGAACCCAACCCTCTTGTCCTTTGTAGTCCAGTTCACTAACCACTGAGCTATCGTGGTTCCCTATACCCTGGCATATACATCCTTATTTCTTGTAACTGCTTACACTCTGACCATATAGAACGTATCCTTGGTGTCTACTTCATTTATCAATGCTTCATCGTCAAGTGACGTGACTATATTTATTTCTTATTGCAACTTCCTCAGTTCATATTTAACCACCATTTAACGTTACCAGGATGCCTGACCTTGATGTAGAAAGTAACATCCACATATGGCTCTGGACAGCACGTGTACTGTTTAACCCGCCTGATGACCTTCGTGCCCAGCAGCTCCCATTCTCCATTGTCCACGTAGTTAGACAGGTCAACGTTATCAGACCTGTTGGTGACGTCTACCTAAAAATAAACAACAACAGCGTGTGAAGCTACATAAAGGTAAAGGTAAAATAGGAGACTTGAATCGGCGACTCAGCAATCATATATCTGCTCGACGCCTATCCAGAAGTGTTCGGAGACTTCTGGATAGTGTCGCTTCAAGCATCGAAATTCACGATGCGAGGCGGCATTCCTCACCTTCCCAGAGTACGACCCTAGTACCTATTTCTGCAAGCGGCTGGTTCGACCGCGGGGGTATTTTTTTTTCCAACCACGAGTACAACTTACACTGCTTCTGGCGGGAATCGAACACGGGTTGTCCGAACGTCGGTAGTCCAGTCGGGTGGTTTTCCCAACTAGGCTACCTAGGTCCCCGTGAAGCTATATAAATCAAGGTAGCATTCATAAATAGTATATAACAATTAATTAATAAAGGAATATAAACTGATCGATATAGCATCGATGTTTTCACAAATTGATAATAATGGTTTATATTTTGTCATCATTACTTTAATAAACTACTAATTCTGGTTTAGCTACAGACTCTCCCACCATTGTTAGAGGAGAAAATAATCGAACAACTGTTACCTGCCACGAATGCCGTAAGAAGCAAATTAGAAGATTGGGGGTCAAGGTCTTTATCGGTGCTGCGGAGTTTTTTGCATTTGATTTGAATTCATATTCAGTGCCATCGTTAGTGTGTGTCTGGAGTGCTTCATACTAGGGAAAGGAGGTGTTCAGAACACTATGAGTTGTTCGTTATGCAATGAAGGTGAGCTGTCCACTATGCTAGACTAATTCTCATAGTCCCTTCTTATTCTCACTGTCCGTTTAAAACAAAACAGTATTCACAACTCCTTTAATAAACTAATTATCATCCTTGCTATTTTTCATAAGCGTGACCTTACAGTCTTTTACTTTCATCAAGCGTGACCTTACCGTCTTTCACTTTCATCAAGCGTGACCTTACCGTCTTTCATTGTCACAAGCGTGACCTTACCGTCTTTCACTTTCATCAAGCGTGACCTTACCGTCTTTCACTTTCATCAAGCGTGACCTTACCGTCTTTCACTGTCACAAGCGTGACCTTACCGTCTTTCACTTTCACAAGCGTGACATTACCGTCTTTCACTTTCACCAAGCGTGACCTTACCGTCTTTCACATTCACCAAGCGAGACCTTCCCGTCTTTCACTTTCATCAAGCGTGACCTTACCGTCTTTCACTTTCATCAAGAGTGACCTTACCGTCTTTCACTTTCATCAAGCGTGACCTTACCGTCTTTCACTGTCACAAGCGTGACCTTACCGTCTTTCACTGTCACAAGCGTGACCTTACCGTCTTTCACTGTTAAAAGCGTGACCTTACCGTTTTTCATTGTCACAAGCGTGACCTTACCGTATTTCACTGTCACAAGCGTGACCTTACCGTCTTTCACTGTCACAAGCGTGACCTTACCGTCTTTCATTGTCACAAGCGTGACCTTACCGTCTTTCATTATCATAAGCGTGACCTTACCGTCTTTCATTGTCACAAACGTGACCTTACCGTCTTTCATGTCACAAGCGTGACCTTACCGTATTTCACAGTCACAAGCATGACCTTACCGTCTTTCACTTTCACAAGCGTGACCTTACCGTCTTTCACTGTAACAAGCGTGACCTGACTGTCTTTCATTGTCACAAGCGTGACCTTACCGTCTTTCATTGTCACAAGCGTTACCTAACTGTCTTTCATTGTCACAAGCGTGACCTTACAGTCTTTCACTTTCACAAGCGTGACCTTACCGTCTTCATTGTCACAAGCGTGACCTTACCGTCTTTCATTGTCACAAGCGTGACCTTACCGTCTTTCATTGTCACAAGCGTGACCTTACCGTCTTTAATTGTCACAAGCGTGACCTTACCGTCTTTCATTGTCACAAGCGTGACCTTACCGTCTTTCATGGTCACAAGCGTGACCTTACCGTATTTCACAGTCACAAGCATGACCGTACCGTCTTTCACTTTCACAAGCGTGACCTTACCTTCTTTCATTGTCACAAGCGTGACCTTACCGTCTTTCATTGTCACAAGCGTTACCTCACTGTCTTTCACTGTCACAAGTGTGACCTTACTTTCTTTCATTGTCACAAGCGTTACCTCACTGTCTTTCACTGTCACAAGTGTGACCTTACCTTCTTTCACTGTCACAAGTGTGACCTTACCTTCTTTCATTGTCACAAGCGTGACCTTACCGTCTTTCATTGTCATAAGCGCTACCTCACTGTCTTTCACTGTCACAAGTGTGACCTTACCTTCTTTCATTGTCACAAGAGTGACCTTACAGACTTTCATTGTCACAAGCGTTACCTCACTGTCTTTCACTGTCACAAGTGTGACCTTACCTTCTTTCATTGTCACAAGCGTGACCTAACCGTCTTTCATTGTCACAAGCGTTACCTCACTGTCTTTCACTTTCACAAGCGTGACCTTACCGTCTTTCATTGTCACAAGCGTTACCTCACTGTCTTTCACTGTCACTAGCGTTACCTCACTGTCTTTCACTGTCACAAGCGTTACCTCACTGTCTTTCACTGTCACAAGCGTTACCTCACTGTCTTTCACTGTCACAAGCGTTACCTCACTGTCTTTCACTTTCACAAGCGTGACCTTACCGTTTTTCATTGTCACAAGCGTTACCTCACTGTCTTTCACTTTCACAAGCGTTACCTCACTGTCTTTCACTGTCACAAGCGTTACCTCACTGTCTTTCACTGTCACAAGCGTTACCTCACTGTCTTTCACTGTCATCACCATGATCAAAACATTCTTGTTAATTAACTTATTAATTCTAGAACCCATTTCTTTTTACGTTCCAATAACAGAAACACACACAATAAAATAATACTAAATATTACTCGAAAGAGTTAAGAAGAAAACTCCCAGAACAAAATAAAATGCGCAACGTTAACAAACGTGTAATAAAAAATGGGTATTATTAGTATATTCCGACCTCATACACAATGACGTCACTTAGTGAGCTTAAACTCTCTGAATGCTAATACGAGGAAGACATCGGGGGGGGGGGGGGGGGCGCCCGAAGCGCATGTTCTCCCATTCCCGCCCACTTTCTTCGCAGTCCTCATATTCTTGTAGAATGTCAAGGCTATAAGAGGTCGAAACATTTGCTCAATGGGGAACACTTCTGATGATCAGATTGCCCTCTTTCAGCACTGTTTATTATAACACAAATTACACAGACACGAGTATTTTTACAGCACTGAAAAAAACAAAAAAACTTCCACAAATAAAAAGGAAACATACAGATTAATATGCAGCCCAAACCAAGATACGTTCCACTATACGACAGCTTGAGTTATACATATTTTCTTTTCAGTATTTGCATAGAAAAAGGCTTTCCACAGCATACATCGAGACTCATTGTGGAATATCATGAGACAATATGGAATACCAGAACAAATTATTAACATCATCAACGACATGATGGCTTTTCTTGTGACTTTCGCACGGTGGCGGGACTGTGTGAATGGATCCAGACTGATGCTGGGGTGAAAAAACGATGTGCATTTTTGTTATGTGGAATTGCTATTGACTTCATAATGCTGAAATGCTGTACAGATATCAAAGGCATTGAATGAGTCCCTGGAGCTTGTTTAGGAGACATTGATTTTGCAGATGACATAGTTGTTACCAGTAGCAAAGTTAAAACAATACATGAAAAACAAATGCTCTGATCTCAATGGCTACCATAAAAAAAGATTTGAGACCAGCCAAAAAAAAGACGAGAGTAATGAAAAATAAAATTCGTTCGGTGGAAACAAATATATTCCTGGAGGGAGAGACAGAAGTAGATCACTTCGCACATTTCGGAAGTTGCATAGATCAAGGAAACACAAAAGAGAGAAAGTAGAATCAGAAAAAAGCAAAAGAAGTAACGGCTTTCTGCAACCTTGATAAAATATGGAAATCAAAATTACTAAGCGCAAAAACAAAGCCCAGAAATTTCAAATCAAATGTATTATGCACTTTTAGCACGCACACAAGAGCTGGGAAACAACAGAAGAAACATAATACATTAGATGCATTGACTAACGAAGGATTCAAATACAGAGACATCAACAAAATAGTTGATGAATTCAGTAAACTAATAATACAAGCTGTCAGTGAAACAATACCTAGAGGGGCACGGAAACACTTCAAACTATACTGGAGCAGTGAACTAGAGCAACTGTACAATGACATGGAAATATCTCGAAATCAAGCAGAAAATAACCCTTGCCAAGAAAACCACAACAACTATCAGAATGTTAAGGCCAAATTTAAAAGAGCTAAACTACAAACCAGACGGAGAATCTGGAAAGAGAAAACAGAGTCCTTGAATCTTGAACGAGGCTCAAGAAAAGTGTGGAAACTTGTGAAACAGCTCAATGATGAGGGTACAGAAAGGAACACCAAAATTACACTGAAGAAGGATGGAAACATTATAACAGATAAGCAGGCAACAAATCACATTGCAGAATCCTTTGCAAAAGACAATAATATTGAAATTAGACTAGAGAAAGACAAGAGATCCGCTTAAAGCAATAAAATGTAAGACAGGAAGAGACGAAGTCATGGAAATACCAACCAAATACACAAGGAGAGCTAGAGCTGACAATATCCAAATTAAAAATGAAAAAGTCACCAGGCAGTGATGGAGCGTCCGATGAAATGATTAAGAACTTTGGAACTGCAGCTAAAGCAATACTACTGTAGATCTACAATATTTGCAGGATCACAGGTAGAGTGCCACAGGCATGGAGAGAAGCAATTATGATACCATTACTAAAGCCAGGAAAATGTGGTTCAACGACATTCAGCTATAGACCATTCAGCCTTGCAAGCTGTTTGTGTAAAACAATGGAACGTATAATCAATCTCAGACTGCAGTGGTACCTGGAAAATGAAAACCTCCTTGTGCCACAGAAAGCTGGCCTTAGGTTGTGTTACTACTCCGAATTTAAGGCAACCTATATTTTCTAGGAAATTGGGGATGCGTTCCAAGAAAAGAACTGGTACAAGCAGCATAGATAGATCTAAAGAAAACATTTGATAAGGTATGGAAAGAAGGGCCCTTGAAAGAACATATATTACTGAATAAATGGCAGGATTTTCAAATTGGTGAAAGCATACCTTTATCACAGGAGAGCCAGAGTGCAACTGTATGGTCTTAAAAGTAAGAAGGTTCTACTGCGTCAGTGCGTCCTACAGGGAGAGGTACTATCTGCAACACTTTTTCTAGTCTATATCAACGACCAAGTTACTGAACTACCATATAGTATCAAAGTGGCAATGTATGCAGATGACCTGGTAATGTAATGTACAGAGGAGTGTGTAACAGTGGCCTCCAAATTGTTGCAAAGTGCTATGAATGTACAGAACTCATGCATAAATAGATGGTGTATCAGCATCAATACAGACAAATGCAGTTCTACACTTTTCACTCTCTCCCCAAAGCAAAAAGCAGAAGCCATCTACATAAACCATGAGCCTGTGAAAGAATAAATGCGAGCAACTTATCTCACAGTTACATTTGGCAACTCAAAAAGCAAGGAGGAAGTTGGCTATTTTAAGGAAGATGTGTGGAACAACGTGGGGTTCAAGTGGGAAAATACTCAGTAAAGTTTACCAACAGAGTATACGCCCACATTTAGTAAATGGATCATTTGCATGGTGTCCAGCATCAGACACCACACTGCAAGAGCTGGATGAAGCACACAACCAGGCACTTAGGGTCATCACAGGAGCAATGAAATCAACACCAATAATGGAAATGGAGAAATTGTGGAGGATACCAGCGATACTGAGAGAACGGAGGGACAAAGGTGCTGATACAGGCAGACAAATTTTCATGCATGTCGAGACATACAATGAAGGGCCGATTAAAAAAAATCGTGCATTGGGACGGCTTAAGAGAAGCAGTTTTATCCACCAAGCCAAGCGAATTTGTAGACAAGCACCTGACATACCAAGAATTGTCAGCCCCTACTGTCCATATCAGAACATACCCCATGAACAGAGGAATGCTGATTGTCAACACACATACGGACAGAAGTGAAAGGAATACTTGACAAGGAGGAACAGAAAAGTCTACAGCGTAAAACAATATTTTTCAGTTTCTTGGATGAAAAATACCCACATAACCTGGATTCGTGTCTAAAAAGATGGATCAGCACAGAGTGCAGTAAAGAATGGGGGAGTAGGAGCATACATACAGTACCCAAATAACACTAGGGATGTAAGTAAAATAACAACAGGGAAATATTGTCACAATTACGATGCAGAAATCCAAACAATAAAGATGGCAATATTTTAACCCACAGCCTGTAGTGTTTTTGACAAATGCAAGATTAGTACTCCAGGCAAAGACAATCTAGAAAATTACCACATTTGCAGACCTTGTTGACTGAACTCTGCAAGCACCACAGGGTAGCCCTGCAGTGGGTCCCATCTCACTGGGGAATACCAGGAAACGAGAGAGCAGATAAGCTGGCAAAGAAAGGCGCGAGATGTACCAGTTACCATTAGAAGAAACAGATAATCAAATGAATTAGAAGATCACAAGCCCCAAATTAGAATGCCTTTCATAATATAAAAAGATGTGAACAAGTTATCATTATACGCTTCAGAACAGGACACAATCGACTCCACAGTCACATGTATACAACATTCAAGATCGACACCTCAACTACTTGTACATGTGGACAGACGTTCCAGACTGCTGAACACATGCTTCAAGACTGCACTGAATATATTAGACTGAGGAAAATCTATTGGCCCATAGATTCAACACATAGGGAAAACTATATGGGCCACTGCAAGAATTACAAAAGACAGTAAAATTTATATAGGAAACGACATTGCAGATATAGACAATACTTCAGGTGAACGAAAGATAAATAGATAGATGCACTAAAAACAAATGCATTAGGAAAATATTTTTTATATCAAGGGATGTATAACGAATTGTGCAGAAGTAATAGAATTGGCCATGCATCCAACAATATCTAAAATCAAGAGAAGGTGGGTATACGTCGACCAGCTGATGAGAAGAGATAGCAAGAGAACTGCAAAGTAAGCCCTCAAGTGGGGAAACAGCGGTTAAAAGAAAAAGAAACCGATTTAGAGGAAATCTAAGAATACTGATAAGAGAGACACCGACAGCAGGTATCAGTTCCCTAGCCGAGACTCAAAAGGTTCGCCTAGAACTGGGACGTGTGGCGAGATACTGTATGGGTCACATACAAAGACTGACACTTATATATATTTCCAAAAAATATCGCAGTGAAAAAACTAAGACGATCTCTGTAGTGTTGAGGTAACAGTGATCGCTTCAGGTTCAACGGTAGAGTTCGTTCTAATCCCAAATGGGACGATCAGATTTTTCAGTAATCCTGTTACCAGTGTAACTGAGATCGAATGTCTGCTCCTATCTGAGACGAACACCGTGTCTAATTGAGCACGTGAACTAAATATTTTCAGACGAACACCATAAAACTGTTAAGCCCATGTCCATGGGAGAACAACCAGTAAAATGCTTACCATTCAGAACTCTCTCTCTCTCTCTCTCTCTCTCTGCGTTCAGGACTCAATCAGAGTAAGGATTCCAGACTCTCATATGAAGTCAGCTGTCAGGCTAAGTGTGTTGATCGCCCCCACAGACAGAACATCACAATTAGAGTCTGTCAGATCCACTCTGACTGAACACCCGTTAATACGTTGCACTGTGTTCTGCGCCAGTGGCCCAGTGCATCCGATTTCAGCCAGCATTTTTTTAGGTTTGCTTTCCTTAGCCTTTGATTGTCCCCAATCTTCCTGCAAGGCAGCAGTTGATCTTTTCTGTCGGGGATTCTGCCCTTAGATGGTCGGCCTTCCCAGGTTTACGAGCACCATCTGCCCGAGTCACTAGAGGTGACTAACACAGACATGCGACTTGTAATATGAGGAAACTGCAACAAGGAACACATTTCATGCATAGCCTTCATTTGTTCCCGCCGCCTATCCCCATATACCGGTAAGTCACGTCCTCTTGAAAATGATGATCATCGTAGCACTTGATGATGTTAGGCCATCGTTAATGACTCCAATTCCGAACATATAGACACACAGTCAGTCGTCAAATTATTCTTGTTGCACATCAAACAGCAGACCGTAAGATTTGCGCACGGCCGGTTTAGAGAATAATAGAACAAAGAAGTATGTGTTAGCACTCGGAAAAATTGACAGACAAACAACAATAGAAAAAAACGAAGAACAATATATGGTCCGAAGTGGGATCGAACCCGTACTCAGTGGCACCGCGCCTTGCCACGAGAAGCCGAACGCTTGGCACACTACCACGCAGCCAACTAAAAAATTGGCTATTGCAGTAGTGTCTTACACGATGACGTTCTCAATGACTATAGCATAGGGTAACGATCACAGACCGGAAATAAATTGTATATTTGTACTATCCTATTAATGCAAGTATCTCCCAGTAGGGCTGAATACTTGTGTTGTAGACAAACATTTATTGGACGAAACAGCACGAATAGTAGTTCCCAGTGTTTATATACTGGGTACAAATAATAATACATAAATATTATTATATGGGGAACTTCCGAGGCGATAATAGGGAATAATAGAACAAAGAAGTATGTGTTAGCACTCGGAAAAATTGACAGACAAACAACAATAGAAAAAAACGAAGAACAATATATGGTCCGAAGTGGGATCGAACCCGTACTCAGTGGCACCGCGCCTTGCCACGAGAAGCCGAACGCTTGGCACACTACCACGCAGCCAACTAAAAAATTGGCTATTGCAGTAGTGTCTTACACGATGACGTTCTCAATGACTATAGCATAGGGTAACGATCACAGACCGGAAATAAATTGTATATTTGTACTATCCTATTAATGCAAGTATCTCCCAGTAGGGCTGAATACTTGTGTTGTAGACAAACATTTATTGGACGAAACAGCACGAATAGTAGTTCCCAGTGTTTATATACTGGGTACAAATAATAATACATAAATATTATTATATGGGGAACTTCCGAGGCGATAATAGGGAATAATAGAACAAAGAAGTATGTGTTAGCACTCGGAAAAATTGACAGACAAACAACAATAGAAAAAAACGAAGAACAATATATGGTCCGAAGTGGGATCGAACCCGTACTCAGTGGCACCGCGCCTTGCCACGAGAAGCCGAACGCTTGGCACACTACCACGCAGCCAACTAAAAAATTGGCTATTGCAGTAGTGTCTTACACGATGACGTTCTCAATGACTATAGCATAGGGTAACGATCACAGACCGGAAATAAATTGTATATTTGTACTATCCTATTAATGCAAGTATCTCCCAGTAGGGCTGAATACTTGTGTTGTAGACAAACATTTATTGGACGAAACAGCACGAATAGTAGTTCCCAGTGTTTATATACTGGGTACAAATAATAATACATAAATATTATTATATGGGGAACTTCCGAGGCGATAATAGGGAATAATAGAACAAAGAAGTATGTGTTAGCACTCGGAAAAATTGACAGACAAACAACAATAGAAAAAAACGAAGAACAATATATGGTCCGAAGTGGGATCGAACCCGTACTCAGTGGCACCGCGCCTTGCCACGAGAAGCCGAACGCTTGGCACACTACCACGCAGCCAACTAAAAAATTGGCTATTGCAGTAGTGTCTTACACGATGACGTTCTCAATGACTATAGCATAGGGTAACGATCACAGACCGGAAATAAATTGTATATTTGTACTATCCTATTAATGCAAGTATCTCCCAGTAGGGCTGAATACTTGTGTTGTAGACAAACATTTATTGGACGAAACAGCACGAATAGTAGTTCCCAGTGTTTATATACTGGGTACAAATAATAATACATAAATATTATTATATGGGAACTTCCGAGGCGATAATAGGGAATAATAGAACAAAGAAGTATGTGTTAGCACTCGGAAAAATTGACAGACAAACAACAATAGAAAAAAACGAAGAACAATATATGGTCCGAAGTGGGATCGAACCCGTACTCAGTGGCACCGCGCCTTGCCACGAGAAGCCGAACGCTTGGCACACTACCACGCAGCCAACTAAAAAATTGGCTATTGCAGTAGTGTCTTACACGATGACGTTCTCAATGACTATAGCATAGGGTAACGATCACAGACCGGAAATAAATTGTATATTTGTACTATCCTATTAATGCAAGTATCTCCCAGTAGGGCTGAATACTTGTGTTGTAGACAAACATTTATTGGACGAAACAGCACGAATAGTAGTTCCCAGTGTTTATATACTGGGTACAAATAATAATACATAAATATTATTATATGGGGAACTTCCGAGGCGATAATAGGGAATAATAGAACAAAGAAGTATGTGTTAGCACTCGGAAAAATTGACAGACAAACAACAATAGAAAAAAACGAAGAACAATATATGGTCCGAAGTGGGATCGAACCCGTACTCAGTGGCACCGCGCCTTGCCACGAGAAGCCGAACGCTTGGCACACTACCACGCAGCCAACTAAAAAATTGGCTATTGCAGTAGTGTCTTACACGATGACGTTCTCAATGACTATAGCATAGGGTAACGATCACAGACCGGAAATAAATTGTATATTTGTACTATCCTATTAATGCAAGTATCTCCCAGTAGGGCTGAATACTTGTGTTGTAGACAAACATTTATTGGACGAAACAGCACGAATAGTAGTTCCCAGTGTTTATATACTGGGTACAAATAATAATACATAAATATTATTATATGGGGAACTTCCGAGGCGATAATAGGGAATAATAGAACAAAGAAGTATGTGTTAGCACTCGGAAAAATTGACAGACAAACAACAATAGAAAAAAACGAAGAACAATATATGGTCCGAAGTGGGATCGAACCCGTACTCAGTGGCACCGCGCCTTGCCACGAGAAGCCGAACGCTTGGCACACTACCACGCAGCCAACTAAAAAATTGGCTATTGCAGTAGTGTCTTACACGATGACGTTCTCAATGACTATAGCATAGGGTAACGATCACAGACCGGAAATAAATTGTATATTTGTACTATCCTATTAATGCAAGTATCTCCCAGTAGGGCTGAATACTTGTGTTGTAGACAAACATTTATTGGACGAAACAGCACGAATAGTAGTTCCCAGTGTTTATATACTGGGTACAAATAATAATACATAAATATTATTATATGGGGAACTTCCGAGGCGATAATAGGGAATAATAGAACAAAGAAGTATGTGTTAGCACTCGGAAAAATTGACAGACAAACAACAATAGAAAAAAACGAAGAACAATATATGGTCCGAAGTGGGATCGAACCCGTACTCAGTGGCACCGCGCCTTGCCACGAGAAGCCGAACGCTTGGCACACTACCACGCAGCCAACTAAAAAATTGGCTATTGCAGTAGTGTCTTACACGATGACGTTCTCAATGACTATAGCATAGGGTAACGATCACAGACCGGAAATAAATAGTATATTTGTACTATCCTATTAATGCAAGTATCTCCCAGTAGGGCTGAATACTTGTGTTGTAGACAAACATTTATTGGACGAAACAGCACGAATAGTAGTTCCCAGTGTTTATATACTGGGTACAAATAATAATACATAAATATTATTATATGGGGAACTTCCGAGGCGATAATAGGGAATAATAGAACAAAGAAGTATGTGTTAGCACTCGGAAAAATTGACAGACAAACAACAATAGAAAAAAACGAAGAACAATATATGGTCCGAAGTGGGATCGAACCCGTACTCAGTGGCACCGCGCCTTGCCACGAGAAGCCGAACGCTTGGCACACTACCACGCAGCCAACTAAAAAATTGGCTATTGCAGTAGTGTCTTACACGATGACGTTCTCAATGACTATAGCATAGGGTAACGATCACAGACCGGAAATAAATTGTATATTTGTACTATCCTATTAATGCAAGTATCTCCCAGTAGGGCTGAATACTTGTGTTGTAGACAAACATTTATTGGACGAAACAGCACGAATAGTAGTTCCCAGTGTTTATATACTGGGTACAAATAATAATACATAAATATTATTATATGGGGAACTTCCGAGGCGATAATAGGGAATAATAGAACAAAGAAGTATGTGTTAGCACTCGGAAAAATTGACAGACAAACAACAATAGAAAAAAACGAAGAACAATATATGGTCCGAAGTGGGATCGAACCCGTACTCAGTGGCACCGCGCCTTGCCACGAGAAGCCGAACGCTTGGCACACTACCACGCAGCCAACTAAAAAATTGGCTATTGCAGTAGTGTCTTACACGATGACGTTCTCAATGACTATAGCATAGGGTAACGATCACAGACCGGAAATAAATTGTATATTTGTACTATCCTATTAATGCAAGTATCTCCCAGTAGGGCTGATCCCACTTCGGACCATATATTGTTCTTCGTTTTTTTCTATTGTTGTTTGTCTGTCAATTTTTCCGAGTGCTAACACATACTTCTTTGTTCTATTATTCCCTATTATCGCCTCGGAAGTTCCCCATATAATAATATTTATGTATTATTATTTGTACCCAGTATATAAACACTGGGAACTACTATTCGTGCTGTTTCGTCCAATAAATGTTTGTCTACAACACAAGTATTCAGCCCTACTGGGAGATACTTGCATTAATAGGATAGTACAAATATACCATTTATTTCCGGTCTGTGATCGTTACCCTATGCTATAGTCATTGAGAACGTCATCGTGTAAGACACTACTGCAATAGCCAATTTTTTAGTTGGCTGCGTGGTAGTGTGCCAAGCGTTCGGCTTCTCGTGGCAAGGCGCGGTGCCACTGAGTACGGGTTCGATCCCACTTCGGACCATATATTGTTCTTCGTTTTTTTCTATTGTTGTTTGTCTGTCAATTTTTCCGAGTGCTAACACATACTTCTTTGTTCTATTATTCCCTATTATCGCCTCGGAAGTTCCCCATATAATAATATTTATGTATTATTATTTGTACCCGGTTTAGAGAACCAATACGATGACGTAGGACACAATGTCGCCAAACTCATAATCTCGATACCTTTAGACTTATGTCTGATTACTCAGCAGTTACCATTCAGAACAATTAACCAGATTTATGAAATTTCCCCAAGGAACGTCGCCGATGCTACAGAGTTCAGACACATTGCCCAGACCATTTGCGTAATTAACCAAGTGGTCAGCAGAAAGTAGATGGACACTGTCCAAGTACAATAATGACGGTCTTAGACGTCAGAACAAAAACATGGGAGTTATCCGCTTTGTTTTTCCTTCCCTCTCACTTCCCACCTCATACGCATTCTCTCTCAGTGGGCTCAGTACTTGCTAAATATACACCCAGAGGGCGTTGAATAGCATTAATCATTTAAGAACCACAATCGCAACAAGTTCGTTATAACATTGAACAGAAGCTCCGTAAATGTCTGAGTTAACAAACATATAGCAGGTATAGAACATCTGAGTTAACAAACATATAGCAGGTATAGAACATATGAGTTAACAAACATATACCAGGTATAGAACATTTCACGTATACATCGTGATAAAAGCATGAAAGATTAAACGAATAAAACAACACATGACATTTGATGTACTGAAACTCAGAATGAAAATGAAGAGGGTAGAGAGCAAATAAAATTTGCTGGGCACGGCAATGTAGATACGAGAAGAAAGAAATGTAATGGTTGTGAGAGTAAAAAATGAGGTAACAAAATGTACAAATGAGGTAAAAGAAATGTGACGATTGTGAAAGTAAAAAAATTAGGTAACAAACTGTACAAACGAGGTAAAAGAAATGTGAAAGTAAAAAAAAAAATTAGGTAACCAACTGTACAAACGAGGTAAAAGAAATGTGATCATAATTGAAGTTTAAGCGATGTAAAAGAGATTTGAACATTAATAAGGTAGAACCCGGGGAAAAAACAATTTAGTCACGTTTAAAGCATACTTATAATCATCATCATCATGTGTCATACCGGTTGGCGTAGGCGATCATGTCCCTCCACAATCTTCTATCTACAGTGCAACGTATAAGTTCTGTTGTTGACTGTTTTCCATGCCATGACACCAAGCTATCCAGTATTTTCTCTCTTTGTCGTCCGCGATCTCTCTTTCCTTTTATTTTGCCAGTTGTAACCAAGTATTCCAACTTTCCTCTTCTCATGATGTGCCCGAAAAATGTTGATTGCTTCTTTCTGATGTTTTTTAGGAGCTCCCTTTTTGTGTTAGCCTCTTTGAGAACTTCCTCATTGGTCTTTTTAGCTGTCCAGGGAACTTTCAACATTCTTCTGAGAAATTCCATCTTTGTGGCCTCTAATCGTCTTTTCATTTGTTTGTCTACTGTCCATGATTCGCTTCCATAGGTCAGAATTGGTTCTATATAGCACCTATGAACTCTCTTTCTTATTTTTATTGACACACATTTGTTGCATAAGATATTTTTCATTTTCTGAAATGCTATTTTGGTCTGAGCTATTCTACTTTTTATTTCTGTGTTGCATCTTCCATCTGATGTTATTATTGTGCCCAAGTATTTCAAACGTTGCACTTGTTTCAGATTTGTCTCGTTAATTTTTATGCTGCATAATGGTGATGATTGTTTCTTCGATACAACCATTACTTCTGTTTTCTTACTATTCAGACTGAGACCTTTCTTGTTGCTTTCTTTTACTATTATATCTATCATTTCTTGTAGCTCATTCTCTGTCTCTGCTATTAAGACTGTGTCATCCGCATATCGCAAATTATTTATGTTGTGACCGTTGACTTCAATTCCTTTTTTGTCTACTATTGATCTCATAATATATTCGCTGTAAAGTGAAAACAAATCCGGTGACAGAACACAGCCTTGTCTGACTCCTTGCTTTATATATTGGAATTGTCCTGTTTGGTTGTTAATTCGTATAGCTGCTGTTTGTTGCCAGTACATGTTTTTTTTATGATTCACAGATCCTTGCCATCAATGTTTAATTTCTCCAGCATATTGATTATTTCCACATGCTTTACTTTGTCAAATGCTTTCGTGTAGTCTATAAAGCACATATATAGATCTTTCTTTACTTATAATATAATTGTTAATTATAAAAACGAGGTAATAGAAAATTGATTATTATTAAAGTAACAATGAAGTATTTTTGAAACTGTAAAATTGAAGTGAAAGAAATTTGACCATTGTTATATTAAAGTACAATCGAGATAAAAGAAACTTAATCATTATTAAAGTATAAATATGCAAAGGAGATTTGGTTAATGTTGAAGAATTAACGAAGTAAAACAGATTTGATCATTATTAAAGAATTAACGGTAGAAGAGAAGTTTTGATCATTGTTGGATAATTAACGTGGAGGAAATTTGACCATTATGGTCGAGTCCCAAAAGTAAGTTTGTGATAAACGTCAGCGGACAAAAATAGTCACGAAAGTTCATGTAACAAATAAGATGAAATAAATTGTTTCGCAGTCCTAATTTATTCTTAGTGTTTAGAGCAAGAATCGCAGGAACTATCATTATACTTAACTTTTATCATATGTTCCAAGGAACTTTAACACTGTTCGGACTTCTTAGTGTGCAAAGAGGCTTGTAACTGAATACCACTGGACTGTCTGGAGTACAATAATGCCTATCTGTGGCTGTGCGTCCCTGAACTATCTGGTCTAAAAACATATCTGCGACTTAGTGTACATGGACTGTATGTGACTGCATCTGTGAACCGTCAGCAGTGCAATAAAGTCTGTGACTCTGTTTCTGTGAACGATCAGAAGTGCAATAAAGTTTATGACTACTTCTGTGGACCGTCAGTAGTGCAATAAAGTTTATGACTACTTCTGTGGACCGTCAGTAGTGCAATAAAGTTTATGACTACTTCTGTGGACCGTCAGTAGTGCAATAAAGTTTATGACTACTTCTGTGGACCGTCAGAGGTGCAATAAAGTTTGTGACTGTTTCTGTGGACCGTCAGAAGTGCAAAAAAGTTTGTGGCAGCTCAAATGTACTATTGAACCTTATATATGGAGGAAAAGCGTCTGGCAGCAAGAGAGTTGGAAGCTGTCAACGACCAATCAATGGACTGGACGGTCTAGAGTGCAATAAAATGTGTAAGTGCAATCATTTGGACTGTCTAGAGTGCAATAAAATTTGTAAGTGCAAGTATTTGGACTGTCTAGAGAGCAGTAACATGTGTAAGTGCAAGTATTTGGACTGTCTCGAGTGCAATAAAATGTGTAAATACAAGTATTTGGCTGTCTTGACTGCAAATGAATCTGCGACTGTGTTTCTGGACTTTGTGAGGTGTAATCAACTGTTTGTAACTTTAGGTCTCTTTGTGAGGTGTAATCAACTGTTTGTGACTTTAGGTCTCTTTGTGAGGTGTAATCAACTATTTGTGACTTTAGGTCTCTTTGTGAGGTGTAATCAACTGTTTGTGACTTTAGGTCTCTTTGTGAGGTGTAATCAACTATTTGTGACTTTAGGTCTCTTTGTGAGGTGTAATCAACTGTTTGTGACTTTAGGTCTCTTTGTGAGGTGTAATCAACTGTTTGTGACTTTAGGTCTCTTTGATCACTGAAGTGTAAAGATGGCGGGAATTTAACAATGTCCGCTATATTATCTAAGGAGCACATGCAGGCTCGCTCTATTATCTAAGGAGCAAATGCAGGCTCGCTCTATTATCTAAGGAGCAAATGCAGGCTCGCTCTATTATCTAAGGAGCAAATGCAGGCTCGCTCTATTATCTAAGGAGCAAATGCAGGCTCGCTCTATTATCTAAGGAGCAAATGCAGGCTCGCTCTATTATCTAAGGAGCACATGCAGGCTCGCTCTATTATCTAAGGAGCACATGCAGGCTCGCTCTATTATCTAAGGAGCAAATGCAGGCTAGTTCTATTATCTAAGGAGCAAATGCAGGCTCGCTCTATTATCTAATGGACACCAGCAGGCTCGCTCTATTATCTAAGGAGCAAATGCAGGCTCGCTCTATTATCTAAGGAGCAAATGCAGGCTCGCTCTATTATCTAAGGAGCAAATGCAGGCTCGCTCTATTATCTAAGGAGCAAATGCAGGCTCGCTCTATTATCTAAGGAGCACATGCAGGCTCGCTCTATTATCTAAGGAGCACATGCAGGCTCGCTCTATTATCTAAGGAGCACTTGCAGACTCGCTCTATTATCTAAGGAGCAAATGCAGGCTATCTGTGGAGCAAGTATCAGATTGCTTACCTGTCCTTATCGGCAGGGAAAGATGTGACGATCTATGCGACTGTTCAGAACTGAACGAAATGAATTCTTCATTCTACTTAATAACAACTATTGCTATGTCGCTGCTACTACAACATATGTTTTCCTTAGTTACAGACAGGAAGACAGTAGAGCGGTCAGTGGCCAGTGCGACATGTGGTGCCTTAGAACAATATCAAAGTTTCTCCACTTCGTTCCATATGTGGCCGTTCTTCGTTCCTTGCCTCAGGTCAGGTTTACACTATCATCGCTAGCACTAATGTTCTCCGCTAGGTGGTGTTAAGTTAGCTTCTGTTACACCTTCTCTCAGATGTTGACTGCACTGTAGTTTTTGTGATTGCTTCTGAATATTTTCAAATCCCGCACCCAATAGGCAGCCCAGAAGTCTGTTATAACCGTGAGTCTCGTTCTCCTTCTCCCCCTCCCCCCTCTCTCTCTACCCTTCCCTCCATCCCTCTCTCCCTCCCTCTCTCCCTCCCTCCCTCTCTCTCTCCCTTCCTCTCCCTCCCTCCCTCCCTCCCTCCCTCTCCCTCTCTCCCTCCCTCCCTCTCCCTCCCTCCCTCCCTCTCCCTCCCTCCCTCTCTCTGCCTCTCTCTCTCCCTCCCTCCCTCCATCCCTCTCTCTCTCCTTCCCTCCCTCTCTCTCCCTCCCTCCCCCTCTCTCTCTCCCTCCCTCCCTTCCTCTCTCTCTCCCTCCATCCCTCCCTCCATCCCCCCCCTCTCTCTCTCTTTAGTTTCACCACTTGAATTATTCTTGTTTCCTGATTTTGTTCAATGAAAGTATTCTGAGACCTTTTCTCGTGGAGGTCATGTAAAATAATGACAGTCTTGTCTTGAATGCTACCATCCAACCTTGCACAGGCAAGGAAGGAGCGATTGCACATCACGAATAACTAACACGTTAATTCACTGGTTTTGCACTCATTGATTGCAAAAGGAATCTACGAGAGATGAAAACTATTATTTTAAAAGAATTCATCGCTGATTTATTTGTTTATTTGACCAGTTTACCTCTTTACAGAGAACGTTGTAGATGCCTAAACTGTAAAGTCATTATCCTTTAATTTGTTTACAGAGTTGTGGAAATAAGGGGAAATTACTGTTAGAGCTACGACTGTGAGTTGTCCAGTCACGTGGTGTAAATTATAACGTTTGCCAATTAGTCAGTGTTGTCTGCGAACATTGACCAAGCTAGCACGCCTGGGACCAATATCTCATTAGGTCGAGAAGTGTTCTCTAACTTAATAACATGTCGCACACACGCCCAGACTATCATGTTTTATTATGGGAGTAACTTGGTTCTCCAGTTTTGTGACTCACGTTTTTGCGAGAAGAAAATGGGATTATTTTAGTGCAGACTGAGACCACCGAAATAATTTGTCCATACATAGGAGTACTATAACAGGGCTCTTAACTTGAGATCTATGAAGATCTTATGAGTTAGTGGGCAGGTTATTTATGGGTTTTGTGAAGTAGGATTGTAAAAATATGGCATCTTTATTTTCACTAATGAAATTAACTATGCCATTAAATTATGAAAAAGGAGATTAAATATCCGTAATATTGACATACTGTCATTTTGTCCAAAAAGAAAACGTGAAATTATATGAATGAACAATTATTAGATGGATCTTGAAATATAATAGCGCCCGCCAATTTTCCAAAAATGCAGAGTTATAATCGCTGGATCGTAAAAGACAGCAATTGTAGAAACGCGCATAGATCTCGTCAGTTTGTAATAGAAATGTATTTTTACAGAAGTCGGTCTTAAGGTTCATGGGCAACATAGGACTTCTTTGATTACTGATAATTCGAAGAAATTCTTGCAATAGAAGCTACATATATGCTCTGTTTAAACATAAGCACCTTATTGAAAAGAATGTACAATATAATAGGGACCTCTTGTCGTCTTTGTAGACCAGAGAAAAGCATTGACAGAGCTGAACGAAACGTGCGCTGAAAATAATTATATGGAGCAAGTGAACATAATATAATGTAATGTAATGTAATGTAATGTGATGTGATGTGATGTGATGTGATGTGATGTGATGTGATGTGATGTGATGTGATGTGATGTGATGTGATGTGATGTGATGTGATGTGATGTGATGTGATGTGATGTGATGTGATGTAATGTAATGTGATGTGATGTGATGTGATGTGATGTGATGTGATGTGATGTGATGTGATGTAATGTAATGTAATGTAATGTAATGTAATGTAATGTAATGTAATGTAATATAATATAATATAATATAATATAATATAATATAATATAATATAATATAATATAATATAATATAATATAATCATGATCATCAAGTACCATCTCCGCAACGAAGGTTGCCATGAAGCGCCATTATGCTCTCTCTTGCTTTGATGGTGCAGGTTGTCATAGGCTAGTTTGTCCATCTTTTGATGTTACTCGTCCATGTTAGTCTTGGTCTGCCTCTGCCTCTTTTACCTTGTATTTTCCTCTCCAATATTATTTTTAGTAGGCTGTTGTGTCTTTTAACATGGCCCAAAAATTGTATTTGTCTTGTTTGAATTGTGTTTTGTAGTTCTTTTTTCATTCAAGTTGTTTTAAGACTTCATCGTTTGTTTTCTTTTCTTTCCATCCAATTCTACCTATTCTTCTACATATCCACATTTCAAAGGCTTCAATTCTCTGTTCTGTTTTCTTATCTAATGTCCATGTTTCTGCACCATATAGAAATGTTGCGAAGACATAACATTTTGCTATTATTAGTTTTAAGCCCTGGTGTTATTTGTTTTGATGTTAGTATATTTTTCATGACATTAAAATTACTTTTTGCCATTCCTATTCTTTTGTTCATTTCAATTGTACATTTTCCATCACTTTTTATAGTATGTCCAAGGTAGTTGTAGTTCTGAACTGTCTCCAGTTCTATTACTTCAATTTTGATATCCACTTGTGGGTTTTGAGTATTTTTTTTGTTTATGATCATAATTTTAGTCTTTTTTACATTCATATCTAGTTCATATTTTCTGCTTGTCATGTTTATTTCATTAACTAATTATTGTAGATCTTTAGGATTTTCTGCTAATAGTAC
Source organism: Megaustenia siamemsis (assembly GCA_032433765.1). Classification (NCBI taxonomy): domain Eukaryota; kingdom Metazoa; phylum Mollusca; class Gastropoda; order Stylommatophora; family Ariophantidae; genus Megaustenia; species Megaustenia siamemsis. Next base: position 103,336,249 of record JAVIAB010000092.1, read on the forward strand.
AGTATCACCAGCACATCTTAGGTTATTGATTATCTTTCCATTAAATTTTCCATTAATAAATTTGTTCCATTAATAAATTTGTTCCATTAATAAATAATAATATAATGTGATACAAAAAAATGCAGAAGTTAGGTTAGAAGAAATCAAGGACCATCAGACCCATTCACTGTCACGTCCAAAGTAAGACAGGAATGTGTCTTATCACCACTCTTGTTCATTGTCTACATCGACAGTATAAATAAAGATTCAAAATCCAAAAATTAAAATTATATTGAACTCCCCTTTGTAGATGATTGGGCCTTGATAATAGTAGAAATGAGTTATTTCAACATCTCATGCCCATGAATAAAGAGTTCAAGACAAACAATTTGATAATTTATAAAAAGAACAGAAGTGATGGCAATAGGGAGAGAGAAGTAAAACTCAAGCAATATATATTAATATATATTATATATAATAATAAACAATAGAAGACACACACCAGGCATTAGAATTCAAGTATCTAGGAACAACATACTCCAAAGACGGAAAAATGGGCACATAAATTCATATTCGGTGCATTAAGTCAAGCCAAATATTGGGACGCTAGCCCCTGGGCAGGACTTCGACAACTATGAGTCCACGTCACTCCTGAAGATGAAAGAGATGGGAGTTAAGATGGGCACAGCCAGAAACGGGAAACTTAGTTGGCGAATAAGAAGATAAGAATAAGATGATAACCTGCAAATAACTCAATAGCCACTCTCCACATAACAGTGCCGACCAGCGCAAAGAAACTTACACAAAGCTCATTTATCTCTACTCTGTGATACCAGTACCAAACATTGTCATTGACAGCAAGTCAGAAAGTTTAGTCACTAAGGAAATGCGATAGGCTGTAGAGTAACTAAAGAGACAACCTCAGAAACGAGGCTGCAAGAAAAAGCGTTGGAATAGAATCAGTTTTCAATTATGTACAAACACAACAAATAAAATGGTTTGCCTGCCTAAAGAGAATGCCTTGTGACCATACAAGGCATACACAAAAAGAGCTCGACGCAGACCTATGATGTAGTGAGAACATCAGAGAAACTCTACAACAGCATCACATGTTAACAGCTGGAGTCTGACAGAAGGGCAAGAGCCAGAACTGTGTATCTCTCTCGGCATTCGAAGCAGTAAAACGAGGAAGAAGAACGCATCTTTATGATCTATAAACATCTGAAGACAGTGAAAGGAATTAAGTTCGAAGCTTAAGGCATCACTGTATGTATGTGTGTGCGTGTGTGTATATATATATACATATATCATCATCACCATATGCCATACTGGTTGGCGTAGGCGATCATGTCCTTCCACAATCTACTATCTACAGTGCATCGTATCAGTTCTGTTGTTGATTGTTTACCATGCCATGACACCAAGCTATCCAGTATTTTCTCTAATTGACGTCCGCGATCTCTCTTTCCTTGTATTTTGCCAGTTGTAACCAAGTATTCTAATTTTTCCTCTTCTCATGATGTGCCCGAGAAATGTTGATTGTTTCTTTCTGATGTTTTTTAGGAGCTCCCTTTTTGTGTTGGTCTCTCTGAGAATTTCATCATTGGTCTTTTTTTTTTAGCTGCCCAGTGAACTTTCAACATTCTTCTGAGAAATCCCATCTCTGTGGCCTCTACTCGTCTTTTCCTTTGTTTGTCTACAGTCCATGATTCGCTTCCATAGGTCAGAATTGGTTCTATATAGCACCGATGAACTCTCTTTTTCACTTCTATTGACATAGATTTGTTACATAAGATATTTTTCATATAAATATTTATATATAAATGTTACTACTTTTATGATGCTTTCTGATAATAAGCTGGACTGAATGTCGCTGAAAATTTGAGTATAATGTTTCGGGACAATGAGTAAATATGAACAGAAGCCCTGGGGAAATATGAGCGATGAATGGCGAAAACATATACTGGAAGAGAAAAGTGATTATGATCGACGAGTGGGTTAATAGAAGAGTTATTGTGGAGGTCTTGTCGGTGACACTTGCACAAATAAGATGTAGAAGACAATTAAGGATGGCAAACAGGCGGATTCGCTATAAGACATTATAAAGTTAGCGCTTGAGATCAGGTCTTGACAATCGTATTTGGCGTCTAGAGCTCACAAGATGGTGGGTGACCTGAGGTGAGGGGGTGGGGGAAGAGAGAGAAAGAGACTTTTCGAGAGAAACTATATGGGGCAATCGAATCACTTAAACAGACAGCTGACTTCATGAGAGAGTCTGGAATCCTAATCTGATTGAGTCTTGATCGCAGAGAGGGATATGATCTAAAACAACTTTTGGTGATTATCTTGGATAGGATCTAACACAACCTTTGGTGATTATCTTGGATAGGATCTAACACAACCTTTGGTGATTATCTTGGATAGGATCTAACACAACCTTTGGTGATTATCTTGGATATGATCTAACACAACCTTTGGTGATTATCTTGGATAGGATCTAACACAACCTTTGGTGATTATCTTGGATAGGATCTAACACAACCTTTGGTGATTATCTTGGATAGGATCTAACACAACCTTTGGTGATTATCTTGGATAGGATCTAACACAACTTTTGGTGATTATCTTGAATAGGATCTAACACAACCTTTGGTGATTATCTGGGATAGGATCTAACACAACTTTTGGAGAAGAGTTCATGTTGGGAATAAGACTAAGTGTGACACAAATCTGCTGTCTTGTAGACAGACTGAAACTAAAGTCAAAGGGGCTGGATAGAAAACAACATATCCTGGTATATGAAACCTACAAACGTAGAGAGGAAACTTATTTTGAGTGTGAACATGAACTTACTCGAAAAGCAGGGACAGTTACAAGTAGATAAAGTTACAAATAAAGTTACTAGTAGATACAGTTACAAGTAGATAAAGTTACAAATGAAGCTACTAGTAGATACAGTTACAAGTAGATAAAGTTACAAATGAAGTTAATAGTAGATACAGTTACAAGTAGATACAGCTACAAGTAGATAAAGTAACAAATGAAGTTAATAGTAGATACAGTTACAAGTAGATACAGCTACAAGTAGATAAAGTTACAAATGAAGTTAATAGTAGATACAGTTACAAGTAGATACAGCTACAAGTAGATAAAGTTACAAGTAGATAAATTTACAAGTAGATACATTTACAAGTAGATAAAGTTACAAGTAGATAACGTTACAATTAGATAACGTTACAAGTAGATAAAGTTACAAATAAAGTTACTAGATACAGTTACAAGTAGATGCAGCTACAAGTAGATAAAGTTACAAGTAGATAAATTTACAAGTAGATAAAGTTACAAGTAGATAATGTTACACGTAGATAAAGTTACAAATAAAGTTACTAGTAGATACAGTTACAAGTAGATACAGTTACAAGTTGATAAAGTTACAAGTAGATATAATTACAAGTAGATATAGTTACAAGTAGATAAAGCAAACCTGTCGAAAAATGATGACCATACTGTGAGGCTCAGATATAAAAGTGCTAATGTAAAATGCAGCACAGTGTAATTTGCCATCATGAATATACAACATGTACTGCTCGTACGGGGAAATCCATGGATTTACATTTAGCATTGGTTAAATGATCTGAAAATAACTGTGGTATAATTAGGGGCTTTGACTGTGATTTCGCAAGGCGGATGTACTGGGTTATATATGCCAGAGGGGATGATGTAAACCACTGAGAAATAGATAGCAGCTTTCAGTTCACAGGCTTGTATGAGGACTGTCAACTTTTTGCCTTTTATTCAAATCGATGGCACGACCAGTGTAAACCAGGACTTTGAGGTCGCTATAGAAGACCGGGACCACAACATGAATGTAATGAATCTGACGATATCAGCCGGCGACCTGCACCTGATTACTGGCGTTAAGTCCAGAAACCCAGAGTTTATGAAGACCCTACTTCCATTACCGGGGGTGACGGCGTAATAGAAGTCGAATGTAAACTTTAAGAACACAAATAGCGCGCTGATAAGGGCTGTGCCATATCAAAGACTCAGGTATGGCGGAATGTTGTAAATTACGACACTGTGTAACAACTTATGTCAATTTCACGCCACTTTCATAGACTGACAAGGCAGAGAGATAATCAAAATGCTAGAGTGTGAGTTGCTGAAAAGCTGACACTCAAAAATCCCAGAAACGTTCAACTCGGAGAAACTGCCAAGAGAAACATCCTGATGCGGTCTGACAGATTAACTACCCTGACAACAAATAACGTGATACCAAGGGAAGAGGTTTTCCTGGCAGCTTCTACCAAGTTGGACTTGTCTATAGCTAGGGGTGAAGCTAAATGGAATACCTTATTCCTTCGGGCTAGAGCTTGTGGCATAGAGTTGATAATTCTTTGCCTGGGTGAAAAAGGACATTTGCCACAGGAGCAACAATACAAACACACATTTTGTTGCGAACTGGACATCCAGAGCTTAGATCGTGTGTAACTCACAAAGGTCACAGCAGAAAGAAAGCCACTAAATAATTAGTGGTCATAGCAGAAAGAAAGCCATTAAATGATTAGTGGTCACAGCAGAAAGGAAGCCAATAAATGATTAGTGGTCACAGCAGAAAGGAAGCCAATAAATGATTAGTGGTCACAGCAGAAAGAAAGCCAATAAATGATTAGTGGTCACAGTAGAAAGGAAGCCAATAAATGATTAGTGGTCACAGCAGAAAGGAAGAGACTAAATGATTAGTGGTCACATCAGAAAGGAAGCCACTGATTAGTGGTCACAACAGTAAGGAAGAGACTAAACGATTAGTGGTCACAGCAGAAAGAAAGTCACTAAATGATTAGTGGTCACAGCAGAAAGAAAGCCACTAAATAATTAGTGGTCACAGCAGAAAAGAAGCCACTAACTGACTAGTGGTCACAGTAGAAAGGAAGCCAATAAATGATTAGTGGTCACAGCAGAAAGGAAGAGACTAAATGATTAGTGGTCACATCAGAAAGGAAGCCACTAACTGATTAGTGGTCACAGCAGTAAGGAAGAGACTAAACGATTAGTGGTCACAGCAGAAAGAAAGCCACTAAATGATTAGTGGTCACAGCAGAAAGGAAGCCACTAACTGATTAGAGATCACAGCAGAAAGGAAGAGACTAAATGATTAGTGGTCACGGATGAAAGGAAGAGACTAAATGATTAGTGGTCACATCAGAAAGGAAGGCACTAACAGAGTTGTCACGGCACAAAAGAAGCCACTAACTGAGAGTTGTCACTGCAGAAAGGAAGCTACTAATTGATTAGTGGTCACAACAAAAAGGAAGCCACTAACTGAGAGTTATCGTGGTAGAAAAGAAGCCACTTACTGAGAGTTATCATGGTAGAAAAGTAGAAAAGAAACCACTAACTGAGAGTTGTCACAGAAGAAAGGAAACCCACTAACTGAGAATTATCGTGGTAGAAAAGAAGCCACTAACTGCGAGTTATCATGGTAGAAAAGTTGAAAAGAAGCCACTAACTGAGAGTTGTCACAGAAGAAAGGAAACCACTAAATGAGAGTTATCGTGGTAGAAAAGAAGCCACTAACTGAGAGTTATCATGGTAGAAAAGAAGCCACTAACTGAGAGTTATCATGGTAGAAAAGAAGCCACTAACTGAGAGTGGTCACAAGAGAAAAGAGGCCACTAACTGAGAGTTGTCACAACATAAAAGAGGCCACTAACTGAGAGTTGTCACAACAGAAAAGATGACACTAACTGAGAGTTGTTACAACAGAAAAGAGGCCACTAACTGAGAGTTGTCACCACAGAAAAGAAGCCACTAACTGAGAGTTGTCACAACAGAAAAGAAGCCACTAACTGAGAGTTGTCACAACAGAAAAGAGGCCACTAACTGAGAGTTGTCACAACAGAAAAGATTCCACTAACAGAGTGGTCACAACAGAAAAGAAGCCACTAACTGAGAGTTGTCACATCAGAAAAGAGACCACTAACTGAGAGTAGTCACAACAGAAAAGAGGCCACTAACTGAGAGTTGTCACAGTAGAAATGAAGTCACTAATTGATATTTGTCACAGAAGAAATGAAGTCACCAATTGATAGTGGTCACAGCAGAAATGAAGTCACTAATTGATAGTGGTCATAGCAGAAAATGAAGTCACTAATTGATAATGGTCACAGCAGAAATGAAGTCGCTAATTGATAGTTGTCAAGGAAGAAATGAAGTCACTAATTGATAGTGGTCACAGCAGAAATGAAGTCAAAGCAGAAATGAAGTCACAGCCATGAAAACATTGAAGATGGCAGTAGAAACAGAGGCTAACAGTAATTGCACGATACGGTCAATTCAACGAAGGATGGCCATAGACCTCACGAAGTGGAGCTTACTTTGTTGATGGCTGAAAAGAATGATTTAATGGTCCTGCGATCAAGAAATGAAGATGAAGAAAAGTTGGTAGGAAGTGGTCACAGACCGTCACAATTGGAGCTTAATCTAAACCGTCACAATATCCATACATGGTGAACAAACAAAACACAAAACTGGAGAGAGATCGAAATATAGCAAAGCTGTGCACACATTTTTAGAGCTGATTATGGAAGAGAAAGCACCAAACAGATAGAACAAGATCGAATCAATAAAAAAACTACATGAAAATAGAAAAGAATGAAGGGCCAAATAAAAAAAAAAAGAAAGGAACAAAAATGGAAACTTGGTCAACCCATGAATAAATTGGAAGAGAGAAAAGATAACGTCACGACAGAAGAAGATGGAAAACATATCTGGTAAAATTTATGGCTACAAATATGTTTAATGAAAAAATATAGCACAATCAGCAAGCTAAAAATAACGCTAAATAAGAGATATATTAAAAAAACGTGGACAATAATAAAGTAAATTACTCAATGTTTCTGAGAAATACATGATGACGTAATGCAACTGTTATAAAATACAAGACAATGTTACAAATCCACGAGAAATATTGATATCGCAAATGAAATAATAAACACTTGGAAGCCAAAATGAAAACTCCGAAATCTTTAATGTAATCATGAAGGGATGTATACCCCCAACACATATAGAAAGAAGCATTTGTAATATGAATTTTAAAAAAAGAACATTGGGAAGGGAACAATGAAGGAAAGAATAAATAAAGAATAAAAGAAACAAAGAAAGAAGGAACGAAAGAAGAACAAAATACAAACTGACAGTTTTAAACTCATAAATGTGATTGTTCTAACGGGAAAATAAAGACTTGAAAATCACAGATTTATATGATATTCAGGAAGAAAATCATTAATTACATTCCAATACATTTGATTTAGAAAACACCATCACAGGATGACCAAATAACTCGCATTTAGTGAGAAATTATGTCTCGCAATAAAAATATCTATTCTGGCTGTCTGGGTTGACATAGCATAGGAAAGCAGTTCGGAGATCTCACCCAGAACTTAAGCAGACGTGCATGGATTATGTAGTTGTGCATGTACGCGCCTACATTTGTGTGAGATATATCTCCCGAATAGATATTCCAAAGTGCAGATATTAAAAAAAAATCAGACCCACAGAACAAAATTACATAAATAAATGTATCAGGATAGTGACACCTAATTATACTCTACTGTGAATCAATGAAACTGTAGAAACATTTCGAAATAGGAAATTCCAGGTCCATCTAGAACATGCACTGTAGACTCATAAATATATTTTAAAAAAGCAAATAACAGAATACTATTATTAAATTACAGAATACAATATTTAAATTCATTTACCTGTTTTAATATTGTTCCACTTGTCTTTATTTTGCACTGAGGTGATGTATTTTTCTTTGTTGTTACCATTACTTCTGTCTTTTTGCTATTTAGGCTGAGTCCTTTATTTTTGCTTTCTTTCACTATAATGTCCAACATTTCTTGTAACTCATTTTCACTCTTAGCGATTAATACTGTATCATAAGCATACCTTAGATTGTTTATATTATGACCTCCAATTGTTATTTCAGGCATGCCCCTTATGGATCTTAAAATAATCTCACTATAAATATTAAACTAATCTGGTGACAGCACACAACCTTGTCTAACACCCTGTTTTATTTGTTGAAACATTCCCAATTCGTTTCCAGTTCTTATGGCCACTGTTTGTTGCCAGTACATGTTCTTTATTATTCTTAGATATTTGCTGTCTACGTTTATGTTTTCTAAAATGTTGATTATTTCTTGGTGCTTTACTTTGTCAAATGCCTTGGTATAATCTATAAAACTTAGATATAGATCTGTTTTCACCTCTATGGCTCTTTCTACTAAAGATCTTATGATATAAATGGCATTGCTTGTTCCTTTATATCTAACAAAACCACACTGTTCATCGCTAATTTCTGGACTGATTTTGTTTCGCACTCTTCGCATGATGATTCTTAGTAATATCTTAGTCATATGACTCATAAGGCTTATTGTACGATGATCATCGCATTCAATCGCACCCGATTTCTTTGGTAGGGCTATGAATATTGATTTGAGCATGTCGTCTGGTATATATCCGCTGTTGTAGATATCATTCAATATTTTGGTTATTATTTCTATTCAAAAATCACCCATGGCTTCAATCTCTTATTTAGTTATATTATCTGGCCCAGGAGCTTTTCCTGCTTTCATATTGCGCAAGGCGTCTTCCACTTCTTCTCTGAGTATTTCTGGTCCTTCTCCATTATCCTTAATATTTACTTCCGTTCGTTCATCATTATAAAGATCTTTAATGTAATCTGTCCATCGCTCCCTTATGTTTTCTTGATCAATCAACAGTTCTCCTTCCTTTGATGTTAGACATCCAGTTTTTGATTGCGTTTTTCTTCCTGTTAATTCCTCAATTTGTTTTTATATAGCTTTAGCATCTCCTTTTTGTTGCATTTCAATCTCTTTGCATCTCTCTTTTAGCCATGCTTCTTTTGCTTCATTGCATTTTACTACAATTTCATTATTTAATCTCTTATACTCATCTTTATTTCCTTTATTTCTTCTTCTTGTATGCATTAGCTGCAAAATGTCATCTGTCATCCACTTCTTTCTTGAATTTGTATGAATTCTTTTGATGTTTGTTGCATTGATTCTTTTAGCATTTTCCACTGTTCATCAATGCTTTGTATCTTCTCCATTGCATTGTACCGGTTCTGAATAGTGATTTTATATTTGTCTTGCAACTTCTTGTCTGATTTTAGTAAATCTAACTTTAACTTGATGTTAACTGAGGCTTGTTTTGTTGTTTTTAATTTTACTCTAAGCTTTCCCACAACTGGTACATGATCACTATTGCAATCTGCCCCTGGTCTAGTTTTCACACACACCAGACTTTTTCTAAATCTATTGCTTATCATTATATAATCAATTTGATTACGTGTGTTGTCTGCTGGGCTTTTCCATGTCCACAGACGTTTTGGATGTTGCCTAAACCAGGTGTTTCCTATCATCATGTTGTGTGTTCTTGCCTAGTCAATAAGTTTCTCACCTCTTTCATTCCTCTCGCCTAAGCCATAATGACCAACTACTTCCTCAACTCTTTCTTTCCTACTTTTGCGTTAAAATCCCATAGAACTTTGGTGTTTTCATGTGGTTTGCATTTAAGAAGTGCCTCATTTAACTCGTTGTAAAATTTATCAATTGTTTCCTCTAGACTGTCTGCTGTTGGTGCATAAACTTGTATAAGATTTATGTCTATTGGCTTTCCATTCAATTTCACTAAAAGGACTCTGTCAAATATTGGGTAAAAGCCTTTCACTGTTCTTGCTCTTTCTGCATACAAGATGATACCTAATCCTCTTTGGTGTTCAGTACCTCCAGAATAGATTATTTTATGTTTATCAGAATACATCTCCCCTGATCCGGTGTATCTCATTTCGCAAAGTCCCAGTAATTGTAAACCCATTCTTTTAATTTCTTGTATGATGTTTTCTAGTTTACCCTTCTGCATGAGTGTTCTCACATTCCAAGTACCTATCTTTAGAGTTTGTTTTATCTTTATTTTACTTACAGTAGATTGATGACGATCGGGTATCACCCGATTGTTGTCAATAACACTACTGTTTATAAAAAAAAAACCATCACCATGTCAAGAAGACAGGTATTAAAGTGAAGAATCAAAAGCCCAATCATTTTCCAGTTCAAAGAAACTAAAAAGAACACCCGAATAGAATGTGATGTTTTAATGGAATATGACTCCCTTTCCAAATAATAACACCCCCTCTCATCTCCACATTCCACACACGCCATGTGCCTCTTTAGTGCAGGTTAAAGAGCAATTCAATAACTTTCTGTATTTCGAATACATTTATGACTTGATATTTTAAATATATAATGTTGTACATTAAATACTATACATGTATTATTATAGAGATTAAAATGAACAATGATTAGTGGTTTATATTTGACTTTTCGGGTCGAAGGCGGCACATGGAGCAAAAACTCTAAACTTTCCGTGTTCGACGGTCTTTGCTATTAAGTGTCAGACTTTGTACAGGATCCGCGGTGTATCTCGTGAAACGTTTCGGTTCTGGGCTAACCTTGTTACCTCGACAAGGGAGCTGTTGCCTCTTGTTGTTGCTTTATGTTCTCTTTGTGATCTCTTTAGTATGTCTCAAGAACGGTCTCTTTTCCTTTTACCCACTGGTTCCCACTTGAGGGCTTGCTTTGAGATTCCCTTCTCTCTTCATCACATCATCTTCATCGAGTGACATCTCCGCAACGAAGGTTGGCTACCATGGAGCGCCATTTTCTCTGTCTCTTGCTTTGATGGTGCAGGTTGTCATAGGCTGGTTTGTCCATCGTTTGATGTTACTCGTCCATGTTAGTCTTGGTCTGCCTCTGCCTCTTTTACCTTGTATTTTCCCCTCCAGGATTACTTTTAGTAGGCTGTTGTGTCTTTTAATATGGCCCAAAAATAGCATTTGTCTAGTTTGAATTGTGTTTAGTAGTTCTCTTTTCATTTTTAGTTGTTTTAAGACTTCATCGTTTGTTTTCCTTTCCTTCCATCCTATTCTACCTGTTCTTCTATATATCCACATTTCAAAGGCTTCAATTCTCTGTTCTGTTTTCTTGTCTAATGTCCATGTTTTTGCACCATATAGGAATGTTGAGAAGGCATAACATTTTGCTATTCTTAGTTTTAGCCCTGGTGTTATTTGTTTTGAGGTTAGTATGTTATTCATGAATGGAGCCGCGATAGCTCAGTGGTTAGTGAACTGGACTGCAAAGGACAAGGGGTAGGGTTCGATCCCAACCGACGGCTTCCGGGTTCACCCAGCCTTAAATGGGTACCGGATTTTTTTTCTGGGAAAGTAAAGCAGCACGGGCGTAATACCGACCACATTACCCCAAAAATCATGTGCTGAAGGTCTGTAAAATATAGGGTCACTAACACCATATTTCCCTATACGCCATTTGGCGTGACGGGGGTACTTTACTTTTTACTTTTTATGTTATTCATGACATTAAAATTACTTTTTGCCATTCCTATTCTTTTGTTTATTTCAGTTGTACATTTTCCATCACTGGTTATAGTAGGTCCAATGTAGTTGTATCTTCATCGGTGGTTTGAAATAGATTAATGCAATTTTATTATTCTCTTTCGTTGGGGTGGGGGGGGGGGGGTGGAAAAGTTATTTGTATTCAAGTTAATAATAATTCGAAAACCTTTTGGAACGAATTGTGTATAAATAGCGGTGTTTCTTTAAGAGTATAGAGTAGTCAGCAGAGGAAATTCCACGTTTCTTTCACCTCTCTATCTTTCTCTCCATTCACTTCATTGGAACGTAATTACTGTACTGGTATGCGGTAATAGACAATTGTCGAAAATAGGGAATATCGGGCCTCAATGCTGTATGTACCACATTAAACATAAAATAGGAAACTATCGGGCATCAATGAATTATGTACCACATTAAAAATAAAATAGGAAACTATCGGGCCTCAATGATCTATGTACCACATTAAACATAAAATAGGAAACTATCGGGCCTCAATGATCTATGTACCACATTAAACATAAAATAGGAAACTATCGGGCCTCAATGAATTATGTACCACATTAAAAATAAAATAGGAAACTATCGGGCCTCAATGATCTATGTACCACATTAAACATAAAATAGGAAACTATCGGGCCTCAATGATCTATGTACCACATTAAACATAAAATAGGAAACTATCGGGCCTCAATGATCTATATACCACATTAAACATAAAATAGGAAACTATCGGGCCTCAATGATCTATGTACCACATTAAATATAAAATAGAAAACTATCGGGCCTCAATGATCTATGTACCACATTAAACATAAAATAGGAAACTATCGGGCCTCAATAATCTATGTACCACATTAAACATAAAATAGGAAACTATCGGGCCTCAATGATCTATGTACCACATTAAACATAAAATAGGAAACTATCGGGCCTCAATGATCTATGTACCACATTAAACATAAAATAGGAAACTATCGGGCCTCAATGATCTATGTACAACATTAAACATAAAATAGAAAACTATCGGGCCTCAATGATCTATGTACCACATTAAACATAAAATAGGAAACTATCGGGCCTCAATGATCTATGTACCACATTAAACATTAAAATAGGAAACTATCGGGCCTCAATAATCTATGTACCACATTAAACATAAAATAGGGAACTATCGGGCCTCAATGATCTATGTACCACATTAAACATAAAATAGGAAACTATCGGGCCTCAATGATCTATGTACAACATTAAACATAAAATAGAAAACTATCGGGCCTCAATGATCTATGTACCACATTAAACATAAAATAGAAAACTATCGGGCCTCAATGATCTATGTACCACATTAAACATAAAATATGAAACTATCGGGCCTCAATGATCTATATACCACATTACAAATAAAATAGACAGACCTCAACAGAATATGTTGTCTATTATTGTTGTGTTCACCTAAGCAGTTGAACGTGAGTGTCAATAGAAATGACCAGCTAGCAATTAGTGCTGGTATGAAAGTTTATAATTCTATAAGCAAGAGCATAACAACGAGTAAAATGTATGGTTGAAACATGACCTTATATTAAAGGACCCCATAACAACGATATAACGGTGCAGCCTCATAAAAAGCCTTATTCAAGAACACAAACAATGCAAACGTTCAAGAAAAGCAAACAGAGAAAGCAAACAAAAAAAGTAAACAAAAAATGCTAAGATATAACTATAACATAAAAATAATAAAATAATAAAGGTGAAAAAGGAGCGCATAGCTGCGTCACCATTTAGTCCGGGACGAAAAGTGTTCCCTAACCATGCATGTTTTTTTTTTTTTTTTTTTTTTTTGTGCAAATCACCATACCTGTAATTTTATAAACCCTACACTACACGCCCACCTTCCAACACACATACACGTAAAAAACACACACACATTCACACTGCTTTTGTCTCATTGTATTCTCGATACTCAGAGCTGTTATGACGCACTTGGTGCGACTAAATCTTCTACAACAAAGATCGTTTGCTGACAGATACAGTCGACGGCTGAGACAGACATTGGTACCGTATATAAATAATTATGGTTGCAGAATAAGATGGATGGTGGAAGGACGTGCACATATGGAGATTGGTGAGATTATGAAGGAAAATGGGATCTGGTCCAATCGTATGTTCTCAGAAAAAAAAATGAGTCTACAGTTAACACCGGGCAGGAACAATCGGTCAAGCACGCGTCGAGAGATGCTGGGACGACTGGTGGGCCGGATGTGAGAATGCTCTGATATAAAACTAATTTCTTGGATAAACAGACAGACATAAGATACACATAGACAGACAGATAAGTGAGTAATCAAGCAGACAGACAGACATAAGATACACTAGACAAATAAGTGAGTAGTCAAGCAGATAGACAGACATAAGATACACATAGACAAATAAGTGAGTAGTCAAGCAGACACACAGACATAAGATACACACAGACAGACAAATAAGTGAGTAGTCAAGCAGACAGACAGACATAAGATACACATAGACAAATAAGTGAGTAATCAGGCAGACAGACAAACATAAGATACACATAGACAAATAAGTGAGTAGTCAAGCAGACAGACAGACATAAGATACACATAGACAGACAAATAAGTGAGTAATCAGGCAGACAGACAGACATAAGATACACATAGACCCAACAAGTTACATGAACTGTCATTGTGCACACTGTTGGTCTAGTGAGAAGAACTCGGCACCCGATGGAGGCTGGCCCTGAGTAAAGTGAGATCGATCATTATAAAAACAAATCACATTCTTTACAATCTGGAGGTAACTTTAGTCTTTTTTTTCATCAAAGGGTAGCTAATCTTCTATGTTTTTATGCCCACTTAACTGATGAAGTCTTTGGCTATTTCTTTCCTATTGAGCTCATTGTTTTGTGGCTTTTTAAAATTAAAAATAATATTATCCACTATTTTGTTTAGCTACCTCAGGAAATCATATTCTTCAAGGTGGAGACGTTGCTACGTAACTTTTATAGAGTCTGGCATAGTTTGTATAATAGAACGAACACAAATATCTACCTTTGTGGTAGAAACAGTAAACTAACATGTCCTCTAGGACTATCTACTTCACGAGAGGTACTGAGTGATGATATACGACCCCTCAGAGAATCAGACTTTATAATAGCAAGAGAAGTCTTATACAAAATATCCATTTACGACAGAAATAGAAATGTTTGTAAAAAGAGGACCACAAGGAAAGTCTTATAGAGGCCAACACAAAAAGGGAGCTCATAAGAAACATCAGAAAGAAACAATCAACATTTTTCGGGCACATCATGAGAAGAGGAAAGTTGGAATACTTGGTTATACCGGGCAAAATAAAAGGAAAGAGAGATCGCAGACGACAAAGAGAAAATACTGGATACATTGGTGTCATGGCATGGAAATCAGTCAACAACAGAATTGATCCTAAGTACTGTGGGTAGAAGAAATTGGAGGGACATGATCGTCTACGCCCAACCTTTATGACACATGATGATGATCATGATGTAAAAAGAATTAAGAAAACAATTAAACACAATAAAGTTATTTTATCGACACGATAGGATAACATGAGCTCATTTCTTCATCATTGCTTGCTTGTCCGATTCCTAAATAATTCTCGTGTGAAACTTTGGGGTTCAATATAATGGAATTTTACAATTTTTCTCTCCAATTCTTTTCGTGTGTGTGTGTGTGTGCCCGTTTCTGAGCTTGTTCACGTTTGAATGTTTCCATATCCAGGCTTTTATGTCATTAAATTCATTTTCCATTTGTTTATCTCTACGTCTTACAGCTTTGGTTGTTCCTTTTATGGTGATTCTGTCCATGTCGTTAGATCTCATGACATTCCACTAATATGCATACTTTATTACTTGTACCAGCTCATCAAGCTGTCATAATTTATTACTTGTACCAGCTCATCAAGCTGTCATAATTTATTACTTGTACCAGCTCATCAAGCTGTCATACTTTATTACTTGTACCAGCTCATCAAGCTGTCATAATTTATTACTTGTACCAGCTCATCAAGCTGTCATAATTTATTACTTGTACCAGCTCATCAAGCTGTCATAATTTATTACTTGTACCAGCTCTTCAAGCTGTCATAATTTATTACTTGTACCAGCTCATCAAGCTGTCATAATTTATTACTTGTACCAGCTCATCAAGCTGTCATAATTTATTACTTGTACCAGCTCATCAAGCTGTCATAATTTATTACTTGTACCAGCTCATCAAGCTGTCATAATTTATTACTTGTACCAGCTCATCAAGCTGTCATAATTTATTACTTGTACCAGCTCATCAAGCTGTCATAATTTATTACTTGTACCAGCTCTTCAAGCTGTCATAATTTATTACTTGTACCAGCTCATCAAACTGTCATAATTTATTACTTGTACCAGCTCTTCAAGCTGTCATAATTTATTACTTGTACCAGCTCTTCAAGCTGTCATAATTTATTACTTGTACCAGCTCTTCAAGCTGTCATAATTTATTACTTGTACCAGCTCATCAAACTGTCATAATTTATTACTTGTACCAGCTCATCAAGCTGTCATAATTTATTACTTGTACCAGCTCTTCAAGCTGTCATAATTTATTACTTGTACCAACTCTACATACTGGCATATGTTATCAGTGATGATTTTACTAACTTTTTTAAATGTTAATGTCTGTCTGTGCGATACTGACAATTTTACAATAAAATGTTACCATTGTCTGTCTGTACTTGTCCAAATTCTGTTACGAACGATGTTTCGCAGGAGTACAGCAAGATTGATAATACAAGTACTCGCAGTAATCTAAGATTGTACTTTAGGTTGCTTGATTGACTTGCCAAATTCTTGACAACCTTGTAAATGCCGTGGTTGTCTAATTCTCGTTTGATCTCAAGTTTGGAACAATCTTTACCGATAATGAATCATTGCTATTTATGTTAGCCTTGATGTGTTAATCGTCGGATTATCCTCACCAAACATCCAACAATTAATAACCTTTTGAACTATTGCACATGTTCTATATATTGCGCATAAGGCATGACACATACCAATTACCGTTTATTTACGGAATAACAAACAACGAAATGCTGGATCGTGCTGAGGTAACAAGTCTGTTCACCATATTCCACAAATGCTGTCTAAGATGTCTAGGTTATCTGTGCCGAATTTCAGGATGACTGAATTCCCAACATAAACATCGCATATGGAGAGACAGCCATCAGTAAAAGACACAAATGAAGAGACCATTCTTCGCTACAAAGATATTTGTAAATATGACATAAAGATTTTTGTGACAGAGGAGCCAGCTGAAGTCAGACCCAGTTGGAGACATACAGTAGGAGCTGAACTAAAAGCAGACAAACTAAACTTCAAATGGGGTTTAAAGTTGCGTATACAATTTGTTTCTAAATAAAACACGTCACATTATATATCAAGTTACAGATAAAATGTTGAGAACAAGTGAAAGAGTGTTGGAACATGAAAAAGAGAGCTGCAAAACAGGAAAAAAGAGTGTTACAGAGTATGATAAATAATGAAAGAACACAATATTTGAACACACGTCCAACACGTTCAATCACCAGAAATCTTGTTAACAGTAGAGGATATTTTTTGTAAATAGCAACGTCAGCATTGTCTCATGTTTTCCTATATATTAAAGCTGTAACCACCACATAATTTAAAAAAAAAACAAATATTATTCACTATCTTGTTTTTTCCATCGGCAGCTTTACTGCAGCTCCGTATAAATTAAAACCAACGCTGAGAATGAGAGTCAGAATGAGAGCCAACAGAAGCAAGTCCAAGCATCCATCACCACTGAAACTACTTTCCTCCTGTCCACATCCCTTCTCTGAACATTTTCAAATGTGACATTTCTTACCTGGAAGCCGTCGTACGCCCAAGATCCGAGAATTAAGGAGCACAACTGATCATCAAAGGGAAAGAAAGTGATATCCATCTTACATGAACTGCGCATGCGTACAATGGGAGGCCAGAAGACATTTCCGTCATTTCCAACCATGGCCAGACTCTTCATGTAACCTTTATTGTGGTTGTCAACACTGCAAATCACAGAAACACATTTGTGGTTGTCAACACTGCAAATCACAGAAACACATTTGTGGTTGTCAACACTGCAAATCACAGAAACACATATGTGGTTGTCAACATTGCAAATCACAGAAACACATTTGATTAACAGATTAATACATTTGTAAAGTACAAATAAATAATTGGGAGGTTAACGCAATTATTGAACAATCAAAGTGTAGACTGTGCTTAAAGATCTTCAGTAAGAGTAGAGTAGTAGTATGAGATTAAGTAGTTTAAAAACACGTGTATAATTTATGATAAAATAAGACTACTCCGAAAGATGGTTATTTCATTCAATTTATTAATGGCATTTGAGGTCCAATATCACCTATAAAACAGGTTGAACGGACCTCTTCAAGAAGCAGTCTATTCTACATCCCAGATCATCTTCATTGCGCAATGGAAAACTCTATGGTGCTCAGATCCCCTCCTCAGCATATTCCCCAATATGAAGCACTCGCGCCACGCACTAGTGAACGTACTAAAGATGGTTACAGCTCAGATGCTTGACCTCCATTGCACCAGCGAAGACCTGGACGTTAACCTCCTTAGTCGTCTCCTATAACACGATTAGCAGGTGATAGTGGTTCTAATCTCTTCTCCCCAGTAGCCAGATGGGCCAATCTGACGTCACATGTTTGAAGACAGACCAGAGTTATCATTAGGCGGGTCACACTGACTTTCTTGATTTCTCGAATGATGTAAGGGAGGTTGGAGCTTGTTCATCCTACGGGTTCTACAATATCGTTTTTTTTTTAAAATGTGCCCCCTGGTAGAAAATATTGGTCAAGAAAAGTGGAGAATTTCAATGCATTGTTAAAAACGATAGTTTCAAACCTGTCTTTATTGCAGTAAGTGTTAATTGTAATTCAAAGAACGTTAGGCAACAATGAACATGGAGTTAGATAGGGTCCTGCTATATAAGTCGTTAAAAAAAGAAACCGCCTCGCCTCAAGTATGCGTGTAGAGAATATGATTTTACTGTCTGTATTTTAATGGCTTCTACCACAATTTTGGACATAGTGTTCAGCATTACGTCAAATCTTTGTTTTCTTCCTAGGAAAGTATCCAGTGTCCATTTGGAGCTGGATGAACCCTCAATGACAGTCGGTCGGGGGATCGAATTCAACTTCATATTGTCAATACACAAGTTCGCTAACCGCGGTCACTCTACAGTGGTTGTTCAGTTATTTTTAATGTGACATAATTAAATAATACGAATGTAGCAACAATAACCAACGTTTGATGTGTCTTTTAATCGTGCAATATTTCAACAAAAGTGTAACTTTTAACTTGATATATTTGACTATGTTAAATTATATATACATATATATTACCCGACCTATCAAATCCCATGTGCAACAACATGTTTCTGGTTTTAGTGGCGCCTGATCTCAGTGCGCAAGAGGTAAGTGCCTAGTTCTACTGGAAGTGGAGTACGAAAAAACATTTCCATGCTAAATTTGAAAATGCACACACAATAATTTACTGTCGAGAAATGACAGCAGATCGAACGCCGCTGTTCTGCACAAAAATAAGACTAATAAAACTAAGAGAGTCACGTAAAGGTTCCCTCCACGTCATGCAGTAATGAGTAATGTGGTGTTAGTGACACACTTTTTTCAAGATCAGCATTACACCTTTAAATGATGTGGCCGTTATCACGCAAGGCCGTATTACTTCTCTGGAAAATTATCTATATTATAGTACACATTTTTAGGGGCTGGATAAAGCCCGGGATCCTCGTTGGTTCGAAGAATTTGGCCACTTCTGGAAATTGAACACCGACCCTTCTGATCAGGAACTAGGGAACTAACAACTGAATCTCAGTGTCTCACAATAAAACTTGAACAATCCTCAAATATTAACTTCCCAACATTATTTGGCTACATTGGACATCACTATCTGACTTACGTGTGTACCACTTGTGGTCCAAATTACACATTTTCAAAATACAAACATTTAAAGAGCAAATGCTATAATACATGAAAATACTGTCAACGGGATATAAGGAGTTACGAGATGTAATCATGTTTGAACACAAGAATGGGGCAGGTTTGATAATAACCCCAAAGAGATATGTAGAATGAAATAACATTGGAAGATGTGAAACTTGTAGACTGTATTGACTGGGGTGAAGATTGGCGTTACCAAAACAACGATATTCTCGTCGAATGAGAGAAATTATCAACCAACACTCAAATGATACAGCTAATGGCTGCAGGCTGATGAACATTTTAAAGAGACAATCGGAGCACCGATGGACGTGTCAAAGCGCAGTTATAATGATCCCAGTATAACATGGCATGGCATGGCATGACATGACATGGCACGACTTGACACGACTTGAAACGACACGGCACGGCACGACACGACACGACATAACATAACCTATGAATCGTCAAGAATGTTCGTCCAGAGTTAAAATAGTTTTAGGAAAAAAAAACCAGTCTTCATGGCATTATCTCTATCTATTATTTCTTATTTCTGTAATAAAAGGAGGTTGTGGCTGGAGGGAGGAGGGGGGAGTGGAGAGAGACTTACAAGACCGGAGAATAAAGGCCGCTTGTAAAAACAAAGTTACCAGACTAACGATTTTGTGGACTAATCCGTTAGTCTGGTCAATTCTAATTTAGGAAATAAGGTTTTTCTTCTTCTTCTTTTTTGGTGCAAAATCAGTCCATCTAGTGAGATCAAGCTATAATGTAATGTTATACACTATGTTAGGACCATCATTACCGCACTTCAGACACATCCATAGGTGCTTAGGACCATCATTACCGCACTTCAGACACATCCATAGGTGCTTAGGACCATCATTACCGCACTTCAGACACATCCATAGGTGCTTAGGACCATCATTACCGCACTTCGGACACATCCATAGGTGCTTAGGACCATCATTACCGCACTTCAGACACATCCATAGGTCCTTAGGACCATCATTACCGCACTTCGGACACATCCATAGGTCCTTAGGACCATCATTACCGCACTTCAGACACATCCATAGGTGCTCAAATGTTATCTTCGAAACAATGAGAACCTCCAGGGAGACCCATGACCTACGTGAACGAACTCCCATACACTGCATGGGATTCATACAATCTCCGGGTGCGTTGCTGGTTAGATATCACAGCAAGAAATCTAACCTAACATCGTCTATAGAGTTGTATTGTATCATCGTGTCAGATCTGATTGGTAATAACGGGAAAGCGCAAGTGATGCTATTCAACAAACACTGGTTGCGCTACTGAGATAAATGGGAGACTGATTGGTCTCGAGGCAAGACGCCGGCCCCAGGAGAAGAGAGGTTGTGGGTTCAAATCCCGGCTGCACCAGTTGGGATTTTTATTTGTGATTTCTCTCTGCAGCAACCACACCCTGGTCTCAGCAGCGAGGCCCGGCTTGAAACGTCAATTACTCATCGACGGAAAAAATATGAGTATCTTCGAAGACGGAGTTATCTGACTGTGCGGCGAGGGACCCCTGTGCACACGGCTGCTAGAGAAGAACGGATTAACACGCAAAATTCAGTTCCTAGTCTCTAGTGGCTTCGCCAGAGGTGAAACCTGACGCAAACAAAACTATGAAACTAACTTAGGAAAGATCCGTAATTAACAAGAACATAATGCAATAGGACATTTTGGCTACAGACGTACGGTAGCTTGTCAGTCGAGAACTTCACATCTTTAACTAGGAATAGGAAAGGTCATGGATGCTTGTTGTTTAGTTGTTTATCTGTGAGTGACTGCGTTAATGAGTGTGTGATTCAGTGATTGATAAAGAGTGTGATTCAGTGATAAATAATGAGCGTGATTTAGTGGTAAATAGTAAATGTACTTTAGTGATAAATAATAAGTGTGATTCAGTGATAAATAGTGAGTGCGACTCAGTGAAAGATAATGAGTGTGTTTTTGTGTGATAAATAATGAGTGTGTGATTTAGTGATAAATAATGAGTGTGTGATTTAGTGATAAATAATGAGTGTGTGATTTAGTGATAAATAATGAGTGTGTGATTTAGTGATAAATAATGAGTGTGAGATTTTGTGATAAATAATGAGTGTGTGATTTTGTGATAAATAATGAATGTGTGATTTAGTGATAAATAATGAGTGTGTGATTTAGTGACAAATAATGAGTGTGCGATTTAGTGATAAATAATAAGTATGCGATTGAATAATATATTTTCTCTAAAAATTATAATAATAAAACTAATTATAATTGTTAGCTTATTTACAACTGGACACTCTTCAATCTATCCAGATAAAATAATAGGTACATGACTTGATGAGTTAGAAAAAAGTAATAACGGCAAAGAGTAACACCACCCACCTCCAGCCTTTCAATTATTCTGACCTATTAAAATTTAAACATTTCACATCTTAACGACATTATATAATACAAGAGCAATTTTAATTATAATTGTTCACACGAGACCTTAAATATTCAAAAGAAATTAAATTTAAATTGTTTAAAAGAGATCATAAATGTTCACAAGAGACCATAACTGCTCACAAGGAACCATTATTGTTCTCAAGAAAGCATAAATGTTCTCATGGAACCATACATGCTCACAAAGAACCATTATTGTTCTCAAGAAAACATAAATGTTTTCATGGAACCATACATGCTCACAAGGAACCATCATTGTTCTCAAGAAAACATAAATGTTCTCATAGAACCATACATGCTCACAAGGAAACAACATTGTTCTCAAGAAAACATAAATGTTCTCATGGAACCATACATGCTCACAAGGAACCATCATTGTTCTCAAGAAAGCATAAATGTTCTCATGGAACCATACATGCTCACAAAGAACCATTATTGTTCTCAAGAAAACATAAATGTTCTCATGGAACCATACATGCTCACAAAGAACCATTATTGTTCTCAAGAAAACATAAATGTTCTCATGGGACCATACATGCTCACAAGGAACCATTATTGTTCAGGCCTTAACCTCGATAACTCAAACATGCATCCGCATACAGAGGAATGGAAACAGTTGGTTTAAGCAATCAATGTTGCCCCAACGATACTCATTGGTTATTATTGGTTATTGGTTATGGAAGGCCTCGGTATCACAGCAAACGAATTAAAATCCATAATTAAATCATTTAATAAGGAAGGAAGAAGGAAACACCATAATTATGGTTACCATATGTTATGTTATTTCGTATGTCAGGTCGGGTAATTTTACCTGCTACTGTATGCAGTAAATAGTACAACCTGTGGCTGCCCTGCTGCCTTGCAGGTAAGCTCGGGAGAGTAAAAGGCTAAGGGAGGGTAACCCGAAGTAAAACAACCCCACTGCTTGTGGGTGAGACTTCTTAGTCAAGGGCTAGCGGAGCCAACCGTAAACAAACCGACGGAAGGCAACAGAAAACCACCGTCGTAACTTCTTTATGTAATCATGAATCGCCACAAAATGTATGTGAATCATGGACAATAGGACAATTGACAAGCAAATCACTGGAGTCTGTAGAAATGTGGTTTTACAGAAGAATGTTGAGAATATCATGGACAGCTAAGAAGAGAAATGAACGTGTTCTGAAAGAGGTCAACGCAAAAAGAGAGCTAATTTCCAATATTAGGAAGAGACAATCATCATTTTTGGCCATGTAATGAGAAGAGAACAACTGGAGTATATTGTACCAACAGGAAATATTGAGAGATGAAGAGATAGAGGGAAGCAAAGAGAAAAAATACCACACAACTTAAGATAATGGCTTGGCAGAAGGTCAACATCAGAAATGATAAATAACTGTCGAGATCGAAAGTTGTGGAGAGACATGATCACCTATGTCAGCAGGCCTAGATGATGATGTTATTTCATCTTAGTTTCTAAATCTATAACATAATACATGAGAACAATAATAATAAAAAAAACAACTGATCGAAATTATTGCATAAAAATCCACATCTAAAACAATATTAGATATATCTGTCATTGATCGTGTTTCGTGTAGCTTTCAGGTCCATCATAAAACCACGGGAAAGAAACCAATATTCTATAGAACAAAAGTAAACAATACGATAATCTCATTGTGGTAAAATCGATATATTCGATATGGGCTTCCTTTCAGTTGAAAGAACATTCATACAGAAAAAAACTGTTACCAGAGTCATTCAGAGACGGGTAATTGTATTTCGTAGTCAACATTAATAGCCACCCTATGGCAAGTGGTTGTGGCTCTAGCTTCTGAGTAATGACTCCATCAGTAGCTTCCCCTCAGTTTGGAATTTAAGTGGATCTTCATTATGGTCACAATCCTGGTGCGAATTAATTATAACAATTTGTGATTTGTTCTCCTTTTCTTTGGTTATTATATTTCTTTGGTTATTATATTTCTTTGGTTATTACGTTTCTTTGGTTATTATATTTCTTTGGTTATTATGTTTCTTTGGTTATTATGTTTCTTTGGTTATTATATTTCTTTAGTTATTATATTTCTTTGGTTATTATATTTCTTTTGTTATTATGTTTCTTTGGTTATTATATTTCTTTGGTTATTATGTTTCGTTGGTTATTATGTTTCTTTAGTTATTATATTTCTTTGGTTATTATGTTTCTTTGGTTATTATGTTGCTTTGGTTATTATGTTTCTTTGGTTATTATGTTTCTTTGGTTATTATATTTCTTGGTTATTATGTTTCTTTGGTTATTATGTTTCTTTGGTTATTATATTTCTTTGGTTATTATGTTGCTTTGGTTATTATGTTTCTTTGGTTATTATATTTCTTTGGTTATTATATTTCTTTGGTTATTATGTTTCTTTGGTTATTATGTTTCTTTGGTTATTATGTTTCTTTGCTGGAAAGCTGCGATATAGTATAAAGTTTAACTATGGGCGAACGTCCCTTAACTGTTTACAAGTATGTGCTCTATCAACATTTTCACGTTGCCTAGCGTGTCTATTTAATTTAATCCATGATTTCCCATGTTTTTATTAGAATCTCAATTTATACATCAATTTTAAAGTGATAGAATGGGGCTATTCACAATTTGAGATTAGATAATTCATTTCCGAAGGCAAAAAATATTTCTGGAGCGATAAATTTCGTTAATTTGGCAAGATTACGGCAAATTAAATAATTGATGGAAGCTAATTGACGAATGAGTGCATTGGTGTTGTGGTCAGGGCATTCCCTAGTGACCTGAAGGTTCTGGATTCAGATGAGCCATATTTTTTTCCCGATCTATAAGACTTTTTGGGATGCAACAATCATCTCGAAATGGGTACCAGAGTTGCTCGCTGGGAAGGGAGAGATGACTCCCCACGTCATGAAGCGGAATAGTAGTACAATGACGTCATTAACACACTTCATTACCGAATGGCAATTACTATATGACTACGTGTTACCCTGAATGACGAATAAAACAATTAGTCTAAAAGATAACTCCTGTTATAAAACACTCTTTATTGGCTTTTGGAAAGAGTAGCAGCAGGGATTATGGGAATGTACTAACTACAGTGATACTTCCTTAAAGTAAATAACCAGCCGACAAGGTAAACTCACCAATAAAATACAATTATTATTTACTAGTTGCATATCGTAGATTTCACCCACAGAAAACAACAGTTAAAATAGACTACAGTTGAGACAGTGAACAAATAATCAAAATGATCCAGTGCAATGCTTACCGCCACGAGCGATCATAATCCTCTAGGTGTCCTTGATGCTGGTGTTCCTAATAGGTTATCTAGTATTTTCGTCGATGTCTTTCTCTGTTTTTATTTCCTAATCTTTCTATACTGCCGTCAGTCTTTTATTACTCATTTATATTTTTCCGCTTGTTTTCTTGTTCTATAAATTTATGCTTAAAGTATGTTTTTGGCAGGTTCAAATAGCAACAAAATATTCAGCAGACATGAGCAGAGAAGGACATTTAGACTCAGAACAGGTCACTGTGACCTCAGAGCACATTTACACAAGAAAGGACTCAGTGACTTTGAATCATGTGACTGCGGAGCATCCAAACTCCGGAGTATGCTCTGAATGACTACAGGATTGCAGCACTAACACTATAAGAACACAAATATGGCCCACAGAAACAACCCTACATGACAAGTTATGGGGAATCGATGAAGATCTCAAACGTACCATCTTGTTCGTGACCCATGTTGGTCTTAATGTCTAAACACATAGCCATAGGTGAACAGTGAAGAAGAAGAAATGTTTAAATTCTACGCCCCCACCCACCCACCCGCCCGCCCGCCCGTCCGTCCGTCCGTCCGTCCGTCCGTCCGTCCATCCATCCATCCATCCATCCATCCATCCATCGTTCTTTCGAGCCGAGTACGGCACACAGGGCAGAACCAATCTCAAAAACAGAAACCTTGCGTGCCAAAATGGCACATATTGCAGAGATCACTGATTCTAAAATCTATGGCTCTGTTTCCATAACAATACTTTTAACAATGACAGCTTGTCAAGCCATTGATCAATCTCCTTAGTCGCCTCTTACGACATGCTTGGAAGGTCACAGTGTCACTATTCTTTACTCATAATGAGGCCCCGCTAACACACAGGACACACAGGAATGTTTAAATTAAGTGACATCATTAATGAATGATACTAGGTGCATTCAGAATTTGCAGAAAGTATGTAATTATATAAATATATTGCGAGCTACGGATAATTTGCCAATTTTATTTTGTTATTCAAAGAAAGAATAACACAACCGTTATTTCTCTTTATGATGTTCTGTCAGCGGAAGATAAGGCAGAGACAAGCCAGTCAAAGGCAGTTAAGAGGATGACAGTGGGCAAGCTAATTACAAAAGCATGTTTTGGAAAGAATTTTACAAATATAGAGAGAGACTTTAGATGTCCCAAGGAAGCAATGACCCCATTAAATAGCAACTACGTAACATAAAGGAGCTGCTACACGGTATAGAGGTGCTGCTACACGACATAGTGGTGCTGATACACGACATAGAGGTGCTGCTGCACGACGTTGAGGTGCTGCTACACGGTATAGAGGTGCTGCTATACGGTATAGAGATGCTGCAACACGACATAGAGATGGCGCTACACGACATAGAGGTGCTGCTACACGACGTTGAGGTGCTGCAACACGACATAGTGATGCTGATACACGACATAGAGGTGCTGCTACACGAGGTAGAGGTGCTGATACACGACATAGAGGTGCTGATACACGACATAGAGGTGCTGATACACGACATAGAGGTGCTGCTACACGACAAAGAGGTGCTGCTACACGACGTAGAGGTGCTGCTGTAATAGAGTATAGCTAGTGAGAGCATGGGGTCAGGTAACTTAGTTGTTACCCGCTTCTCAAATGACAATAGCAGTAACAAATGGTAGCGATCATCAGTGTTAAGACATAAAATTTAAGTATGGAAAATTTCCAGCCAGAAATAGAAGTTCACATAGGGGGGTAGTGGATACACAGAAAGTGAGAAGAAGGAAATGTCCAGAACTACTGGACGACACATAATAGTTTAGGTCCATGGAAATTTCCACAACAGCAGGTTGGGGAAACAACAATACGTGCATGATTTGACTGCATGACTTTACTGTCCGGTAAACAGCTACCAGGACGGGTCAAGTCATGAAGATGATGGTCACAAATAGTTTGTTTTGACAAATTTTAGACTGAAGTCATGGAACGGTCAAGTCGTGGACATAAGTTGAACTTTGAGTCACAGTTCGGAAATAGAAATTTGGCGGTGGAATTGTTGTAGTGAGAATTGATTGGCTAAAAGGGTCGCAAGTGGTCACTTTGCGACGGTTTGATTGGCTGAAGATATGTCACACAAAGTGTCACAAGTGTGAGCTTGGAGTATTTAAACTTCAACACTATAGATTTGAGACAGTCAGGATTAAATTAGTCAGGAATAAATAAATTAGAGAGTGAGAGACTAGACGAAGTCAGAATGTAGACTAAGTAAGCTTAGTCCGGATTCGGCCGAACTGCCGAAGGCAGTTAGTAGAAGTTATGTTAAGAGTTAGTCAGGAAAGAGAAGTATACAGTTAGGAAATTAGACACACAGTTAGAAAAGTTAAGATTAGAAAGTTGAGCCAGTTAGATAGGAAGTTAGAATTTTCAAGTTGTAGTTCAAGTCAGTTGAGAAGTTATTAAGCAAGTTGATAGAGAGTAGTGAGTATAGCAATGAAAATATGAACTTTAGTGTTGTGAAAGTGCTTAAGAGTGTTTCAAGTTGTTTCACATTCTTCATGAACGTAACTTGAATAATGTTGTATGCAAGATATGCACTTACGGACATTCAAATAGTCACCGACAATAGTCTCTTGAATGTCCCGAATTAATTAACAGTAATTTAAGATAAGTGCATCCACCACTAGTCGATCATTGTGCCTAGAGATCAATAAACTGATTATGATTTTTATAATGAAAGAAAACGAGTTTGTCATGAATTACCTGTTGTGATCAACTAAAATAAATGTGATGTCCTGTCAAGAGAGTAGAAAGATAATATAAAGAATTAACATTACAGTCCTATAACACTGCTACATGACATAGAGGTGCTGCTACACGACGTAGAGGTGCTGTTACATAACTTAAAGGTGCTGAAACACGACATAGAGGTGCTGCTACATAACAGAGGTGCTGCTACATATCAGAGGTGCTGCAACACGGTATAGAGGTGCTGCTACATATCAGAGGCGCTGCTACACGGTATAGAGGTGTTGCTACATAACAGAGGTGATGCTATATAACAGAGGTGCTGCTACATAACAGAAGTGCTGCTACATAACAAAGGTGCTGCTATATAACTGAGGTGCTGCTACATAACAGAGGTGCTGCTACATGGTATAGATGTGCTACAAAACGACATAGAGGTGCTGCTACATAACAGAGGTCCTGCTACATAACAGAGGTGCTGCAACACGACTTAGAGGTGCTGCTACACAACAGAGGTGCTGCTACACGGTTTAGAGGTGCTGCTACATAACGGAGGTGCTGCTACATAACAGAGGTGCTGCTACACGGTATAGAGGGGCTGCTACACGGTATAGAGGTGCTGCTACATAACAAAGGTGCTGTTAAATAACAGAGGTGCTACTACATAACAGAGGTGTTGATACATAACAGAGGTGCTGCTAAATAACAGAGGTGCTGCTACATAACAGAGGTGCTGCTACATAACAGAGGTGCTGCTACATAACAGAGGTGTTGATACATAACAGAGGTGCTGCTAAATAACAGAGGTGCTACTACATAACAGAGGTGTTGATACATAACAGAGGTGCTGCTACACGGTATAGAGGTGCTGCTATATAACAGAGGTGCTGC
Source organism: Megaustenia siamemsis (assembly GCA_032433765.1). Lineage (NCBI taxonomy): Eukaryota > Metazoa > Mollusca > Gastropoda > Stylommatophora > Ariophantidae > Megaustenia > Megaustenia siamemsis. The sequence continues at coordinate 103,365,152 of JAVIAB010000092.1, forward strand.
TACACGGTATAGAGGTGCTGCTACATAACAGAGGTGCTGCTACATAACAGAGGTGCTGCTACATAACAGAGGTTCTGCTACATAACAGAGGTGCTGCTACACGGTATAGAGGTGCTGCTACATAACAGAGGTGCAGCTACGCGGTATAGAGGTGCTGCTACACGGTATAGAGGTGCTGCTACACGACATAGAGGTGCTGTAACACGACATAGAGGTGCTGCTACACGACACTGTGATGCTGCTACACGACATAGAGATGCTGGAACCCGACATAGTGATGCTGCTACACGGTATAAAGGTGCTGCTACACGACACACAGAGGTGCTTCTACACGACATAGAGGTGCTGCAACACGACATAGAGGTGCTGCAACACGACACACAGAGGTGCTTCTACACGACATAGAGGTGCTGCAACACGACATAGTGATGCTGCTACACGACACACAGAGGTGCCTCTACACGACATAGGGGTGCTGCAACACGACATAGTGATGCTGCTACACGGTATAAAGGTGCTGCTACACGACACACAGAGGTGCTTCTACACGACATAGAGGTGCTGCAACACGACATAGAGGTGCTGCTACATGACATAGAGGTGCTGCAACACGACATAGTGATGCTGCTCCACGGTATAAAGGTGCTGCTACACGACACACAGAGGTGCTGCTACATGACACTGAGACGCTGCTACACGACATAGAACGGCCGTTTACACGGCATGGAACGGTTGCTCCGCGACGTAGGGAACATGCTAAACGACACAGAGAATGTGTTCCAAGGCATATAACGGCTGTTTCACGGAATAGAACTATCGCAACATAGCACAGAACAGCCCTAACGTTGCACGGAACAGCCACTAGACAGCACCGCAACACAGAACAGAGCAGCCATAACACAGCACGGAACAGCCACAACACAGCATGGAGCAACCGCAACACATCATAGAAGAGCTCCTACAACTTTAGCATATTCGTTTATACAATAATATCAACAAAACTGACTTTTAAAATTAACACTTTAATGTTCTATAATATGGTTATCCTCTTTTTTTTTTTTTTGAAGAGAAAATTCCCTCCCCCACTCCGAACCTCTATTTTCGAAAAAAAAAAACTATTCACAGGTTGTTTTTTTTTTTTATTCGGGCTAGAGTATACAATGAAATAAAAAGAAGGTGCGATTAGAAAATACATTATGATTGTAGCACATGAAGCAGGTGTTATAGAAAGTGACATATCTGTATTTGAGAATAAAATTGAAGTTAAAGTTGGAAGAAGAAAAAAGATGCAAGAGATAGGAAGCGTGTTTCCTGGACATAAAATTGCCTTGTTCATTCTGTAGTGTTCCCTGTCTTTCCAATATTAACACAAATTAGTTTGAGTCATGATATTTTCAAATTATCGGACATCTATCACCACTGTTGTCAAGCAAGAAAATAACTGTAAAGTCACCTTTGTCTACGTCCCAGGATATGCGGGAGTAAGGGGAAATAAAAGAGGGGAAATAAAAGAGCGGAAATAAAAGAGTCAACCGGCTAGCTGCGCTATTGTTAAGGACGGTCAACCACTGTATCGGGCGGACATCATCAATGCCCTCTGGGAAGTGCGAAGGACACAGGAATTCGACAACCATGAGTCAGAACCACGAATCACTCCTTCGGATGAAAGAGATGGAAGTTAAGATGGGCACAGCCAGAAACGAGAAACTTAGTGGGCGTGTAAGAAGACTAATTAACCAACGCAGAACTGGAGTCGTCAGTCGCTGGACACTGTGAGACTTTCTGAGGAGGAGATCTGAGCACCTATGGACATGTTCGGAGTGCAATGATAATGACCCGCTAATAACTCAATAAGGAAATAACTGGAGCAAAACGGGAACTGTACTATACAGTTTTCATTCCTAAGTTCTGCTACCAATCTCAGACCTGGACCCTAGACTCAAGAACAATTTGAAAAATATCCACTACCGAGATGAAATGTGTTAAACAAATGACAGGAAACATCCTGTTATATAAGATTAGAAATGAAGAACTGAGAAAAAAAGCTAGGAATAATCCCCGCCATAGAATATATAAAAACAAGAGATAAAATGGTTTGGCCACATGATAAGATAGAAAGATCAAAACGCAACAAAACGAGTCTTTAATAAACGTTGCAAAAACACCAGATTCGACCACTAAAAAAGATGGATTGATGGAATTTTATAAATACCAAGAAACAACACCAGGGGAGGCCAGCCGAAGAGCACAAAGATGGCAAATTATTTCTCAACAAGACGCTTAAAGACAAATAAAAATGGACAGAAGAAGTCATGAGAGAAGCTGCTAGTCGACAGATTGACACATGCCTGCTTCCAACGTCTGTGAAAATATAAAAGGAAATAAAGCACATGAACATTTTCATGCTCCGAAGTTTGCGAACCATTGGAAACACAAGTACTTTGGACAATTCGTATCTACTTTGTCGATGTCTGAGAAAAAGTGCTCTGCCGGAAGCTACTCAATTTTTGGTGTAGACATAAACCATTATTCGGTTCATCTAATCGAATTTCAACGTCTCTGACTGAAAGGGCCGGGAAAAACCAGCGAGATGAAGTGAACATTAAGATTCAGTCCGTGACCCCATTAACTTCAAGGCCATGTCATGCAAGCCGGAATTTTATTTGAGATAACTACTCGTCGATACTGAGTATTTGTAATTTGTGAAAGTATTCAACGTATTCTAAGTTGAACTTGGTTTCTGCGTACTGTGGTTTTAGAAAGATAAATAATAATTAAGAGGACATGTGAATAAGATACTAACAAAATATTATTAAAGTCTGAGGTAAAAGTATACCGAAAGTGAAGCAAAACGAACGCTAGGATACTTTGCCAGCAAAGTATTGAAATGGTATCGATCCTAAAAGACAAATAATGATTCTTACGTTTTTGGAAAGTAACGAGAGGAATAAAAAGTTGAATTTGTATAGAGAAACAATAAAACAACCATTTTTCCTTCATGTATTGAATACCAACAAATTAGCTGTGACAATCGCTTCCTTTTACTTAAGGAACGTTTGTTAATGAAAAGTTATATTTAATTAACGTAGGCTAGCCAAGGGAGACTTACACTTATACAGGAAATGCCGTGACTGGGCGCAGGGTCTGACTAAGTCCGAGATCCAGGTGGTACTGTAACTTCATTCTCAGCCTGGACACCCATCATCTATACTGATGGTTCGGTCACATAGAGTGTGCTGAGAGGCTGGAGTTTTGTTACGTATTCTAATGGAAAGTTGATAGAGAAAGATGCAGGAGCATAAAAGACTACTACCTCCAGCACACGCATTGAGATTGAGGCTGTGACAGAAGCTATCACATAGTTGGTTAAAAGACCAACAACACATGCGGTCATCTTGACTAACTCCCAAAGCGTGCGTCTCCGGAACGACTAGAACACACTCTGCAGAGAGTGCATGCACCTACTCGACATGTTTCATGTCAATAGCCTAACTTGGATATATTGCCCTGGGCAAGTCAGAGTTCGCAGTAATGAGATAACCGACAGGCTAGCGTGGTCTGCTACTGCACAAGAAAGCTTAAAGATGAGCCTATATGACATATCACGTGCTTTAAAAGAACTATCACTGGAAGGCTATAGCGAAGATGAGGATTATCCACATGTCATAGGAACACACGGCGCCTCGAAAGGAGAAAGTTGAAAACGCATCCTCAGTGGCGAAAAAAGACAACGCATTCGTTCAATCAATGCAGAACTGGAACAATTAGTAGACAAAAACTTCAATCAATGCAGGACAGAAACAATCAGTAGATGGTCATGTCAATCAATGCAGGACAGGAACAATCAGTAGCCGAACACTTCGATCAATGTAGGACAGGAACAATCAGTAGACGGTCACGTCAATCAATGCAGGACAGGAACAATCAGTAGACGAACACTTCGATCAATGCAGGACAGGAACAATCAGTAGACGAACACTTCGATCAATGCAGGACAGGAACAATCAGTAGACGAACACTTCGATCAATGCAGGACAGGAACAATCAGTAGACGAACACTTGAATCAATGCAGGACAGGAACAATCAGTAGACGAACACTTCAATCAATACAGGACAGAAACAATCAGTAGACGGTCACGTCAATCAATGCAAGACAGAAACAATCATTAGACGAACACTTCAATCAATACAGGACAGGAACAATCAGTAGACGAACACTTCAGTCAATACAGGACAGAAACAATCAGTAGACGGTCACGTCAATCAATGCAAGACAGAAACAATCATTAGACGAACACTTCAATCAATACAGGACAGGAACAATCAGTAGACGAACACTTCAATCAAAGCAGGATAGGAACAATTAGTAGACGGTCACGTCAATCAATGCAGGACAGAAACAATCAGTAAACGAATACTTCAATCAATGCAAGACAGGAACAATCAGTAGACGAACACTTCAATCAATGCCGGACAGGAACAATCAGTAGACGAACACTTTGATGGTTGCTAGAACGGGTGACAGAGCGGATATGGGAATGCCTGGACTGTTGTGACGTCAGTCCTAACTAAAAAATAAACATTATATTCCTTTGATAAAAACAGCAAAGAATCATCATGTGGTTCGTGACAGGTAAAGATATTGTTGGAAAGGAGAGTTATTATTTAATTTTATTTTTTAATTAGCAAGAAAAAAAAAACGCGCGTTTTGAATTAAAGATAAAAAGGACGGAGGAAATGTAACAGAAACAATGGAAGATATAGAAGAAAAAAAAATAAAGAAAAAAATAATGAAGTGAATCTTATTCATTATAGGCCAAACACGACAGTAGTAGTAGTGGCTGTGAACCCGCTCTAAAAGTGCACGCACATGCACCGAAAGACAATAGATTTGGCACAGACATTGCACGAAACATGCACCAAAACCGTGCCAAAAAAAAAAAAAAAATTTTTTTCGAATTCGTTTTTTTTTCGAACTTCATTATTCTTTTTGGGGGAAAAAATTTTTTTTTTTTTTGGGGGTTCGTCAGTTTGTCGAAACGGTCTACAGTGTCTGAGAGCTTAACGCAGGCAAATTCAAAAGATCGTGACGGCTTATTGTCCGGTGATCGGTGCTAATCGGCTTATTGTCCGGCGATCGCCTCTCGCTGTGTGTTAGATGAAAATATTTGTGAAAGAGTATTTTAAAAGAGTATATTTGTGAAAGTAAAAATTCAGAATTATTTAAAAAATATGTATTTGTGAAAGTAAACTCAGAATTATTAAAAATAAAAAATAAAAAAAAAAAAACAGTCTCCCTTCAGGATTCGAACACGAGGTACTGTACGTGACAGGCCAGGCGACATGTAAAAAAAAATGCTGACAAGCAATGACGTTGAAGGTTAGTTTTGTCGAACGGTGTACTGTATCTGAGAGATTAACGCAGGTAAATTCAAAAGATCGTGACGGCTTATAGAGCGGGGGTCGTCTCTCGCTGTGTGTTAGATGAAAATATTTTGTGAAAGAGTATTTTAAAAGAGTATATTTGTGAAAGTAAAAATTCAGAATTATTTAAAAAATATGTATTTGTGAAAGTAAAAAACTCAGAAATATTAAAAATAAAAAAAAATAAATAAAAACAATAAAAAGTCTCCCTTCAGGATTCGAACACGAGGTACTGTACGTGACAGGAGGCGACATGTAAAAAAATGCTGACAAGCAATGACGTTGAAGGTTAGTTTGTCGAAACGGTCTACTGTGTCTGAGAGATTAACGAAGGTAAATTCAAAAGAGACTCAGCTTATTATCTCGGTGGTCGGGATATGCTCTCGCTGTGTGTTAGAGGAAAATATTTGTGAAAGAGTATTTTAAAAGAGTATATTTGTGAAAGTAAAAATTCAGAATTAATCAATATTTAAAAAAACTTAAAATGAAGGGAAATTTAAAATATAGGCGATCGCGTAAATGATTGGGTCGCGGATCTCGCACTACATTTTTTTTTTAGTGCCACCCTCAACACCAGCATCAACCCTTCATGTCCTATCATCATCATACCACACAAAGTTTCAAACCGATTATTATTCGCCGGCGGTGGGCATCTGAGGTGGAGGGGCGGGTAATAGGCAACAGGATGCGACATGTAAAAAAATGCTGACAAGCAATGACGTTGAAGGGGTATTGTTACGAAAAGAAAAATACGACTAGCTCGCGGGCGGGAACGAGTTGGTTGACACAGGTGTGTTATTGTAGTATCGCTAACATCATGTGCCAGGATAGCGGTTCTTGAGGAAAGATTATTGGTCGTGTGTGTTATCGCTACCAACATTAGCATGTGTCGTGTAGTAAGGTGTGCTAATATTAAATAGTGACGCTCGCTCTTTCTCATTCAATGTAAAGCAAAACAAATTCTATATTTCACAATTTTATTAATACATCATATATATATATATATATATATATATATATATATATATATATATATATATATATATATATATATATATATATATATATTACTGTCCGGATGCTGATAATTTTAACCGTCTGGGTTTCCTACACAACCGCCCTCCATTTTGACAAAACCTTGATCAAAGCTGGAATAGGTAATCGGTGACTTTGCTGAAACATCCTGGGCATCCACACTGGCTGCCGGAGCTGTCGTCTGTTTAACAAGAGTGAGGTCCCCTTGGTTAACAAAAAAGGGCGTGTAGTTGATGTTACCATAAGCGTTTTCGAGACTGCCTTAACGCCATGTGCCACCCTCAACACCATCATCCCTTCATGTCCTATCATCATCATGTGCCACCCTCAACACCATCATCCCTTCATGTCCTATCATCATCATGTGCCACCCTCAACACTAGCATCATGTGCCACCCTCAACACTAGCATCATGTGCCTCAACACTATCATCATGTGCCACCCTCATCATCAACCTTCATATCATCATCTTGTGTGTGCCTCAACATCACCCTTCATGTCCTATCATCATCATGTGCCACCCTCAACACCAGCATCCCTTCATGTCCTATCATCATCATGTGCCACCCTCAACACCATCATCAGCCCTTCAGGTCCTATCATCAAACCACACAAAGTATCAACCAGCGAAATTCTCTCTCTCTCTCTCTCTCTCTCTGTCTCTCTCACATTCATGGTAAACCAAAACAAAATAAATCACTAAGATTTTACCACCATAACACACAAATTTAGGGTCATATTAAAAAAAGTCGACCTTAAAACCATACAAATCTACTCCCATACTCATAAAAGTTAGACACATCAAACAGATAATTACTTCCAAACTCCAAAAAAGTTAGACCAAATCACGCCTCGATCGTTCTCTAACATTGCCTCGATCGTTCTTTAACATTGCCTCCAGCGTTCTGTAACATTGCCTCCAGCGTTCTGTAACATTGCCTCCAGCGTTCTGTAACATTGCCTCGATCGTTCTTTAACATTACCTCGAGCGTTCTCTAACATTGCCTCCAGCGTTCTCTAACATTCCCTTGCTCGTTCTCTAACATTTTCATTAGTTGGAGTCTTTGTGTTGCCTTCTTAGTGAGATTCTCTACGTGTTTCTTCAGGCTCAATTGTCAGTCTAGTTGTATTCCTAAAAAATCTACTTCCATACTGATACTAGTTAGACACATCGATCAGATAGTTACATCCAAATCGCAAACATTTTACCCCAGAACACAAAAATTTAGGGTCATACTAAAAAAGTCGACCTAAAAATCCCAAAAGCTACTCACATAGTCATACTAGTTAGACACAACGAGCAGGAAGTTATATTCAAGGTCCAAAATATTGGACCAAATCACTAAGATTTTTACCACCATAACACACAAATTTAGGGTCATATTAAAAAAGTCGACCTTAAAACCATACAAATCTACTCCCATACTCATAAAAGTTAGACACATCAAACAGATAATTACTTCCAAACTCCAAAAAGTTAGACCAAATCACCCCTCGATCGTTCTCTAACATTGCCTCGATCGTTCTTTAACATTGCCTCCAGCGTTCTCTAACATTGCCTCGATCGTTCTATAACATTGCCTCCAGCGTTCTGTAACATTGCCTCCAGCGTTCTGTAACATTGCCTCGATCGTTCTTTAACATTACCTCGAGCGTTCTCTAACATTGCCTCGATCGTTCTTTAACATTGCCTCCAGCGTTCTCTAACATTCCCTTGCTCGTTCTCTAACATTTTCATTAGTTGGAGTCTTTGTGTTGCCTTCTTAGTGAGATTCTCTACGTGTTTCTTCAGGCTCAATTGTCAGTCTAGTTGTATTCCTAAAAAAATCTACTTCCATACTGATACTAGTTAGACACATCGATCAGATAGTTACATCCAAATCGCAAACATTTTACCCCAGAACACAAAAATTTAGGGTCATACTCAAAAAGTCGACCTACAAATCCCAAAAAGCTACTCACATAGTCGTAATAGTTAGACACAACGAATAGGAAGTTATATTCTAGGTAAAAAATGTTAGACCAAATCACAACGAACCACGAACCACAACCCATGAACCCTGGACTTAACGAACCACGAACCACAACCCCACGAACCATGGACTTAACGAACCATCAACTAACGAACCATGGACTGGACTTAACAAAGACAGCGTCGAGGAGAGATATAATTTGCGGTCTCTTGCTCTTCTGTTCGCCTCTGCTGCTGGTATGTTTCCTAGCGCTTCTAATTGTACATCGACCCATCCTTTTTCGTGGTCGACAGTTGGGTCTGGTGTTCTCACAACATTTTGCTGAAGGCTCGTTGTGTTTTTGATCTGTCTGCCCTGTAACCTAGCCAAACTATTTTATCTGTTGTTTCCTTGTATATTATATGATGGGGGCTATTCCTAGCTTTCTTCTCAGTTCTTCATTTCTGAGCTTATCTCTCAGACTGTTTCCTGTCATTCGTCTAACACATTTCATCTCTGAGATCACACAAATTTAGGCACGTACTCAAAAAGTCGACCTCAAAACCATAAAAATCTACTCCCACATTCAGCTAAAAGTTACACCAAAACCGCACCAGATTTGCAACGTGCAAGAACATGCACAAGTTTGACACGCGAACCAGTTTGGCCCAATGCACCTTCGTAAGGGGCGTAACAATCAGCCTTCGTAAGGGGCGTATCAATCATAAAAGTGATTATCAAAGTAAATTTTTGGTATGGGGATGTCTATTGGTGCATTGTGCCAAACTGGTTCGCGTGTCAAACTTGTGCATGTTTTTGCACGTTGCAAATCTGGTGCGGTTTTGGTGTAACTTTTAGCTGAATGTGGGAGTAGATTTTTATGGTTTTGAGGTCGACTTTTTGAGTACGTGCCTAAATTTGTGTGATCTCAGAGATGAAATGTGTTAGACGAATGACAGGAAACAGTCTGAGAGATAAGCTCAGAAATGAAGAACTGAGAAGAAAGCTAGGAATAGCCCCCATCATATAATATACAAGGAAACAACAGATAAAATAGTTTGGCTAGGTGACAGGGCAGACAGATCAAAAACACAACGAGCCTTCAGCAAAATGTTATGAGAACACCAGACCCAACTGTCGACCACGAAAAAGGATGGGTCGATGCACAATTAGAAGCGCTAGGAAACATACCAGCAGCAGAGGCGAACAGAAGAGCAAGAGACCGCAAATTATATCTCTCCTCGACGCTGTCTTTGTTAAGTCCAGTCCATGGTTCGTTAGTTGATGGTTCGTTAAGTCCATGGTTCGTGGGGTTGTGGTTCGTGGTTCGTTAAGTCCAGGGTTCATGGGTTGCGGTTCGTGGTTCGTGGTTCGTTGTGATTTGGTCTAACATTATTGACCTAGAATATAACTTCCTATTCGTTGTGTCTAACTATTACGACTATGTGAGTAGCTTTTTGGGATTTTTAGGTCGACTTTTTGAGTATGACCCTAAATTTTTGTGTTCTGGGGTAAAATGTTTGCGATTTGGATGTAACTATCTGATCGATGTGTCTAACTAGTATCAGTATGGAAGTAGATTTTTTTAGGAATACAACTAGACTGACAATTGAGCCTGAAGAAACACGTAGAGAATCTCACTAAGAAGGCAACACAAAGACTCCAACTAATGAAAATGTTAGAGAACGAGCAAGGGAATGTTAGAGAACGCTGGAGGCAATGTTAAAGAACGATCGAGGCAATGTTAGAGAACGCTCGAGGTAATGTTAAAGAACGATCGAGGCAATGTTACAGAACGCTGGAGGCAATGTTACAGAACGCTGGAGGCAATGTTATAGAACGATCGAGGCAATGTTAGAGAACGCTGGAGGCAATGTTAAAGAACGATCGAGGCAATGTTACAGAACACTGGAGGCAATGTTACAGAACGCTGGAGGCAATGTTATAGAACGATCGAGGCAATGTTAGAGAACGCTGGAGGCAATGTTAAAGAACGATCGAGGCAATGTTAGAGAACGATCGAGGGGTGATATGGTCTAACTTTTTTGGAGTTTGGAAGTAATTATCTGTTTGATGTGTCTAACTTTTATGAGTATGGGAGTAGATTTGTATGGTTTTAAGGTCGACTTTTTTAATATGACCCTAAATTTGTGTGTTATGGTGGTAAAAATCTTAGTGATTTGGTCCAATATTTTGGACCTTGAATATAACTTCCTGCTCGTTGTGTCTAACTAGTATGACTATGTGAGTAGCTTTTGGGATTTTTAGGTCGACTTTTTTAGTATGACCCTAAATTGTTGTGTTCTGGGGTAAAATGTTTGCGATTTGGATGTAACTATCTGATCGATGTGTCTAACTAGTATCAGTATGGAAGTAGATTTTTTAGGAATACAACTAGACTGACAATTGAGCCTGAAGAAACACGTAGAGAATCTCACTAAGAAGGCAACACAAAGACTCCAACTAATGAAAATGTTAGAGAACGAGCAAGGGAATGTTAGAGAACGCTGGAGGCAATGTTAGAGAACGCTCGAGGTAATGTTAAAGAACGATCGAGGCAATGTTACAGAACGCTGGAGGCAATGTTACAGAACGCTGGAGGCAATGTTACAGAACGCTGGAGGCAATGTTAAAGAACGATCGAGGCAATGTTAGAGAACGATCGAGGCGTGATTTGGTCTAACTTTTTTGGAGTTTGGAAGTAATTATCTGTTTGATGTGTCTAACTTTTATGAGTATGGGAGTAGATTTGTATGGTTTTAAGGTCGACTTTTTTTAATATGACCCTAAATTTGTGTGTTATGGTGGTAAAATCTTAGTGATTTATTTTGTTTTGGTTTACCATGAATGTGAGAGAGACAGAGAGAGAGAGAGAGAGAGAGAGAGAGAGAGAGAGAGAGAGAGAATTTCGCTGGTTGATACTTTGTGTGGTTTGATGATAGGACCTGAAGGGCTGATGATGGTGTTGAGGGTGGCACATGATGATGATAGGACATGAAGGGATGCTGGTGTTGAGGGTGGCACATGATGATGATAGGACATGAAGGGTGATGTTGAGGCACAAATGATGATATGAAGGTTGATGATGAGGGTGGCACATGATGATAGTGTTGAGGCACATGATGCTAGTGTTGAGGGTGGCACATGATGCTGGTGTTGAGGGTGGCACATGATGATGATAGGACATGAAGGGATGATGGTGTTGAGGGTGGCACATGATGATGATAGGACATGAAGGGATGATGGTGTTGAGGGTGGCACATGGCGTTAAGGCAGTCTCGAAAACGCTTATGGTAACATCAACTACACGCCCTTTTCTGTTAACCAAGGGGACCTCACTCTTGTTAATCAGACGACAGCTCCGGCAGCCAGTGTGGATGCCCAGGATGTTTCAGCAAAGTCACCGATTACCTATTCCAGCTTTGATCAAGGTTTTGTCAAAATGGAGGGCGGTTGTGTAGGAAACCCAGACGGTTAAAATTATCAGCATCCGGACAGTAATATATATATATATGATATAAAATTGTGAAATATAGAATTTTGTTTTGCTTTACATTGAATGAGAAAGAGCGAGCGTCACTATTTAATATTAGCACACCTTACTACACGACACATGCTGATGTTGGTAGCGATAACACACACGACCAATAATCTTTCCTCAAGAACCGCTATCCTGGCACATGATGTTAGCGATACTACAATAACACACCTGTGTCAACCAACTCGTTCCCGCCCGCGAGCTAGTCGTATTTTTCTTTTCGTAACAATACCCCTTCAACGTCATTGCTTGTCAGCATTTTTTTACATGTCGCATCCTGTTGCCTATTACCCGCCCCTCCACCTCAGATGCCCACCGCCGGCGAATAATAATCGGTTTGAAACTTTGTGTGGTATGATGATGATAGGACATGAAGGGTTGATGCTGGTGTTGAGGGTGGCACTAAAAAAAAATGTAGTGCGAGATCCGCGACCCAATCATTTACGCGATCGCCTATATTTTAAATTTCCCTTCATTTTAAGTTTTTTAAAATATTGATTAATTCTGAATTTTTACTTTCACAAATATACTCTTTTAAAATACTCTTTCACAAATATTTTCCTCTAACACACAGCGACAGCATATCACGACCACCGAGATAATAAGCCGAGTCTCTTTTGAATTTACCTGCGTTAATCTCTCAGACACAGTAGACCGTTTCGACAAACTAACCTTCAACGTCATTGCTTGTCAGCATTTTTTTACATGTCGCCTCCTGTCACGTACAGTACCTCGTGTTCGAATCCTGAAGGGAGACTTTTTATTGTTTTTATTTTTATTTTTTTTTATTTTTAATATTTCTGAGTTTTTTACTTTCACAAATACATATTTTTTAAATAATTCTGAATTTTTACTTTCACAAATATACTCTTTTAAAATACTCTTTCACAAAATATTTTCATCTAACACACAGCGAGAGACGACCCCCGCTCTATAAGCCGTCACGATCTTTTGAATTTACCTGCGTTAATCTCTCAGATACAGTACACCGTTCGACAAACTAACCTTCAACGTCATTGCTTGTCAGCATTTTTTTACATGTCGCCTCCTGTCACGTACAGTACCTCGTGTTCGAATCCTGAAGGGAGACTTTTTATTGTTTTTATTTTTATTTTTTTTTATTTTTAATAATTCTGAGTTTACTTTCACAAATACATATTTTTTAAATAATTCTGAATTTTTACTTTCACAAATATACTCTTTTAAAATACTCTTTCACAAATATTTTCATCTAACACACAGCGAGAGGCGATCACCGGACAATAATATATTTATATATTGTTCTTCGTTTTTTTCTGTTGTTGTTTGTCTGTTAATTTTTCCGAGTGCTAACACATACTTATTTGTTCTATTATTCCCTATTATCGCCTCGGAAGTTCCCCATATAATAATATTTATGTATTATTATTTGTTACCACCGGACAATAAGCCGATTAGCACCGATCACCGGACAATAAGCCGTCACGATCTTTTGAATTTACCTGCGTTAAGCTCTCAGGCACTGTAGACCGTTTCGACAAACTGACGAACCCCAAAAAAAAAAAATTTTTTCCCCCCAAAAAAATAATGAAGTTCGAAAAAAAAACGAATTCGAAAAATTTTTTTTTTTTTTTTTTTTTTTTTGGCACGGTTTTGGTGCATGTTTCGTGCAAAGTCGGTGCCAAATCTATTGTCTTTCGGTGCATGTGCGTGCACTTTTAGAGCGGGTTCACAGCCACTACTACTACTCACGACATATGGAACATAAACAATTGTTCTGCGCAAGGGCTGCTAAAAGGCTAGTTCTTTCAGGTCTTATGTTTATTACTCCCTATTAACTCTTCTGGTCTTATGTTTATACTCTATCTCTAGTGTCCTTTCGAGCCGAAGACGGCACATAGGGCAGAACTACAATCTCAAAAACAGAAACCTTGCGTGCCAAAATGGCACATATTGCAGAGATCACTGCTTCTAAAATCTATAGTTCTGTTTCCATAACAATAATTTTTACAACGACAGCTTGTCAAGCCATCGATCAATCTCCTTAGCCGCCTCTTATGTTTATTACTCCTTATTAACTCTTCTGGTCTTATGTTTATTACTCCCTATTAACTCTTCTGGGAGCCGCGATAACTCAGTGATTAATGAACTGGACTACAAAGGTCAAGAGCTAGGGTTCGATCCCAACCGACGGCTTCCGGTTCACCCAGCCTTTAATGGGTACCGGATTTTTTTTTCTGGGAAAGTAAAGCGGCTCGGGCGTAATACCGACCACATTACCCCAAAAATCATGTGCCGAAGGTGTGTAAAATTTATGGTCATTAACACCATATTCCCTATACGCCACTTGGCGCTACGGGGGTACTTTACTTTACTATTAACTCTTCTCTGTTCATGGTTCTGTGTAATTTGCTTCAATCTTCCTTTTTTATTTTGTCGCGTAATGTCTCTTTCTTTGTAGTGTTCATGTGCGTGTCTAGAGGCGGAAGCTCATATTATCAAACTTATAAAATGTCCTATATATTGTATGTTGTAAACTAAATCAAATAATACTTTCCATCTTTTCGTATTGTGCAATTTAATTTCTATTTGAGAACTCTTTAAATTATATTTAGCGGCTTTCGTAGGTGTTTGTTTTCGAAATCATTGCTTTTTCTTTCCTATTTCGTTTCTTTCTACTTCCAACCTTCGCAATGCAGTTTATTGATAATGAAGATAATGAAGATAATGAAGATAATGAAGATAATGAAGATAATGAAGATAATGAAGAAATCAGTGAAACGATACATGGGTTATGAAATGGAAATAAATATTTTCGCAAAACAGAATATGAAGATGGAAAGCGAAAAAAAAACTGAAGCTGTTTAACAGGACAAGATTATGGAGAAACATACATCGCTTGGTAAGAAAGAAGTGTGATGAAGCAATAATGACATAGACTGACGTAAAACACGGGACAAAATGTTGAAAATATTGACAAATATTAGCAGAAGTAAAGAAATGTGAAGATTTTTGTTATGTAAATAATATCAGCAAAGAATAAAAAAGTAGTTTATCAAAAGAGTAACACAAAAATGAAATCGAAAGGTACAAATAAGATATGTAGGTAGCATAAAACTGACACACATTATAGTTTAGCTGTTACTTACCTGTTATACAGCACGATATCCGGAAGCCAGATAAGGTCACAGGGTATACGGAGTTTAGTAATGTTGTGATAGTCGCTTATATTCCATACCAGTTTCTCGTCGTGCCATTCCTATATGAAAGGATTTAATTGATATGTAAAAGATTGTCACGAAAAATGTGTCTAAATTTTCCTTGCGAGAAAACAGAGTGATATGCATAGAACTATGTTCATATTCTTTTCTCTTTCTCACTGATACCGAAAAGGTGTCGTGGTTATATCATTTGTCGTTCTTGAGCTGCTGGAACTGTCTGAATTAGTGATTTTCCTTTGTTGCTGCATCTATCCATCTCCTTCTAGGTCTTCCTCTTGGTCTTTTTCCATGCATTCTCGAGAAGAACGCCCTTGATGGTGATTGGTGAGGATTAATTCTGAGCAACCATTGAAATTGTTGTTGTTCTATATATTCTTCTAAATAAATCTAAAGTACCCCCATCACGTCAAGTGGCGTATAGGGAATATGGTGTTAGTGTCCATAAATATTACAGACCTTCGGCACATGATTTTTGGGGTAATGCGGTCGGTATTACGCCCGTGCCGCTTTACTCTCCCAGAAAAAAAATCCTGTACCCATTAAAGGCTGGGTGAACCGGAAGCCGTCAGTTGGATTGAGCCGTACCTCTTGTCCTTTGTAGTCCAGTTCACTAACCACTGAGCTATCGCGGCTCCCTCTATATATTCTTGGCAAGGTTTTATTCCTACCATTTTTCTTATGGTAGAACTATGTTTATATCGTTTTAAAACTTTTCTTGAAGGTATTATCACATTTCTGGGGTCTGCCGGGGCGACTTACAGGACCGAACTATACAGTATACTTGTCAAGTATAATCGCCATGGGGTGTTCAGGTCTCTGTTTTTTATTTCAACGTAAAGAACAAAAAAATTATTAAAAAGCTAAAAGAAATATCAATTTTAATGGTTCTTATGTATCCTTTCTCTGCACCTCCCAACCATGGAAATTTATGACAATTACACTTTAAATAGTTGGAGCAGGAACAACTTGTCTCACGTGAAAGGGTTGGCATTCTCTTTAATAGTTTCGAATCATAACAACACTCAGAATTAAATACTATAACTGAGGTGGTAGGTAGTTTAGGAATAAGAAGTCTGCCTTTGGGGAGAAAAGGTTCCAGGTTCGAATTCCGCAACGGACAATGAGCATTTTTCTTTCCGAATCCGTGGTTTCTTCGTGGTATACTTTTTTCTGTGTAGTGAGATTCAGTGCCTAGCCCTATCGGACAACGTCGAAAAACACTCTAAAATGTTAAAGAACCCCTGGCAATTGGACAAATAAAAAGCGTAGGCTAAGATCGACCGCTGCTTGGGGGAAATTGACAGGAAAAATCGACCTAAACGTGAAAACTCTCAACGATGATAACAGAATTAGAGTATCTCTGAAATCTGAGAAAGGAAAAAATCTACTTAAAATGTGAAAACTCAGCGATTAAAAAAGAAAGAGTACCTCTGAAATCGGAGAAAGGGAAAATCGACCCAAAACGTGAAAACTCTTAACAATAAAAACCAAATGAAACCTCTGAAAGCGGAGAATATTTGCATATGTGGACACCTGAGTACACGGCTGCATATGTGAAAAAGATAAGGGAAAAAGTGATATTCACGCAAAATTTGGGACAGCCAGTGATATATATAGTTGGGGCTAACCCACACATACACAGACATGCAAACAAACAAAAACATTAAGACAGTTCGCGTAGATAGTAATGTCTCGTGCACATTTCAGTCTTCTTATTTATTTACATTTCTCTTCAAACTTCCTACCATACCTTTCTTGTATGTTTCATAGTATATTTTTATTCTTTTCCCTTTATCTTATCTTCCTTCTATCTTTCCAGTTTTCATGAATGTTCCAGTGTTTCCTCTCAATCGACAACCGAAGAATCACGAAAAATTCAATGTAAAATAATACTGGATAGCTCAACTTATAGGGAAACAGAACAAAATATAACGTTTTATTTTTGTCAAAATTGTCTAGCTATATGCGCAGTCCTGCACGATATTTGTGTCCTATCCCCAAAGAATCATGACCATGAGACTGATATTAGTAATAAATACCCTTATCCCTAGAATTCATGACTATTTTAGTTGTCAGTGGAATTCTCAATATTCTTTGAATTAAATAAACAAGAATAACTGTTTTTTTATTATCAGCTGTCCAGCATTGACTTCCATGTGTCATAAATTGAAGTCTTTCAATAACAGAAAATTGATTACATAGTTTCTTCCCGGTCTCCAATTTTTTTTTTAATGCTGCCTCAGCTTAACTAATGTATACCACCTTTTTCTAGCCGTTCGACATAAAATCATCTTATGCCAATAACGCTTCCAGGTACTGCATTAATTAACTTGCATTCTTATGACATGAACAATAGACAGTTGTTGTAGCACCAAACCGAAATTTCACACCAATAACGCTATCAAGAATGGGTGTCCGGTTAGCGCAATCGATAGGCGGTTGGCTTACCACGGCAACAGCCGGGGTTCGTACCCTGGCGAGGACACCTGGGTTTTACTAATTCCCTAAAAATTAGTACCTCTGAAGTCGGAGTAAATCTGCCTGCATGGCGAGGGGCATCCTGTAATGGGATAAAACAGACTTTACACGCAAAATTCAGTTCCACAAAATTGAGTGGGTGGGACTTCGTCAGAGGTCAAAGCTGACGAAAGCGAACGAACGAACGAACGATATCAAGAATAAATACATTTGAATTATTAATAAATGTTTTAGTTCATGAAATTTGTTGGCGTTTATCATAATCGTAATAAAGAAAAAAATGACATTCAAGACTTCCCCGAAATTAACAATTGAATTACACGAGAAAGTGAACAGATCACAGTAGACTTGTGGGCCACCTTTACCTAATTGGAATAACCTACAGTGTGGAAGAACGACCCAGACTCCTTCAAGAACACCTTCTTCATGTAACAACTGTGCTGAACTTCAACGTCAAACCTGGCCTACCGACATAGACATACAACAACTGTGCTGAACTTCAACGTCAAACCTGGCCTACCGACATAGACATACAACAACTGTGCTGAACTTCAACGTCAAACCTGGCCTACCGACATAGACATACAACAACTGTGCTGAACTTCAACGTCAAACCTGGCCTACCGACATAGACATACAACAACTGTGCTGAACTTCAACGTCAAACCTGGCCTACCGACATAGACATACAACAACTGTGCTGAACTTCAACGTCAAACCTGGCCTACCGACATAGACATACAACAACTGTGCTGAACTTCAACGTCAAACCTGGCCTACCGACATAGACATACAACAACTGTGCTGAACTTCAACGTCAAACCTGACCTAACGACACAGACATCATCATCTTCATCTTCATCATCATCATCATCATCATCATCATCATCGAGTGCCGTCTCCGCAACGAAGGTTGGCTACCACAGAACGCCATTCCACTCTGTTTCTTGCTTTGATGGTGCAGGTTGTCATAGATTGACTTGTCCATCTTTTGATGTTAGTCGTTCATGTTAGTCTTGGTCTGCCTCTGCCTCTTGTACCTTGTATTGTCCCTTCCAATATTACTTTTAGTAGGCTGTTGTGTCTTTTAACGTCATAGATTCAAACGACATAGACATACAACAATTAAGCTGAACTTCGACAGCAAACTTGGTCAAACGTCATTGACATACAACAATTATGCTGAAATTCGACATCAAACCTGGCCAAACGACATAGACATACAACAATTATGCTGAATTTCGACATCAAACCTGGCCAAACGACATAGACATACAGTAGCAATTGTGGGGATAATACAATGACACCATGAGAGGACTGTGAAAGTCGTCCTGACGACAGGGTATAAAACATAGCAGGTCAAATGCTTTTCGAATGCGGAGATAGACAGACCGATACATAGACAGACCGATACATAGACAGACCGATACATAGACAGACCGATACATAGACAGACCGATACATAGACAGACCGATACATAGACAGACCGATACATAGACAGACCGATACATAGACAGACAGGCAGGCAGATATATATATATATATATATATATATATATATATATAGAGAGAGAGAGAGAGAGAGAGAGAAATAGAAATTGGACAGTATTTAACAGCTTAAAGAATACTAATCTCTGGGATCAAAGTTACTATCAGATGGTTGATATACAGCAGAGGAGACATGCAGGTAGCTCAAACTAAAATTTCTATTCCATGGAATGAACAAAAAATATACAAGTTTTTGACAATGGAGATTTGAACAAAAAATATACAAGTTTTTGACAATGGAGATTTGAACAAAAAATAATTCTTCAATCTGTATGAGGCAGTTCTGACATATGAATGTGAATACTGTCCTATTGTATTACATGAAGGAACATCGTTGGAGATCACATATATGTACATTTACAGAAAATGTTGAGATTTCCATGGACAGTTAAACAAGATTAACGACGGAGTCCTAAAGAGAAAACAAGAAAAATAAAACGTCAAATCGACACGAAGAGAAAACAAGAAAAATAAAACGTCAAATCGACACGAAGAGAAAACAATCACATTTTCTTTACCATGTTGCGAGGAAGAAAAATTGAAACATTTTGTGACAGCTGGAAGCAAAAATTAAAAAAAAAACAACACAATTAGGGAATCTGAGATTAAATAAAATAGAAGAAAATAGATAGCATCCCGGTTTAGAGAAATGCTTGGTTAGAAATCAATATAAGAAATAACAAAGATGTAGCTGAAACAGACATTTTCGGAGAGACAAGGTCACCTACACAAACAGGTATCGAACTTGATGATGATTATGATTTTTTTTCTTTTCGCTAAGAGAGCGGTATTGTTTGGACCGTGTCGTTTACTAATTTGTTATAAGCGGGTTTTACAAAAATACAAAATAAATAATTTCTAACAAAGAGATATAACAGTTCTAACTTGTACACTAAGTAGCGACTGCACTGGAACACGCAAATTTTATTCTCTTGCTGTTACAGAAATCCCTCCGCAGACTCTAGGGTAATAGAGTAAATGCCGAAGAGAAAGCAGATTTTATTTTCCCTCATTAACTGTCGTGTTGAAAGCGCGTCCACCATTATAAATTCATTGATGTAAATTATTAACAAATGTTATGAAAAGATGAGTTTTAAATCAAGCGTTATAGACGAATCTCCACTCGAAAATGCATTATGTTTATACTTCTCATCCGTGAAGTGATATACCGACCACGAGAACTATATATATGTTCATGTATGAAGAAATAAAAGTTTGAGTATTATGTGCCGACTAGAAGAATTCATCAAGTGTTGCAATTTATGAATGTTAAAAAACAAGTATTGCCATTATTACTTGTCTTCTATATTAGGTCATCCTCTATGTCAGGGATGGCCAGGCCAATAAGGTGCCCGCGGGCCACAAGTAGCCCGCGACGTCCATGTTTTTTGGCCCGCGGCGGATATAAAAAAAAATCAGGTTGCATTGAGCAAAATGTCTTGGGTGAAATTGATTAAAAATTTGTTACATTAATTTCTACCGTGGAGAAAGCTAACTCAAATATTCCCTAGTAGTTTGTTTAAAATAAAGTATAATTATTGGTGGAAACATCCGAGGTAAATCAAAGAAGAAAAATAGTACAATTAGACCTATGTTTAACACTCGGAACACTCTAGTAGTTAGTTTAACGTCGCCTTCCCGTCATTCCCGACCCATCCTTTTTCCGTTTGATCATCCTGCGATCGACTGAAACAAAGGAAGAAGCCGACGAATGGTTCTAGAACCGACTCTCGGTTCGGCGAGTTCAAACAGTTTCAGCCAAGAAATACTGTCAGTCACCCACCTCCTCCTCTCCAACACATTCACCCCACAATTACTTCACTTTCAGTTTCTTTCTCTCCAAACCTCTTTTCATCAGTCAAAATTATATATCCGATCTGATCATTCTGATTTTGTCGAGTTACAGGGATCAGTTCCATTTTTAATAGGAAACAGTGCTATTGTTGTAATCTGTGTGTTTTCATTGTCTGTTGCTTCGGTCGTGGTATAATATGAGCAATGAACGCCAATTAAATGAAAAAAAAAATCATATTTTTTCATGAGAAACGGGAACATGATTTTTTTATTTATCAATAATAAGGATAGCAAACCGCAGTGCCTTGTGTGTTTGCAATTGTTGTCTGTAAATAAAGAGTATAATCTTAAACGGCATTACACACAGCACAACGCCGCTAAATACAAGGACTACATTGGTACAATACGTTCTACACTTGTGTGCGATTTGAAGAAAAAGGTTAGTGCCCAGAAATCTGTTTTTACTACATTAACAACAAAACAAGCAAGTTCCTTAATGGCATCATTTGTTGTAAGCGCAGAGATAGGGAAATAAAAAAAAAATCTTTATGTGACGGTGACTTCGTAAAGCGTTGTTCTATTAACATGGCGCGTGCATTTGGGGAAGAAAAAATTGCGTCATTTTGAGAGCGTTCCACTATCAAAACAGACAGTCACATGAAGGGTTGAGGAAATAAGTTCTCATATATCTAGTAAATTAAAGAGTGTCGTTACAAATTCCGCTTACATTTCTCTGGCTTTGGATGAATCTACTGACATATCAGACACAGCACAACTTTTAATTTTCATAAGAACTGTTTCAAAAGACTTTATTATCAATGAAGAGCTTATTCATTGCAAAATACGACCAAAGGTCAAGATATTTATAACTCAGTTATGAAAATTGTTAACGGCATCAGTGACATAAACAGACTTTCAGCAATAGTGACATATGGCGCTAAGTCAATGTGTGGTACTCAAAACAGGTTTAGTTGGATTATTATGGAAGTCTGGAATTCATTGCCCAGCATTACATTGCATTATACACCAGGAGACGCTGTGTGGCAAGATTCTAGACGTGGAGGATGTTATGAAAACTGTAATAAAGTGTGTGAATTTAATAAATTGCGGGAATCGGGCTTTGACACACCGTCAGTTTATAAATTTTCTATCAGAAGTTGAGGCGTAATATGGCGATTTAGTGCTCTACACACAAGTACGCTGGCTAAGCAGAGGGAATTGTTTGAGGCGGTTTTTTTGCTTTGAGAAACGAGATAAAGCAGTTTTTAGAGAAACATGATACCAACAAAGAACTGATCTGAAAAATGTCTGATCCACATTTTAACAGCGTATTGGCCTTTTTAACTGATATCACCCAGCACATGAATGAACTCAACGTGAAGCTACAGGAACGTTCCCAAACAGTCTCAGATTTGGTAGGACACCTAGATGGATTTATAAGTCAACTAAAAGTTTTTAGATTTACCCTGGCCAAAGAAAACTTCATTCATTTTCCTTCGTGCAAAGAATTGATTGAGAAGCGCAGTGACACTGATTTCACATTTTCTGTATTAATGTTAGACAAACTATTGGAGCAATTCAATGAACGATTTTCTGACTTCAGTGCTATACGACCAGAACTGGCATTGTTTAACAACCCTTTGAAGTGTGACATTTTCCAACAACATGACACTTTTCAGTTGGAGTTATGTAACCTCCAAAGTGACCCCTTTTTCCAATCAAGGATGGAGATAGGAGTTGACGTTTGGAAACTCGTGCCTGCCATGGGAAAAATATCCAGCATTTCAGTTTAAAAATTACTTCTATGTTCGGAAGCATATATATATATATATATATATATATATATATATATATATATATATATATATTATATATATATATATGAATGCGCTTTTCAACACTGAAAGCGATTAAATCGTCACAAAGAAACCGACTCACTGATGACCACCTTCAGGATTTATTACGAATATATCATCATCATCTTTACATACTGACTTTGATGAACTTGTTGCTGCACATGAACGTCCACATTGTTCTCATTAAGGTTTGTTACATGTCAACTTTAAAATGACCTAACTAAAACATGTTTGTTAAACAATATAAATAGGAAATTTTATTCATTTTTATAAATCAACTAGGCATTTTTAACTCTGTTGCAATAAAATGATTTATGTAAGCAAATAATGCCGATAAATAACAAAAATATTACCTTAAAACAAATGCCAAGTTTATTTGTATTGATGTTGTTATGTGTGTGGCCCGCCACAAAAAAAATCATAAAAAAGTGGCCCGCCATTTGAAAGAAATTGGCCATCCCTGCTCTATGTATTACCACTTTTGGGACAGAACATACAGTATGACAAATACTTACTATTTTTGTGCTGTCTCGTTGAAAAGAACAGGGAGGGGGCACAGAAACAGTACCAAAGTGACTGCTTGACAATGACTGAAAATAAATGCAGAACGAAATGCACAGAAAATGTAATAGTTCTCTTTCCTCTTGGTAATTGCTCTGTTCTCTTGGTAATAGGTTTGCCATCTCGGTAATAGCTCTGCCCTCTTGTTAATTGCTCTGCCCTCTTGGTAATTGCTCTGCCCTCTTGGTAATTGCTCTGCCCTCTTGGTAATTGCTCTGCCCTCTCGGTAATTGCTCTGCCCTCTTGGTAATTGCTCTGCCCTCTCGGTAATTGCTCTGCCCTCTCGGTAATAGCTCTGCCCTCTTGGTAATAGCTCTGCCCTCTTGGTAATTGCTCTGCCCTCTTGGTAATTGTTTTGTTCTGCCCTCTTGGTAATAGCTCTGCCCTCTTGGTAATTGCTCTGCCCTCTTGGTAATTGTTTTGTTCTGCCCTCTTGGTAATAGCTCTGCCCTCTCGGTAATAGCTCTGCCCTCTTGGTAATTGCTCTGCCCTCTTGGTAATTGTTTTGTTCTGCCCTCTCGGTAATAGCTCTGCCCTCTTGGTAATTGCTCTGCCCTCTTGGTAATTGTTTTGTTCTGCCCTCTTGGTAATAGCTCTGCCCTCTCGGTAATAGCTCTGCCCTCTTGGTAATAGCTCTATCCTCTTGATAATAGCTCTATCCTCTTGGTAATAGCTCTGCCCTCTCGGTAATAGTTCTGCTCTCTCGGTAATAGCTCTGCCCTCTCGGTAATAGCTCTGCCCTCTTGGTAATAGCTCTATCCTCTTGATAATAGCTCTATCCTCTTGGTAATAGCTATGATCTCTTAGTAATAGTTCCGTTCTCTTGGTAATAGTTCCGTTCTCATGGTAATAGTTCTGTTCTTTTGGTAATAGGTATGTCTTCTTGAAAGTAATTCTTTATTCTTGGTATGTGTTCTCTTTCCTCTTGGTAGTAGCCTCTTGGTAGTAGTTCTCTTCTCTCTTGGTAGTCGTTGTCTCCTCTAGTTACTAGCTCTTTCATCTTGGTAGTAGTCTCTTGATATTAGTTCACTTGGTCTTGATAGCAGTTCTCTTTTTCCTGTTAAATTATGTCCTTTTGGCAGTTGTTCCCTTTCCTCTTGGTAGTGCTTTTCTTTCCTCTTTGTTAGTAGTTCTCATTCATCTTGATAGTAGCCTTTTGGTAGTAGTTCTGTTCTCCATTAGTAGTTCTTAATGTTCTTCTTGGTTGTAAATCTCTTCCTTCTTGGTAATAACCCCTTGGTAGTAGTTCGCTTTCCTCTTGGTAGTACTTTTCTTTCCTCTTGGTAGTAGGTCTTTCCTCTGGGTAGTAGTTCTTTTTCCTCCTGGTAGTAGTTCTCTTTCCTCTTAGTAGTAGTTCACTTTCCTCTTGATAGTAGTTCTCATTTCTCTTGGTAGCAGTTTTTTCCTCTTAGTAGTAGTTCTCTTTCCCCTTTATAGTAGTTCTCTTTCCTCTTGGTAGTAGTTCTATTTCCTCTTCAAAGCTCAGAACTTTACACCGAAACAGCAAGCCAGACGCTCATTATCAGCAGTATGACTGAAGTGTCTACACAGCCCAGTGGCGTTGTGGTCAATGCACTTGCCTGTCGATCTGAAGGTTCACGGTTCAAATTAAAAGTAACGGAAAACACTTTTTCTGAACTAAAAGGCTCACAGGGTCCAACCAGCCTCTTTAGATGGGTATCAATTATGTTCTCCGGAAGGAAAGTCGGTAAAGAAAAGAACAGGCAACCCACCTCGTGAGGCTGAGGCTTAGTACGATGAAGTCACTAAGACTTATATTAGCTCACCCAGAAGAAGTCTATTTTCAGAAATAGGTTACGTAGACTTTATTGGGAAACTAACTTCTTCAAGCAATTGAAGATTGTGCATACAAATTAGCTACTCACGCGTACAAAAGCATTTTCTGTTGCAGATGCGGATGTTTTGAGTTTTCCCAGCGACTACTACTATTCCATTAAAAGGACGTTAAATTGGCGCTAATACGCTGTGTTACAGCTTACAATAAGCTGCTATATCAGTGCCATTATGCACATGTCATACTTCAGCATGACACTAGTAGAAAAAAAGAAGAAAAAGATTATTGTAGCGTCACGTTGTGTTTAGGGAATATTGTTTTTAGTGTCCATAATTTTTATAAACCTTCGGCACTTTTTTATGTGGTCGAATTACGCCTGTGCTGTGTTCTTATTTTCCCAAACCCCCAGAAAAAGCCAGTGTTCGTTTAAGGCTGGGTGAACCTGGAAGCCGTCTACAACTATCGAAATGGATCTCTAGTCCTTATAATTACAGCGCACTAACCACAGAGGTGTCCTCTATGTGGCAAAGGAAAGAATATTCAATATTCGGAAATGTTTGGAATTAAGACAGTCAAGTGTCGCCAGATGTAAGGAATGCTCGCCTGACCTTTAAGAGCATTCGACTGAACTATATTCAAAGAAATCGAGTGTGTTTGGTCTGCCACTGTGTGGGCAGTTCCATCGATTAGCAAAGTCCTGGTCTACAGGAGCTCTGAAAGTTGGCAAAGGTCCGCTTGACCAGTTGTCGTTTCATGCTATCAGCAACTTAGTTCAAGGAATCACATTGTAAGCCAATGGTATGATGTTTACTGCTATAAGAAATAAGTAGCGTCAAATTGATAATTATAAGTGAGACATGAGTAAACTGTCATTAGAACAAGAAGCAGTGATTACCAAGTGAAAGACTTCATTAAATAAATCATAAATTCGATATCGTTGATTTTATAGGACGTATCAATACATTATCTGTCTTCTTTAAATTATTTCATTTCCTTATCTTATACATAAATAATATGAAATTAAATAAATAATAAAAAATAAAAAGCCCCCGTCACGCAAAGTGGCGTATAGGAAATATGGTGATAGTGACCATATATTTTACAGACCTTCAGCACATGATTTTTTGGGGTAATGTGGTCGGTATAACGACCGTGCCGCTTTACTTTCCCATAAAAAAAATCCGGTACCCATTTAAGGCTGGGTGAACGCAGCAGCCGTCGGTTGGGATCGAACCCTACCTCTTGTCCTTTGTAGTCCAGTTCACTAACCACTGAGCTATCGCGGCTCCCTTCATTTTTTCTTTAGTTTTATTTTATTTGTCTGCATTTCCTTCTCATTCTTATTTTAATTCTCAATCCTCTGTTGTCATCTTCTCCCCTCCTATTTTCACCCATATACATCTCCTCGTTCATTTTCTTCATCATCACCTTCCCTTTCTCATAAATTCTATTCTTCCATGTATGTATCCCCTTCTCTGTTTTCCCTAACGAGAAAGCCCCCCCCCCCTTTTTCCCTTGTTTATGGGCAGTAGATAACAAGTAACAACACACGGGCGCACTCCGTTGCATTTGTACGGAAGTTATGACATTAAATTCAGCACAATGAGGACGAAAATATTAAAACAGGCAGATCCCCTTGTGAACTTTAACATTTAAATCAATTATATCACATTAAAGCTGGTTCCAGAATTGAAATATCAGAGAAGTATTACCACAGATGAGAAAGACACAAAAAAACTGAATCAAGATTTCAGAGCACTAAGTTATGACAAACCAACTGTTACTATTACGCACAATAAAAAAAAATGCAAAATGAATGTTTTTAACAGAAAATAAAAAAAAAAAATACAAGAACCCGTGGACAAAATAAACAAGAGAAGCAACGAATATGGATTGTAATTAAATATTGAAAAGACTAAAACTATGATTATTAGCAGAGAAAAGACACAAAATGTACAAGGAGATATTGAAAAGGATAGAAAGAACCTAGAAATAGTTCAAGAATATAGATGTCTTGGACATGTTTTAACAAGTGACAGAAAATGTATGACAGAAATAAACAAAAAAAAAAAAAAGTAGAAATGACAAAAAGCAATTTTAACACCACGAAAAACATATTCACGTCAAAGCAAATAACATCACAACTATAACTGCGAATTGAAAAATGCTGTATTTACTCAATCTTTCTGTATGGTGAAGAAACGTGGGCATTACATAAGTAAACAGAGCAGAAATTTAAAGCCTTTGAAATGTGGATCTATATAAAAATGGGGAGAACAGGATAGAAGGAGAAGAAGACAAACAGAGAAGTTCTGAATCCACTGAAAATGAAAGAACTACTTAACAGAATTCGAAAAAAACAACTCAAATATTTTGGACCTAAGTCATCATGAAAGGGAAGGTACACGGTAAACGAGACAGAGGCAGACCAAAACTAAAGTGGACTGAAAACATCAAAAATGTGGACAGGTGAACCTATGACAACATGCACCATCAAGACAAGAGAGTAAAATGGTGCTCCATAGTAGCCAACCTTCGATTTTGAGACGGCACCCAATAAATGAATAAAATATATGCCGTTCTGTCATTCTATGTTGTTATTGTCAACCATTTTCCATAAATAACACTAAGAATATTATAACTTGTGGGATTAAATGTTAGGGAGAAACCATTAATGTCGATTGAAAAGAGAAAAGACAAAATGATGACATCTGAACAATTTTGGGAACCCACTTCACATAAAAAACACAGAAAAAAGAAGTAATAAAGCGGTCAGAGCATCACGTGATAGTGAATTATAAACCATCACTAATGAGTAAGCTGACCTTCGGGCTTCAGGAAAAATCAAGAATCAGAGAGAAATTCATTAAAAAAATCTTGTTCTGGCACGATCTTATAACTGCCTGTGTGATACGTTAGGCTTGAGATTTAAAACTCATACATTGTTATTAAATAAAAGGAAAGAGAGATCGCGGACGACAAAGAGAGAAAATACTGGATAGCTTGGTGTCATGGCATGGGAAACAGTCAACAACAGAACTCATACGATGCACTGTGGATAGAAGTTTGTGGAAGGACATGATCGCCAACGCCAACCGGTACGGTACATGATGATGATGATGACATTGTCATTTAATACACAGAAAGTGAAACGTCATATAGCAGCCGATTATGTTAATACATAGAAAACAAGACGTCATATAGCAACCGATTATGTTAATACATAGAAAACAAGACGTCATATAGCAGTCGATTGTGTTAATACATAGAAAACAAGACGTCATATAGCAACCGATGAGGTTAATAAATTGAAAACGAGACGTGAAAAGGCAACAAATGTGGTTAATACATAGAAAAAAGAAAGACACATAGCAAACGATGCGATTAATACTCAGAAGACGAGATGTCATATAACAAAAGATGCGCGTTAATTCACCGAAAACGAGACGTCATTTAGCAACCATGGTGTTAAAACATAGAAAAAAGACGTCATATAGCAAAATGTGCGCGTTAATTTACAGAAAACGAGACGTCATTTAGCAACCATGATGTTAAAACATAGAAAAAAGACGTCCTATAGCAAACGATGTGGTTATAACACAGAAAACGAGACGCCATATATCAAAATAGGCAGTTTATACACATAAAACGAGATCGTTATATAACAACCATGTTTTAATACACAGAGAAAAAAAACGCGCCATATGACAAACGATGTTGTTATAACACAGACAACGAGACATGGCATAACAAATGTCTGTCTCCGGTGATATTCTTTTAAACTGAAAAACTGTTGTATATGTTTGTTCCCACAACGCTTGAAAATTCATGTCAGTAAGAAAGGTGATTAGCATTGCCGCTTGCTAATGGTTCTTTGTAGATACTCTGAGAAATATTTTCTGATAATTCAAATGCTCTTAAAATTAGAAATCAACAGCTAATTCCCAGGTTTTTTTTCTCAGTTCTTCATTTCTAATCAATCTCTCAGGCTGCTTCCTGTCATTCGTCTAACACATTTCATTTTGGTTGGTGTTATTTTTCTTATTGTTCTTCTGTCTAGGGTCCAAGTTTGGTATTAGCAGCACAACGATGGTATGAAGACAATGTGCTGTAAAGTGTTAGTTTTGCTTCAAGTGTTATTTCCTTGTTGGACAATAGCGATAGTAGTTGTCCGGAGATTTGACAAGCTTTGTTGCATCTTGAATCTAATTTTGCTGCTTGTAGATTGTCGTTTAACATGCACAACGTAAGTAATCACACTTCAAGAATAACAGTAATGAGGTGGAGTAATAATATGTATAGCATAAATAATAACACTTAAAGAATAACAGTAATGAGGTGGAGTAATAATATGCACAGCGTAAATAATAACACTTAAAGAATAACAGTAATGAGGTGGAGTAATAATATGTACAGCGTAAATAATAACACTTAAAGAATAACAATAATGGGGGGGGGAAGGGAGTAATAGTACGCAAAAAATAATTAATAACATTTCAAGAATAACAATGATGAAAGGGGCGGGGAGTAATAACATGCACAGCGTAAATAATAACACTTCAAGAATAACAGTAATGAGTGGGTGGGGGGAGTAATAATATACATGGTGTCAAAGAATAACAGAAGTGAGGCGCAGGTAAGGAAAGGCGTGATAAACCTGAGAGAATAAACTGGTTGTCTACCAATCACGTGGGCATTGGGTCGGTGATTCTTCTTTTTAATTCCACAACTTTTGGATCGTTGGGTCACTTATGATAGGCTTCATCAACCTTCTTTATTCATCTCTATTTTCTGTCACCCTTTGGGACTCTGTGAAGTCGAGAGCTGTACATTCTTTGGTATTATTTTCCTATCTCTTTCTATATCTAACTTCCTTATTCCTGCTTCGGGTGGTTCGTATCATTGTTAAAGAATAGGGCTTCTTTCACATCTTAAAGCAAGGATAATTTATCATATTTTTTTAATAACGACACTTTCTATAACGTGTAATTGATCACCTCAGGTTATCACATTTGTGCAAGTAAAATTATCTAGTACCTAGTTTCAGAGCCTGGGTGTACACTGAAGCCGTGTGAGAGAAAAAAACAACATTTGGTCTGGGGGGAAAAAACCCAGAATTTCTAGTCAGTGGCGAGTGTACTACCCACTCTACAACCAAAGCTTTGACTCTTTGTAAGGTCAAGGTTTGTGTTGTATCAGGATGAATTAAAATATGTAACCACTTCATAGCGAGTGATGTGTTGTCATAGAAACAGTGAGTAAGAAAAGAGTCGTATTTTACAGGCAGTGCATCATCGAGCTGTGTTGTGAGAAGAGGAAAGAAGAGCACATAATGATTTACGAACGGCATTTATAAAGTGTGCTAGAATATAAGACAGAGGCTCAAAGAAATATTATTGAAACTGGATCCATTCGAATTGCGGGAAACAAATGTAACCATGACAAAAAATAAATAAATAAAAAAGATAATGGCGTCACAAAAATGTTTACAATATTTATTTCTTTTTTGCATCCTCATTTATCGTTCAAAGTAAACGCGTTAATATAGGTGTACTGTCTAGGACACGCTGGTGTGCTTGGCAATGAAACAGCCGATAATTGAGTTATTGAGTTATTAGCGGGTCATCATCATTGCACTCCGAACATGTCCATAGGTGCTCAGATCCCCTCCTCAGCAATTCCCTCAGTGTCCAGCGACTGACGACTCCGGTTCTATGTTGGTTGATAAGTCTTCTTACACGGCCACTAAGTTTCTCATTTCTGGCTGTGCCCAACTTAACTCCCATTTCCATCATCCGAAGAAGTGACGTGGATCTGTGTTTGTCGAAGTCATGTGCTCTTCCCACATCTCTGAGGGCATTGATGATGTCCGCCCGATCCATTGGTTGCCCGTCCTCAACGACAGCGCAGCTAGCCAACCTGTCCGCTCTTTCATTTTCCCGTACTCCCGCATGTCCAGGGACATAGACAAAGGTGACCTTACGTATTTTGGATTTCTGCAACGACTCCACCCATTGCATACGTACAGAGCCCGCCTCCACTTTTTTTTATCATGCTCATCGAATCACTCAGTATACATGTGTGGGAAACAGCCGATAAACTCTCAAGCAGCTCTGACACTGAGTGTGGCATTACTCTGGACAAGAGGGCAAGGCCAAAGTCTGTTCTTTATTCCTGAAGTGAAAAGGATGAGAATTGGTGGGACAATGTTGTATATATTGAGAGACTGATGAGTGTAAAAGTGGAAAATGGATCCTTTCTATGCGGAGTGCTCAGTGGGAAAAGTAGATGTACCTATAACCAACACCTTACAGGAACAATCCGTTTTTATATGCTTCGAGAATTGCTCTGACGAGCGGCGGAGCAGAAATGGGGATGACCCGACTACAGTAAAAATGAAATTGATTTCATGAATAGAATAGTGGCGGTAGAAAGGAGGGACGCAAACTGTGGCCTTTTGGTCTTCTCCAAGTCTTTCTTGCTACAATGTTTCCTAGACTCTAATAATAATCCATCTTTTTCCATTATTACCCGTGATCTTGTACTCTCGTAGCGTTTGTTGTTGATAACCTCTTCTGCTACATTTTTTTTTTGTTTGCTTTGTCACGTGACTCAAATATTGTATATGTTGTCTTTTTATGTGTTTAGTAAGGAACTTTATACCAAGCTTTCTTCTAAGTTCTTCACTTCTGATCATATCTTTCAAGTTGCTTTCTGTTGTACGAAGCGTTACATTACAATAAGTGTTTTTTTTTCTGATTGCATTTGTTCGTACGATCATTTGATATTGACAGAGGAATAAACAGATTCGTTCTAAAGTTTGCAATGACATGAGTTTTGTATGTTGTTAACTAATGATCTATCAAAACGATTTCAAAGCTTAAAGGAAGAAACCGAAAAGCGACAAAAATAAGGGACAGGACATCTTGACAACTAATGGTAGAGAGGAGTAGTCTGACATTTAAATACTAAAATATTAAAATAATAAACAAACCAAGTTGTTACTTCATCTATGAAATCTGTCTGCAGTCTCTTAAAATTGCTGCTGGAGTGGGCAGAATAATGCGTTGTCACCAGATTATTCGAATTCCTCTGGGACTGAGAACATTTTCCACATATTTCTGTGGGAACATCATCTGTTATCTGCCTCATTAGCAAGTCTAACAGTCAAAAAGCGAAGGGATGTTATGAGCACTATTGTTTGTTATTTCACCAAAGAACTCTAGTTAAGTTCTGTACTTTCTTCATAATTTAGAGTACCTCATTTGCTCGACCTACGAGCCCGCCCATAATTGCCTGTTAAAAAAAAACAAATTCTGTTATCAAAATTTCTACTTTTATGTCCAAAAAAAAAACAAAACACGATATGGTTGTCCTTTTTTATATTTACAGTATGTTCATTGAAAACTTTTGTATGGTGCAGCAAAAAGGACATTTCATAAAATAATAGAAACAATTATATTGAAGCTCTAGACATCTGACTTAAAAAAAAAAGAAAAGAATGGTGAGAATATCATGGACAGCTGAAAGAGTGAAGGTTTCTAACGTTGACGGAGGTGTAAAGAAAGCCTTTGATCATCTTCATCAGGAGGAATACGCCATTATTTTTGTGATCACGCAAAAGAGGAAGGAACGATTTTGTGTCAACTAAAAATTCGAGCGAAGAGGAGAGAGAGAGAGAGAGAGAGATAGAGAGAGTGAGAGCTGAATATAGACAGAAGGATAGAGAGAAATAATAGGTAAAATACCAGACAACATGGCTTGACAGGAAGTCACCGTTCATTGATAAACACCTGTAGAGACAGTAAGTTGTGGTAAAGCATGATCATATAAACAGGTAACAACCATATTACTTGATGGAGTTAGAAGAAAAGGGAAAGTTGAATAAACTAAGTAGAAAACAACAAATAAATATATAAATATGAAAGTAGAGGCAAACAAAAGTAACATTTTTACAGAAATTGTTCGAAGATAAATGGGGATTTTTGTGGAAAATTCGACATAGAAATGGAGACTTTAAAAATATTTACTTCATAAATTAAGTTCACAAGAAGAGCAAAATACACATTTGAAGAAGCATTGAGATAGGCAAGAACTTAATGTGACAATTTCAAGTTTTGGTTGCAAACAACATCATTTAAATTGTGTAACATTAAGTAGGAAAATAAAACGCTCTATGGTAGCTAATAATAGATGATGAGGCAGTAGAACGGCGACAATAGCCTTGCTTCACCAGAGATCTACACTTGGCATACAGGGGGTTTGGGTATCCTAGCTGGGAAAACCACTCGACTAGGCTATCGACGTTCGGACAACCCGTGTTCGATTCCCGCTGGAAGCCGTGTGAACTGTACTCGTGGTTGGAATAAGAAAATATCTCTGCCGTCGACCCAGCCGCTGGCAGAAATGGGGACCAGGGTAGGACTCTGGAAAGGTGAGAAATGCCGCCTTGCATCGTGAGTTTCAATGCTTGAAGCGACACTGTACATGTGTCTCCGAGCACATCTGGATAGGCGGCCGAGTACATATGGGTGAAAACTCGCGTGCTAAGGACGTCGATTCAAGTCTCGTAATTTACCTTTACCTTTGGCATACGTTTTAAAAGGCACCCTGAATCCAAGTCTGAATGAGGAATGATCACACAAGAATATTCAGACATTAATTTATTGTAGTGACAACAATTACGTTAATTTATCTCCACGAACCCCAATTCTAGCATATCTATCTATTGACCTTTCGAGCCGTAACCGGCCCATAGGGCGTAGACCAAGATACACCTTCTCCTATATGGATTTTTTGTTCTAGCAGTTTTCTTTTAAAGATATTTTATCAAATCTCGCCATCTGTCTCTGTTCTGTGCAAGCAGTTCTATCTCATTGAGGGAGCCGACTCCTGCTGCTCTTGCCTCTCTCATCAATGTTCTTCTCAGTGTCTCCCTGGGTCTTCCTCTTTTTCTTTTACCTGTTGTTTCCCATATGAGGGCTTGCTTTGCTATTCGGTTATTATCTCTTCTCATCACATGTCCAACGTATGACCATCGTCTTTTCTTTATTACTGAAGATATTAGTGGTTGATTGGCGATTTCTCTAATTTCCTCATTTGTTTTGAATTCGTTCCATGCTATACCAAGTATTTTCCTTAGACATTTATTTTCGAATGCGTTCAACTTTGTTTCTATATCTCTTGTTGTTTTCCAGCTTTCACACGCATACGTAAGGGTTGATAGTACATTTGATTTGAATAGCCTAAGTTTTGTGTTTGTGCTGATAAGTTTTGATTTCCACAACTTTTCAAGGCTTCTGAAAGACATTGCTGTTTTAGCTATTCTGATTTTAATCATAATCATTTCTAGCATATCATTTAAGGAGAAATGGCTACTCACATTTACAATAATGAAATATAAACCACTGGGAGAACTATATTTATACATCATCATCAAGTATCGGGCCTACTGGTGTAGGTGATCATGTCTCTCCACAACGTTCGATCTCGACAGTTATTTATCATTTCTGTTGTTGACCTTCTGCCAAGCCATTCTCTTAAGCTGTCTGGTATTTTCTCTCTTTGCTTCCCTCTATCTCTTCGTCCCTCAATTTTTCCAGTTGTTACAATATATTCTAGTTGTTCTCTTCATGGCCAAAAGATGATGATTGTTTCTTCCTAATATTGGAAATTAGCTCTCTTTTTGCGTTGACCTCTTTCAGAACATTTTCATCACTGTTTTTAGCTGTCCATGATATTTTCAACATTCTTCTGTAAAACCACATTTCTACAGACTCCAGTGATTTTCTTGTCTGTTGAAGTATTGTCCATGATTTACATCCATATGTTAAGACTAGCTCTACGTAACATTTAAGAACTCTTTTTCTTGTTTCTATTGCCAAAAAGGATAGCGGGGTAGAGTTCTGCCCTACCAAAGGAGGAGTAAAACGTTTCCTTTCCTCCGCTAGTCTTAGGGACACCCTTGGGCAAGGTGGAGTTCCCGTTTAGTCCCCCCTATCAGGGTTATGTGAAGCCATTGGAGCAGGTGGTGGATGGTATTGTGGGAGCAGTCGACAAGTAGTGCCGGTTATGGTCCCCACACCGCGATGACAGGCAGATGATCTCATGTATAGAGACAATGGCTGCGATCTCCGACTAGTACAGTCACTGCCAAGAAGGAAAGGAATGGCAAACTACCTTCTTATATTGCCTGGAATAATCATGGCAAACCACAAAAGGAAAGAGAGATCGCGGACGACAAAGAGAGAAAATACTTGTTAGCTTGGTGTCATGGCATGGAAAACAGTCAACAACAGAACTCATACGATGCACTGTGGATAGAAGATTGTGCAAGGACATGATCGCCAACGCCAACCGGTACGGCACATGATGATGATGATGATGATTGTCAAAAATGGCTTGCATAGTATCTTCCTCATTTTTTGGAAAGCTGCTTTTGCCAGAGCCATTCTGCATCTCACCTCTTTTGTACTTCTTCCGTCTGAGGTTAACAAAGTTCCCAAATATTTAAATTCATTTACCTGTTTTATAATTGTTCCACTTGTCTTTATTTTGCACTGAGGTGATGTCTTTTTCTTTTTTGTTACCATTACTTCTGCCTTTTTGCTATTAAGTCTGAGTCCTTTATTTTTGCTTTCTTCCACTATAATGTCCAACATTTCTTGTACTCATTTTCACTCTTAGCGATCAAGACTGTATCATCAGCATACCTCAGATTATTTATAATATTTATAAATAAATACTGAAATAACTATATTTATATATAAATCACTGGAATAACTATATTTATATATAAATCACTGAAATAACCAGGTTTTAATAAGAAGCTCGGAAACAACAAACATTTAACATGTCTGCGGCTTCATATATTATTTTCGTCTAAATTATCCCGAATAATAAAAATGCAGTGATGCTGGACAAATCTTTTCTAATGAAATGAAACAGGAAGCTTGGGGTTAACAAATCGATGAGCCTCAGTTTAATTAAACAATCTTTTATAGAGTGTTTGAGTGGTCTAGGTATAAATGTCTAGGATGGTTTCAACCAACATATTGAAAAATGTCGAAGCTTGGTTATTTGGTCCATCTTTTAACCGGTAAAGGAATTATGCTTATCCTTGCCAGCGACGAATACTTAAAACAACAATTCTATAGAGCTATTGAGTACATGTTGAGTTAATATATTGAAAGCTTTATATTAGTATGGAACGTCGCATATAAATCATATTAAAACATAAACGTAAAGATCTGGCCAGTTCATTTTTTTAGAGTAAAGTGGCGCAGTTCAAAGATCTGTGGTTAGGTTATCGAGGATTGCGGGTTCGTTTCATAGCGCAACGTGTAATAGTATATGTGTAAAAGGAGAGAGGGGAGAAAAGGGGGTCCCTCCACGCATAAAGGCGTATGTGGGATATATGTTAGTGTTCATATTATTCAATGATCAACGTATCATTTTTTGATATGGTTGGTGTCCTTACCAGGCAACCCAACTTTCCCAGAAAAAGTCGGGCATCTATTTCAGTTTAAAGTCGTCAAGTATGATCGAACCTGACCACTTGTCATTAAGTTCCAGTTCATTAAACACTCAGCTACCGCGGCTCTCTTATCTAATTATAGGACAGTTCACTTTATCTATCTATAGAAGGCTCACTTATCAAACTATAACAGGACTCTCTTATTTAATAATAACAGGACTCTCTTATCTAACTAACACTAGACTCTCTTATCTAACTATAACAGGGCTATCTTATCTAACTATAACAGGGCTATCTTATCTAACTATAACAGGGCTATCTTATCTAACTATAATAGGGCTATCTTATCTAACTATAACAGGGTTATCTTATCTAACTATAACAGGGCTATCTTATCTAACTATAACAGGGCTATCTTATCTAACTATAACAGGATTATCTTATCTAACTATAACAGGGCTATCTTATCTAACTATAACACGAGTCTCTTATCTAATTATAACACGAGTCTCTTATCTAACTATAACAGGGCTCTCCTTTCTAACTAAGCAGGGCTCTCTTATCTAACTATAGCAGGGCTCTCTTATCTAACGACAGCAGGACTCTCTTATCTAACTATAGCAGGGCTCTCATATCTAACTACAGCTGGGCTCTCTTATCTAACTACAACACGGCTGTCTTATCTAACTACAGCACGGCTCTATTATCTAACTACAGCACGGCTCTCTTTTCTAACCACAGCACGGTTCTCTTTTCTAACCACAGCACGACTCTCTTATCTAACTACAGCGCGGCTCTATTATCTAACTACAGCACGGCTCTCTTTTCTAACCACAGCACGGTTCTCTTTTCTAACCACAGCACGACTCTCTTATCTAACTACAGCGCGGCTCTATTATCTAACTACAGCAGGGATCTCTTATCTAACTACAGCACGGCTCTCTTATCTAACTACAGCACGGCTCTCTTATCTAACTACAGCACGGCTCTCTTATATAACTATATCACTACTCTCTTATCTAAGTACAGCACGGCTCTCTCATCTAACTACAGCAGGGATCTCTTATCTAACTACAGCACGGCTCTCTTATCTAACTACAGCACGGCTCTCTTTTCTAACCACAACACAGCTCTCTTTTCTAACTACAGAACGGCTCTCTTATCTAACTACAGCACGGCGTTCATATTTAACGCTAATGATGATAGGAGCTCTCTTTTTTTGTTGGTCTTTTATTATAAAAATCATGTCCAGAAACAATTATATAAACGTCAATGTCTTTATAATGCCATAGCATCGTCAATTACCATCCCTGCTGGTGTAGATGATCATGACTCTCCACAAATTTCTTTCTCTGCAGTAGTTTATCGCTTTTGTTGTTAACTTTCCATCAAACCATTCTTTTACTTAAACTGTATTGCATATTTTATCTCCGCTTCTTTCAACCTTTTCCTCAAGTAACTATAGATTAGCCTCGATTTCAAACTTCAATATCCCAGTCTCCAGGAGAATAACCCAAGATAAATGGTTTTAACCCTGTCGAAAGAATAAGGAAAGACCGGTCACACAAAATTACATTATAAGAGACGTAGCAGAGATTAATATCTGCAAATCGACACAAATTTACATATTAGACGGCAAGATAATAACGTACAAGTTCTGAAATATTAAGATCAGATTTGGGACATGCCAGGGATCTTTAAAGTGACAGGGATGCGTTCATATTGGAGACTATACACTTCATGGGATAAGTGAAGTAAAGTGGAAAAACTCAGAGTAAGAAGATGAGAAGTATACAGTATGGTTATGGTAGGCCCCGGTATCACTGCAAACGAATTAAAATTCATAATTGCTCAACCGCCCATGCCAGTGGAATCATCCAAATTACTATCTCGTCTCCTAAACAAAGAAAGGTAGCTGTAGACCCCATCATAGCAGTCTCAGTACACGCCAAAAGACATAAGGGGAAACCGCACTGAAAGTGTACACAGCCAACTGTTCCTTGTGATACGATATCATCATTCATCGTAAACAATCGGAATATCGAAACACGATAAAAACGATTGAAATACACAGCTCACTCTGTGCACAGAGCACTTAACTCAGTAGGTCATGCAGCAAGCCGAACTTGGAATATGAGGAAACTGCAACAAGGAACACTTTTCAGACATAGCCTTCAATGGTTCCTGCCGCCTATCCGCCATATTCACCGGAAGTTCACGGCCTCCTGCAAATGATGATCGTTAAATTAGTAAAAATGTATAGCGCTTGAAGACATTAGGACATCGTTTTTGACTCCAAATCCGAACATATGAAACACAGTAGTAGTATATCAGGAAGGATTTGACCCGCATTTGGACCGTAAATTAACAAAAATATATAGTAGGTGCGCGGCGCACCTAATGTACCGTAGGTGCAGGGGGAGTTAACCATGATAGCTCGTGTCGGGATGTTGACCTCTAGTCCCGGTGACCTCGGAAGTGACCTGTTTATGTCTGGTGTGCGCTGACTTTGGAGCGCTTGGTGTACTTGAGCGATAGTGATAGGTTAGTAGATTATACAGCATCAATGAAAAACGATCAATATAAAACAGAAGACAAAGATATATTTTATTCTTTTATTAGCTCAATAGGTGCATAACATACAGTGGATATTATATAACATTACAAACATATTCAGTACAGTGAGTCAATATATAGTACATGGATAACATTTATTTATAGATAGGTAGTTGGGTGTCTGCTTAGCGTTGTGTCATAAATGAATCATAAGGGGTGAAACTGTTAGAGATTGCTGGGTAGTCTAAGCTGGTAGTGTAAAGAGTTAAATATCTAGAGGCGTAGTCGAGACGTTATCATCAGCTACCTTTCTTTTTATATAGAAATAGGAAAGAGCATTTCTTGTTTGACTGTAGGAAAATATAGAATTATTTAAGACTTTGAAACCTACATTTTTCCCACCCTTGGCCTTTTGCGTGGCGAGAACCTCTAAAAACATATCTTTATCTAATTTGTTGTGTTGCTTGCTTAACCCCTTACAACTGATTTTATCGTAATCCCCACTACAATGGTACGTCTTACTACATAAGCTAACAAGAGCTGTCCCTTCGTACTCTAGTTTAAAAAGCCCGGGCGTTCGTTTGGTGTACGCTTTAACACCCTTACAGTTTATACAGTCTGTTTTGCTAGTATGTTCATCGCAAAACTCGGCAGGAAACCAGTCTTTATATACACTATTAAACTCATCCCGCAGACCTGACTTAACTATATCCTCTAGCTTAGGTGCACTTAAAGCCAAGTATAAACTATCAGTATCTGTTTCACATAACTGAAAGTTGGACCTATCTACAAACTTATCTAAGAACTCGAAATAAAAATCTAACATACGAAGTTTTGCGTACTGGTAGACGAAGAAACCGATTTGTAGGGGTAAATCCCAAACAGTTTTCTTTTTCTCCATCTCAATTTCAAAAAGAGCCTCCCCTATTTCAGTCATCTTTTTAAACCGGGAACTATTAATCATTTTCGATATCTCATCCCCCTGAACATACGAGACAGCGCTATGATTGGCCTTATTGGTTAGAGTCTTCCCGTAGGCTGAGTTTCCTAAGAGCTTCATCGTATCGCTTACTATAGATTGACTTTCGTCTAGATCACCAGCCCTCCTAGCGTCAGAAACCATTTCGCCAAACTTTTTAAAACAACTAGACGGTTGATATTCTATCACTTGATAAATTTTTGTTACCACCAACCCATGGTCTAAATACCATTTTAACAGTGGCGTTGCCAACAAAATTTTTTCCCCGACATAACTACCTATTAGGGTGCGACGAGGGGTTGACAACAAGTTATGTTTGAGGGCATATTCACCCATAAACGGGCCAATATCATCACGCGTGACATCAATATTTTTGAAAATTGGAGTCATCTCACTGAAATGTTCCTTCAGGCGGTCGGGGACGTGTAGATCACATTCTACTAAGCCAAAACATGTCCCATCTGAAACAGAAGCCAGAATCTGTTTATCACTGAGAGGGAGCCCTTCTTTAGAGTAAGAGGGTCTAGCTCGGGGGATGGCTTTAGAAAGGAAAGCCCTAATGTTTGGGTCAGACTTTTTCAGAGCCTGCCACTCACATTCCCACATAACTTCTACTGGGACTTTGACCTCCTCAGTTAGGTAGGTGTGTATCTCACATGTTTTTTCAAACAGCTCGAACAAGGGCTTATTATTAACAGGGTTTCTATCTTTATCTTTGGTGAGGGGACAGTCTTTGTGACCATGGTACAGACAACCATGAAAATTGTAGCCTCTTCTATTGGATTTATCCCACCCATCCACAGGGATATTTCTATCACCTAATCGAAACTCCCTCCCGTTAAACTGAGTTTTCAACTCCACCCCTTTTTGGTGGGCGACCCACGTTAACCACTCTCTACTTTGTTGGACATAATAGTTATCTTTTTCGACCCTAAACCCGGTCTCCATTCTTCTAATAATTGGGTAATCTGTTGGCATTGGGTTCATCAGAGCCCAAAGATACAACGCGTTGGCATCGTAACCTTGGATGGATTTGACTACATGTCCGCCCCTAATAAACGTTTTGCCTACCTCGTGATACCTATGGAAAATTATAGAGGGACCCCGACAATATTATCTCTAATCATTTTGTGTAGACTCGCCTGTTTGCTCGAACATAAACTAAACATTACACCCCTATCAACGGTCTTAAAAAGATACTTTAAACAAACACCCGGAACCGAAATGGCGTCTTTAAAACAGTCTACACCCCGCTCCCCATAAAAGCGAACCTGCTGCTCCAAGGCTTCTAAAAAGGGGACTACATCTTTGTTGTTATACCACACCAAAAAGTCCCTAAGTGTGGTCATGTTATTGTCCTTCCAGACCTTTGGCACAGGGCGTACTCCTCCTTGGAAATGTTGGCATTTTTTAACGACGAATAAAACGTTTCGTGTGGGGGTAGTTCTGTCTCGTCCAACTTTTGGGGGTCGTCTATATATTCATAACAAAAGTAACCCTTTGTTTCACTAATCTTATAAGCCGCCAGATATTTACTATAGCTAAACCCGGGGGCTAGATAGTTTACTATATCTAAGAATTTTAGATTCGGCGTTGCAATACACATAAAGTTATTGTTTCTTTTAACTATAAACTTGAACGGTTTTGGTACTTTGTAGTCTACGTCCATTTTATCTTCCTCTTCTTCGATAACATCAGCGTCCTCTTCTTCTTCTTCCATACTATCACCTGCTTCACCCACTTGGACAGTGACATCCATGAAGTGCTTTATTAAATAAGGTTTAATGACGTTGACGTCATATTTCCCCGAGTTAAACCCTATCACTGGAAGCTCTTTTAAATACTCATCAAACCTAACTACTATCTTGTCTTTATTCAGAGCATGGAGTTGAGTAAAAATACTTTTAAACCGATCTCGCAACAACGAGTATGCCTTAGCAGCTATATCAGTGAGATAATCAAGCATCTGACTAACTAAAACCTGCGGGTCACCCTTGGTTATGAAACATTTTGGGGCCTCCAACCCTGGGACATTTGACGCTATAGAACAGGAGAGGGGTACGTGTTTAGCTACAAAGGTAGTCGACTGAGTCTCTTGTGGAACATTCCTACTATCAAAATAACATTCATAATCGAATGTCGCCCTGAATGGGTAAATAAAACACTCTGGAGTACTGATCCCTTCAGCGCTGATCGCGTCCCATACACTTTCAGGTGAAGAATAAACACCACCTTTATATGTCTCTACAGCCATATCACCAGTGCAAGTTTTTTCATGCTTATCCATACGCCAAAACTCTTTCCACAATTTCCCACATTTTCCACAAGAAAAGCTTTTACTAGCCCTAGAAAGATCGTTTATATAAAAGAAGTGGTTTTTGTAAAGTAAAAGACGGAGA
This sequence comes from Megaustenia siamemsis, assembly GCA_032433765.1. Lineage (NCBI taxonomy): Eukaryota > Metazoa > Mollusca > Gastropoda > Stylommatophora > Ariophantidae > Megaustenia > Megaustenia siamemsis. The sequence continues at coordinate 103,407,745 of JAVIAB010000092.1, forward strand.
GTTTCACTATAACTACTGCCACTTCTCATGACAATACACAAGGCTTGCTCAGAGTCAAACTCAAAAATATCTATGTTTACTGAAAAACAACTTTCTAAGAGAGACATTTCAGCAAGAGTTACACCGTGAAAGTTACTTAACTTTAGAGACGGGTTAAACTGTTTGAAAAGTAGTCTCGAAACCTTCCTAACATCCTCAACAGAGCCACCTCGATGGACAGCTAGACAACGGAAGAAGCAGAGATTGTCATTGTAAACTTTAGAATGGGAATCGGTTTGAAGGATATTAATACCATGATTTGATGCAATGTAGGGTGGGATATCTATCAGACACCCTATAGGATAATTTTGGAGTTTATAAATATAAACACTCGTACTGACTAATGCTTCTAATGTATATTTGGTTGTCTCCCTGTTTTTATTTGCATACCCTAATATATCACTTTCATTTAATCTATCAACAAACGTGTCAAAATCATTTCTGTTGTTAACTAACAGGGGTTTGTCTAACCCTGTCGCGTTATTCGAGCTGGCGTGAAAGTAACGCAGCCCCTGTGTCTCCCTATGTCTTAAAACCAGATGATGACTATAATTCACCTTGAAACGTTTTTTCTGGCCTTGGAAAATTGGGTTTACAAGGGTCTCCCAATCTATAGGAGTATCAGGCTGATGAAATATAGTGTACGTATCCATGTATTTGTTCCTACGTTCATGTGTTCTAATAGCTAACCAGTTGTTCTTATATATCTTCTTAATATCTTGAGGTAACTTATTTAAAGAGTCTATTTCATTAATAAGTCTTGGTCTCTTTGAGGGCTCTTGAGTCGAACTCTTTACTGTCCGCTTGCGTGAGGTTGTCGATACACGGGGACCCGCTTGCGTTGATGGTGTTGAGGTGTCCACAGCTATGTCATGGCTAGCAAGATGTACTTGCAAAGGCTTGGCCCAGTAAAGCTTTGTTGACAGATATGACAGATATATGGGGTAACACTGGGTTCTTTTGAAAGTACGTGATCTGTTGACACAGGAGTTGGTGATGCAGGAACTGCTGATACAAGAGAGGCAGGATGCTCTGTCTTGATATGTTTGGCAAGATTGTCAGCTCTATTATATACTCGTTCACAAACATCACATTTGTATTCCTGACTCCCATGTACACTAGCAACATGTCGTTTTACGATCCGGCTCCGGGTGAAAGTTTTGGAGCAGATATGACAAGTGTTAGACATCTGTAGAAAAGAAATTGAAACATTACAAGAAAAGAAAACAAGAAAAGTAAACAACGAGATACACAAACTATCGAAATTAGGTTACAAAAGTAACACGTGGATACTAAAAACAACTTAGCGAAGTTAGGTCACAAAAGTAACACGTGGATACTAAACAACCAACTTATCGAAAATAGGTTACTAAAGTAACATACTATAACATTAAAGATCTAATATAACACTTACTTTTTATGTGTTTGAAGGTACAAGACACATCCGTCGGCAACAACTGTAAGCGAAAGTCTGATTACAAACTTCAAAGTCGCGTTATATATACGCCAGAAACACCGGAAGTGTTACTAAAAATAGAACTGACCGCTGATGCAATACCGGAAGTGTTACTAAAAATAGCTTTTGACGGCTGACGTGATGCCCGTGGAGTTTCTAAAAATAGATTTTGACCTATGATGCAATACCAGGCGACTTTATAGGAGTTTTTCCCCTTGACCCTTTATGAGGGGCCGCCCATGAAACTGTTAGAAATAGTAAATTTAACCTAGTGGCATACCCCAGATGTTATATTAGACATCCCCATAGCAAAAATTTACTTAAAACTCACTTTTATGGTGGTTACCCCCTGACCCATTTTTGAGGGCTACGCCCATGAAACTGTTAAAAATAGTAAATTTAACAGCTAGACATACCCCAAACTTTATATTAAGCATCCCCGTAGCAAGAATTTACATAAAAATCACTTTTGAAATTACTACCCCAGTACCCATTTTTGGCGGTTACGCCCATGAAACTGTTAAAAATAGTAAATTTAACAGCTAGACATACCCCAAACTTTATATTAAGCATCCCCATAGCAAAATTTTACTAAAAAACCACTTTTATGAGTGTTGCCCCCTTGCTCATTTTTGGCGGTTACGCCCATGAAACTCTTAGAAATAGTAAATTTAACCTCTAGACATACCCCAAACTTTATATTAAGCATCCACATATCAAGAATTTACATAAAAATCACTTTTGAAATTACTACCCCTGTACCCATTTTTGGCGGTTACGCCCATGAAATCGATAAAAAAATTGCAAATTTAACACCTAGACATACCCCAAACTTTATAATAAACATCCCAGTATCAAGAATTTCCATAAAAACAACTTTTGAAATTACTACCCCGGTACCCATTTTTGGCGGTTACGCCCATGAAACTGTTAAAAATAGTCAATTTAACATCTAGACATACCCCAAACTTTATATTAAGCATCTCCGTATCAAGAATTTACATAAAAACAACTTTTGAAATTACTACCCCTGTACCCATTTTTGGCGGTTACACCCATGAAACTGTTAAAAAATAGTCAATTTAACATCTAGACATACTCCAAACTTTATATTAAGCATCCCCGTATCAAGAATTTACATAAAAACAACTTTTGAAATTACTACCCCTGTACCCATTTTTGGCGGTTACGCCCATGAAATCAATAAAAAATTGAAATTTAACATATAGACATACCCCAAACTTTATAATAAACATCCCCGTATCAAGAATTTCCATAAAAACAACTTTTGAAATTACTACCCCTGTACCCATTTTTGGCGGTTACGCCCATGAAACTGTTAAAAATAGTAAATTTAACATCTAGACATACCCCAAACTTTATATTAAGCATCTCCGTATCAAGAATTTACATAAAAACAACTTTTGAAATTACTACCCCTGTACCCATTTTTGGCGGTAACGCCCATGAAATCAATAAAAAATTGAAGTTTAACCTATTGGCATACATCAAACATAATATTTGACACGCCCATGTATCAAATTAACCTGAAAAATCAATCAAAAATTAGTAGTATATAGCCAGTGATTGGACCCCCAAAAGTGCGTTCAAACGCACCTAAATCCTTATATAAATAGTCTACACGTGCATCAACGCACATTTTTTGGTGCGGTTTTTCCTTATATGAGAGTCTACCGTTTTTCCTTATATGAGAGTCTACCCGGCCAATCACTGGCTATATACTACTAATTTTTGATTGATTTTTCAGGTTAATTTGATACATGGGCGTGTCAAATATTATGTTTGATGTATGCCAATAGGTTAAACTTCAATTTTTTATTGATTTCATGGGCGTTACCGCCAAAAATGGGTACAGGGGTAGTAATTTCAAAAGTTGTTTTTATGTAAATTCTTGATACGGAGATGCTTAATATAAAGTTTGGGGTATGTCTAGATGTTAAATTTACTATTTTTAACAGTTTCATGGGCGTAACCGCCAAAAATGGGTACAGGGGTAGTAATTTCAAAAGTTGTTTTTATGGAAATTCTTGATACGGGGATGTTTATTATAAAGTTTGGGGTATGTCTATATGTTAAATTTCAATTTTTTATTGATTTCATGGGCGTAACCGCCAAAAATGGGTACAGGGGTAGTAATTTCAAAAGTTGTTTTTATGTAAATTCTTGATACGGGGATGCTTAATATAAAGTTTGGAGTATGTCTAGATGTTAAATTGACTATTTTTTAACAGTTTCATGGGTGTAACCGCCAAAAATGGGTACAGGGGTAGTAATTTCAAAAGTTGTTTTTATGTAAATTCTTGATACGGAGATGCTTAATATAAAGTTTGGGGTATGTCTAGATGTTAAATTGACTATTTTTAACAGTTTCATGGGCGTAACCGCCAAAAATGGGTACCGGGGTAGTAATTTCAAAAGTTGTTTTTATGGAAATTCTTGATACTGGGATGTTTATTATAAAGTTTGGGGTATGTCTAGGTGTTAAATTTGCAATTTTTTTATCGATTTCATGGGCGTAACCGCCAAAAATGGGTACAGGGGTAGTAATTTCAAAAGTGATTTTTATGTAAATTCTTGATATGGGGATGCTTAATATAAAGTTTGGGGTATGTCTAGAGGTTAAATTTACTATTTCTAAGAGTTTCATGGGCGTAACCGCAAAAATGAGCAAGGGGGCAACACTCATAAAAGTGGTTTTTTAGTAAAATTTTGCTATGGGGATGCTTAATATAAAGTTTGGGTATGTCTAGCTGTTAAATTTACTATTTTTAACAGTTTCATGGGCGTAACCGCCAAAAATGGGTACTGGGGTAGTAATTTCAAAAGTGATTTTTATGTAAATTCTTGCTACGGGGATGCTTAATATAAAGTTTGGGGTATGTCTAGCTGTTAAATTACTATTTTTAACAGTTTCATGGGCGTAGCCCTCAAAAATGGGTCAGGGGGTAACCACCATAAAAGTGAGTTTTAAGTAAATTTTTGCTATGGGGATGTCTAATATAACATCTGGGGTATGCCACTAGGTTAAATTTACTATTTCTAACAGTTTCATGGGCGGCCCCTCATAAAGGGTCAAGGGGAAAAACTCCTATAAAGTCGCCTGGTATTGCATCATAGGTAAAAATCTATTTTTAGAAACTCCACGGGCATCACGTCAGCCGTCAAAAGCTATTTTTAGTAACACTTCCGGTATTGCATCAGCGGTCAGTTCTATTTTTAGTAACACTTCCGGTGTTTCTGGCGTATATATAACGCGACTTTGAAGTTTGTAATCAGACTTTCGCTTACAGTTGTTGCCGACGGATGTGTCTTGTACTTCAAACACATAAAAAGTAAGTGTTATATTAGATCTTTAATGTTATAGTATGTTACTTTAGTAACCTATTTTCGATAAGTTGGTTGTTTAGTATCCACGTGTTACTTTTGTGACCTAACTTCGCTAAGTTGGTTTTTAGTATCCACGTGTTACTTTTGTAACCTAATTTCGATAGTTTGTGTATCTCGTTGTTTACTTTTCTTGTTTTCTTTTCTTGTAATGTTTCAATTTCTTTTCTACAGATGTCTAACACTTGTCATATCTGCTCCAAAACTTTCACCCGGAGCCGGATCGTAAAACGACATGTTGCTAGTGTACATGGGAGTCAGGAATACAAATGTGATGTTTGTGAACGAGTATATAATAGAGCTGACAATCTTGCCAAACATATCAAGACAGAGCATCCTGCCTCTCTTGTATCAGCAGTTCCTGCATCACCAACTCCTGTGTCAACAGATCACGTACTTTCAAAAGAACCCAGTGTTACCCCATATATCTGTCATATCTGTCAACAAAGCTTTACTGGGCCAAGCCCTTTGCAAGTACATCTTGCTAGCCATGACATAGCTGTGGACACCTCAACACCATCAACGCAAGCGGGTCCCGTGTATCGACAACCTCACGCAAGCGGACAGTAAAGAGTTCGACTCAAGAGCCCTCAAAGAGACCAAGACTTATTAATGAAATAGACTCTTTAAATAAGTTACCTCAAGATATTAAGAAGATATATAAGAACAACTGTTAGCTATTAGACACATGAACGTAGGAACAAATACATGGATACGTACACTATATTTCATCAGCCTGATACTCCTATAGATTGGGAGACCCTTGTAAACCCAATTTTCCAAGGCCAGAAAAAACGTTTCAAGGTGAATTATAGTCATCATCTGGTTTTAAGACATAGGGAGACACAGGGGCTGCGTTACTTTCACGCCAGCTCGAATAACGCGACAGGGTTAGACAAACCCCTGTTAGTTAACAACAGAAATGATTTTGACACGTTTGTTGATAGATTAAATGAAAGTGATATATTAGGGTATGCAAATAAAAACAGGGAGACAACCAAATATACATTAGAAGCATTAGTCAGTACGAGTGTTTATATTTATAAACTCCAAAATTATCCTATAGGGTGTCTGATAGATATCCCACCCTACATTGCATCAAATCATGGTATTAATATCCTTCAACCGATTCCCATTCTAAAGTTTACAATGACAATCTCTGCTTCTTCCGTTGTCTAGCTGTCCATCGAGGTGGCTCTGTTGAGGATGTTAGGAAGGTTTCGAGACTACTTTTCAAACAGTTTAACCCGTCTCTAAAGTTAAGTAACTTTCACGGTGTAACTCTTGCTGAAATGTCTCTCTTAGAAAGTTGTTTTTCAGTAAACATAGATATTTTTGAGTTTGACTCTGAGCAAGCCTTGTGTATTGTCATGAGAAGTGGCAGTAGTTATAGTGAAACTCTCCGTCTTTTACTTTACAAAAACCACTTCTTTTATATAAACGATCTTTCTAGGGCTAGTAAAAGCTTTTCTTGTGGAAAATGTGGAAATTGTGGAAAGAGTTTTGGCGTATGGATAAGCATGAAAAAACTTGCACTGGTGATATGGCTGTAGAGACATATAAAGGTGGTGTTTATTCTTCACCTGAAAGTGTATGGGACGCGATCAGCGCTGAAGGGATCAGTACTCCAGAGTGTTTTATTTACCCATTCAGGGCGACATTCGATTATGAATGTTATTTTGATAGTAGGAATGTTCCACAAGAGACTCAGTCGACTACCTTTGTAGCTAAACACGTACCCCTCTCCTGTTCTATAGCGTCAAATGTCCCAGGGTTGGAGGCCCAAATGTTTCATAACCAAGGGTGACCCGCAGGTTTTAGTTAGTCAGATGCTTGATTATCTCACTGATATAGCTGCTAAGGCATACTCGTTGTTGCGAGATCGGTTTAAAAGTATTTTTACTCAACTCCATGCTCTGAATAAAGACAAGATAGTAGTTAGGTTTGATGAGTATTTAAAAGAGCTTCAGTGATAGGGTTTAACTCGGGGAAATATGACGTCAACGTCATTAAACCTTATTTAATAAAGCACTTCATGGATGTCACTGTCCAAGTGGGTGAAGCAGGTGATAGTATGGAAGAAGAAGAAGAGGACGCTGATGTTATCGAAGAAGAGGAAGATAAAATGGACGTAGACTACAAAGTACCAAAACCGTTCAAGTTTATAGTTAAAAGAAACAATAACTTTATGTGTATTGCAACGCCGAATCTAAAATTCTTAGATATAGTAAACTATCTAGCCCCCGGGTTTAGCTATAGTAAATATCTGGCGGCTTATAAGATTAGTGAAACAAAGGGTTACTTTTGTTATGAATATATAGACGACCCCCAAAAGTTGGACGAGACAGAACTACCCCCACACGAAACGTTTTATTCGTCGTTAAAAAATGCCAACATTTCCAAGGAGGAGTACGCCCTGTGCCAAAAGGTCTGGAAGGACAATAACATGACCACACTTAGGGACTTTTTGGTGTGGTATAACAACAAAGATGTAGTCCCCTTTTAGAAGCCTTGGAGCAGCAGGTTCGCTTTTATGGGGAGCGGGGTGTAGACTGTTTTAAAGACGCCATTTCGGTTCCGGGTGTTTGTTTAAAGTATCTTTTTAAGACCGTTGATAGGGGTGTAATGTTTAGTTTATGTTCGAGCAAACAGGCGAGTCTACACAAAATGATTAGAGATAATATTGTCGGGGGTCCCTCTATAATTTTCCATAGGTATCACGAGGTAGGCAAAACGTTATTAGGGGCGGACATGTAGTCAAATCCATCCAAGGTTACGATGCCAACGCGTTGTATCTTTGGGCTCTGATGAACCCAATGCCAACAGATTACCCAATTATTAGAAGAATGGAGACCGGGTTTAGGGTCGAAAAAGATAACTATTATGTCCAACAAAGTAGAGAGTGGTTAACGTGGGTCGCCCACCAAAAAGGGGTGGAGTTGAAAACTCAGTTTAACGGGAGGGAGTTTCGATTAGGTGATAGAAATATCCCTGTGGATGGGTGGGATAAATCCAATAGAAGAGGCTACAATTTTCATGGTTGTCTGTACCATGGTCACAAAGACTGTCCCTCACCAAAGATAAAGATAGAAACCCTGTTAATAATAAGCCCTTGTTCGAGCTGTTTGAAAAAACATGTGAGATACACACCTACCTAACTGAGGAGGTCAAAGTCCCAGTAGAAGTTATGTGGGAATGTGAGTGGCAGGCTCTGAAAAAGTCTGACCCAAACATTAGGGCTTTCCTTTCTAAAGCCATCCCCCGAGCTAGACCCTCTTACTCTAAAGAAGGGCTCCCTCTCAGTGATAAACAGATTCTGGCTTCTGTTTCAGATGGGACATGTTTTGGCTTAGTAGAATGTGATCTACACGTCCCCGACCGCCTGAAGGAACATTTCAGTGAGATGACTCCAATTTTCAAAAATATTGATGTCACGCGTGATGATATTGGCCCGTTTATGGGTGAATATGCCCTCAAACATAACTTGTTGTCAACCCCTCGTCGCACCCTAATAGGTAGTTATGTCGGGGAAAAAATTTTGTTGGCAACGCCACTGTTAAAATGGTATTTAGACCATGGGTTGGTGGTAACAAAAATTTATCAAGTGATAGAATATCAACCGTCTAGTTGTTTTAAAAAGTTTGGCGAAATGGTTTCTGACGCTAGGAGGGCTGGTGATCTAGACGAAAGTCAATCTATAGTAAGCGATACGATGAAGCTCTTAGGAAACTCAGCCTACGGGAAGACTCTAACCAATAAGGCCAATCATAGCGCTGTCTCGTATGTTCAGGGGGATGAGATATCGAAAATGATTAATAGTTCCCGGTTAAAAAGATGACTGAAATAGGGGAGGCTCTTTTGAAATTGAGATGGAGAAAAAGAAAACTGTTTGGGATTTACCCCTACAAATCGGTTTCTTCGTCTACCAGTACGCAAAACTTCGTATGTTAGATTTTTATTTCGAGTTCTTAGATAAGTTTGTAGATAGGTCCAACTTTCAGTTATGTGAAACAGATACTGATAGTTTATACTTGGCTTTAAGTGCACCTAAGCTAGAGGATATAGTTAAGTCAGGTCTGCGGGATGAGTTTAATAGTGTATATAAAGACTGGTTTCCTGCCGAGTTTTGCGATGAACATACTAGCAAAACAGACTGTATAAACTGTAAGGGTGTTAAAGCGTACACCAAACGAACGCCCGGGCTTTTTAAACTAGAGTACGAAGGGACAGCTCTTGTTAGCTTATGTAGTAAGACGTACCATTGTAGTGGGGATTACGATAAAATCAGTTGTAAGGGGTTAAGCAAGCAACACAACAAATTAGATAAAGATATGTTTTTAGAGGTTCTCGCCACGCAAAAGGCCAAGGGTGGGAAAAATGTAGGTTTCAAAGTCTTAAATAATTCTATATTTCCTACAGTCAAACAAGAAATGCTCTTTCCTATTTCTATATAAAAGAAAGGTAGCTGATGATAACGTCTCGACTACGCCTCTAGATATTTAACTCTTTACACTACCAGCTTAGACTACCCAGCAATCTCTAACAGTTTCACCCCTTATGATTCATTTATGACACAACGCTAAGCAGACACCCAACTACCTATCTATAAATAAATGTTATCCATGTACTATATATTGACTCACTGTACTGAATATGTTTGTAATGTTATATAATATCCACTGTATGTTATGCACCTATTGAGCTAATAAAAGAATAAAATATATCTTTGTCTTCTGTTTTATATTGATCGTTTTTCATTGATGCTGTATAATCTACTAACCTATCACTATCGCTCAAGTACACCAAGCGCTCCAAAGTCAGCGCACACCAGACATAAACAGGTCACTTCCGAGGTCACCGGGACTAGAGGTCAACATCCCGACACGAGCTATCATGGTTAACTCCCCCTGCACCTACGGTACATTAGGTGCGCCGCGCACCTACTATATATTTTTGTTAATTTACGGTCCAAATGCGGGTCAAATCCTTCCTGATATACTACTCACAGTTAATCGTTCGATTATCCCAGTCGCACATCAAACAACAGACCGTAAGATATTCCTGCAATGGGAATTTGTGAAATTATAAACCACATATTGAAATTATAAAATCACATGTCTACCCATAGGCAAAGGCGCGACTCACAGCACCAGAGCTGGAAGTTGTCAGCGACCCACAGCTGATGGCTTACGCCAGGATCGGTGAACCATAACCATCCTGACCCTGCTCCACCTCTTCGTGGTGCCTCTATTAACAGACTAACCTGTCTAGTCTGGCCAAGCGAGTAGGGATCGACGAGGGAAGACAACCCGGTACTCAAATATGTCTTGCTGAAGTCGGATGTGTTGGACCGAAAGGCGCAAATATTATGGTTATACTGCAAACCACAACACAACGCAGACACGCCCACTTAACGTCATTTTAAGAGCGGATGATGATGAGGTGTACTCCTTTAGTCATCAGACGAACGCAAACCAATTATGGTTATAGTTATGGAAGGCCCCGGTATCACTGCAAACGGATTAAAATTCATAATTGCTCAACCGCCCGTGCCAATAGAATCATCCGAATTACTATCTCATCCCCCAAACAAAGAAAGGTATATGTAGTCCCCATCATAACAGTCTCAGCACACGCCAAAAGATATAAGGCGAAACCACACAGAAAGTGAACACAGCCATCTGTTCCCCGTCATACGATATCATTCATCGCAAGCAATCGGAATATCGAAACACAATCAAAACGGATGAAACGCACAGCTGACGGTGTGCACAGAGCACTTAACTCAGTAGCCCATGCAACAAGCCGGACTTGAATATGAGGAAACTACAACAAGGAACATTTTTCAGACACAACCTATAATGGTTCCTGACGCCTTTCAGCCATATTAAACGGAAGTTCACGGCCTCCTGAAAATGTTGATCGTCATATTAAAAAAAAGTATAGCGCTTGATGATGCTAGGAAATCACATTGACTCCAAATCCGAAGATATGAAACACAGTTAGTCTTTGGACTATCCCCGCCGCACATCTAACAACAGACTGCAAGATCTCCCTGCAATTGAATTTGTAAATTTGTAAAATTATGAATCCCTCCTGACTAACACGAACCCCCGGGAGTCACCCGGTGCTGCAAAGTCATATACGAAACTCCATTCCGCCTTTCACTATTAGCGTACAGCCGTTTTAGGAATATACAATCAGCCATTGTAATGACGCAGCACACACAACAATGGCTGCGCCTATAAAATTTCAATTACTCTAATTAATGCAGCCAACAACGCACGAAAAGACGATGCACAATCTCTAAAGTGAAAACCTCGATCTCACAGTAGCCCTCTTGAATCTAGACAACATCATTCCTGAACAAAATTATTCAATGGACAACTAAAGTAATTTTTCTCAGATAACATCCTTCGACCATAGCAGTGGGATGTGTGTCTAAATTCCTATGGCGACTTTTTCCAAGTAACCCTGGTAGGTACTTGCCTCATAACAATTGCTTTATTTAATTCTGTCAAACTTCCTGATATGTTTGTAATAAACCTACTGGGATGGGTTTCATTTGAAAAAGTCTTGTAAATACACAGATGAGGAAGGAAGGTATCATGAAATTATAGAAAATGATATCCTTATGTATTGTTTAGAAGCAGTTTTCTGAAGTCAAGAGTGACAACAAAATTGAATAAACTGTAATTGTAATAATCAAATGACATTACATGCTGAATGGTGGCAGTTATTAATTTCAATTCTGTGCATCATGAAGTAAACAAAGCTACTGTAGGTAATCTTCCTACTTCAGTGACAATGACTAACCAGTATTTCAGCGAGAACGCGTTCCGGTGATCTTTTTAGCGATTTTATCGGTTCGAGACACATATTTTATTATTTTGTTGGGGAGTAAAATATGCTTGCCGGACTCGTATTTACGACACAGCGGAGAAGGCAGACTATCGCAGTGTAGAAGAAACAACACACAGTTACGGCTTCAAATATGACACTATGTCCACTGTTTGGAACTGTTAGAGAACGGGGAGTTATACATGGCGGGTGAAATAATGAGCGACAGAAAAAGGTTAGCTTACTAATATAGAATTGTTAAGGGTTGATAAATAGTATAGAAATTGTGTTATCGAGTAATATGACCGGAATAAAGTTAGTATCTAGTGATGAAATATATTGACAGTAATCAACTTATAGTGCGTTCATAAATTCACGAACACGTTTACTTTCGATTTGTGTGAAAACTACCAGTTAGATTGCAGTGATTTTTTTGCATGGAACCTTAGACTATCCATGACTTATATATTAATTATTGGCTCTTAGAGCAACATTTGATCTAGTTTGCAAGTTTCCTTCTTTAGGGTATACTATAGTCCGTTCAGAATCGTTTGCCGAGATGTTATGATTTATAATTCAAAAAGTTCTTGATGATTTCACATGATTTTGGCATACGGTGTTAAAATGTCCATGTCACGAGAACATATGTGTTACTCGATGTCTAGCTATAACGGTTTTCTTAAAGCGGCGAATTCCTTTGATCTTTGCCCATGTAACTATTATTTTGACCCTAATCAAAATGTTTTACAGTAATCTAGTGCAACGATGACCCATAGGCGTGTCCATAAAATTTTACTTGGTGGCAAGTATCATCATCATTGAGTGCCGTCTCCGCAACGAAGGTTGGCTACCATGGAGCGCCATTTTGCTCTATCTCTTGCTTTGATGGTGCAGGTTGTCATCGGTTGATTTGTCCATCTTTTGATGTTACTCGTCATGTTAATCTTGGTCTGCCTCTGCCTCTTTTACCTTGTATTTTCCCCTCCAGGATCACTTTCAGTAGGCTGTTGTGTCTTTTAACATGGCCTAAGAATCGCATTTGTCTTGTTCTAATTGTGTTCAGAAGTTCTCTTTTCATTTTTAGTTGTTTTAAGACTTTGTCATTTGTTTTCTTTTCCTTCCATCCAATTCTACCTATTCTTCTATATATCCACATTTCAAAGGCTTCAATTCTCTGTTCTGTTTTCTTGTCTAATGTCCATGTTTCAGCACCATATAGGAATATTGAGAAGATGTAACATTTTGCTATTCTTAGTTTTAGCTCTGGTGCTATTTGTTTTGATGTTAGTATGTCCTTCATGACATTAAAATTACTTTTTGCCATTCCTATTCTTTTGTTTATTTCAGTTGTACATTTTCCATCATTGGTTATAGTATGTCCAAGGTAGTTATAGTTCTGAACTGTCTCAAGGTCTATTCCTTCAATTTTGATATCCACTTGTGGGTTTTGGGTATTTTCTTTGTTTATGATCATAGTTTTAGTCTTTTTGATATTCATATCTAGTCCATATTTTTTGCTTGTCGTGTTTATTTCATTAAGTAATTGTTGTAGGTCTTTAGGATTTTCTGCTAGTAGTACAGTATCGTCAGCATATCTTAGGTTATTGATTATCTTTCCATTAATTTGTAGGCCTGGCATCTCTATGATGTTTTAAAGATTTGCTCAGTGTATAGATTGAACAAGCTTGGTGATAGGATGCATCCTTGTCTTACTCCTCTTTTTATATCAATGGGTGTAGAGAACTCTTTGTTATATTTTATTATTGCTGTTTGCTCCCAGTATAGATTGCATATTAGTCGTATATCCATGTCATCTAGATGTATCTTTTAGGCATTCTATAAGTTGTTTGTGGTGTACTCTATCAAAAGCTTTGGTGTAGTCTATGAAGCAGGCATATATTGGTTTTGTTACTTCTGTGTATTTTTCGATTAATGTTCTCATGCAGAATATGGCTTCTTTTGTCCCGCTATTTTTCCTAAATCCAAATTGCTGCTCATCTAATTCAGTATTGATTTTATTCTGAATCCTTCCTTGTATAACTTTTAGCAAGATTTTTGTAACATGGCTCATTAGGCTCATTGTTCTAAAGTCACTGCATTCAACTGCACCATTCTTTTTAGGCAATGCAATGAAAGTTGATGTTTTTAGTTCATTTGGTATGTATCCTGTGTGGTATATGTCGTTGCATATGTCTGTAATCACTTCAATGCCAAAATCTTCAAGTGCCTGTCTATCTGTATGCTTTCAGGTCCTGCTGCTTTTCCCCTTTTCATTGTTTTTATAGCTTTTTCCACCTCAGATTTTAAGATTTTATAGCCTGATGTACATTTTATAACTGGTTTCTTGTCCCTTTGATCATGAAATAGTTCTGTTATATATTCCTGCCATCTATCTATGATATCCTTATTGTCTGTTAGCATTTTTCCTTTTTTGTCTGCAATGCATCCACCTTCTGTGGCTTTTTTATTTTTATTAGTCATTCTCTTTATTTCTGTGTGCATTCCTCTTAGGTCTTGTTGCTTTCCATAGTTTCTATTTCTCTACATTTTTGGCAGAGCCAGTCTTCTTTTGCTTTTTGCACATTTTGCGTATCTCATTATCTATTTTATTGTATTGGGCAGTGTTCATCGCTTGTCTCCTTTCTTCCATTTTTTCTAAGATGGTGTTAGTTATCCATTTTTGTTTTTTGTTCTTTTCTCTTTTGGGTAAGGTGTCGCAGGCTTTTTGTATGCTTTTCTTTATGCATTGCCATTTGGTTGTTACTTTTTCATCAGGATTTTCTCTTCTGTATTGTTCAATTCCTTCCTCTAGCAGCTTTGGTATGTGTTCTTTACTTGTATTGTATAGGTATCTTTAATATCTTTTTGATTTAAAGCTGTTATGTCGAGTGGGTTTGTTGATGAATCAGATTTTTGCTTGTTTCTCTTTAGTTGATTTTCATTTTAATCATTACAGGATTGTGATCAGAATTAATATCTGCTCCTGGGTAGGTTTTGGCTTTCTTTACGCTGTTACGGAACCTTTCTTTTATCATTATGTAATCTATTTGATTCCTCTTCTATCTCCAGGGCTTTTCCATGTGTATAGTTTCCTTTTCTCTTGCTCAAAGTAGGTGTTACATATTATCAGCCTGTTTTCTTCACAGAATTGTATTAATCTTTCTCCTCTGTCATTTCTTTTTCCTAAACCATGATTTCCTATAATTGTCTTATATCTACCTTTCCTACTTTAGCGTTCATGTCACCCATTACAATCAAGATGTCTGAAGATTTCACTTGCTTCATAACTTTATTTAGGTCTCATAGTATGCCTCTATTTGTTCATCTGTGTAGTCTTGAGTAGGTGCATATGTCTGTATTATTGCTATGTCGAATGGTTTTGCTTTCAACTTGAGTAATATAATCCTATCACTGTATGTCCAGTGGGTACTTATATATTTTTGTAGCTCTCTTTTTATCAGTATTCTACCCCCCTTTGATGTTCTGTTGTGTTTCCTGAGTGGCAAGTATACAAATTTTAAATTATATATAGAACTTTTGTTCGTAGAGTCAATTTGATATAGTTCCATGCTCTTGGTGTGAGTTTCCCAAATGTGTCGCTGCCTTTCAAATACGTACATTTAGTTCCTCATCTAAGGAAAGTGTGGCTGTAATAGTGGATCCAAGATAGCTGAACTTCTGTACTGACTCAAGCAGGCTTCCATTCAAAGTAATGGTTGTTGGTTTGCTTATAACATTTTTGATTGCTTGGGTGGTCTTGAACAATAAACTGTTTAACAAATCAACTAGGAAATTTGCAAATCAAACTATTTATCTGTAGACTTAATCAGAGTAATGATCATTCAGAATCAGACGAGTCAAATAGGTCGATTACTGCTTTCGGCTGAACAAAAACAAACCATCCTTTTTCCAATATTCCTCTTCTTGTCGTAACACATGATCCTCACATTTTACCCAGTAGTCTTTATTTATATTTGATAGAGCCTGATTTGTAAGTGTCTCAACATCGCATAATTTGAAAGTTTATTTGTATATGCTACGTGTCCTTTAACTTTTGCCCAAACTAGTTCTATAGGATTTAAGTGTGCATGATATGGAGGTAGTCTCAAATATCTATGGCCATGTTCTTGAATTAACTTGTCTATTTTAAATATCTTTGTACGTTGTGTCTGTTTTACAAGGCTAAGCAACTCGGGTTTCAAGTAGCTGTCGTTAACTTGTATGTGTTCTTTTATGAGCCACGTTTTGATTGCATCTTTTGTACTTGATGATGTTGGGATTCTATCTTCTACGTTAACTACGTTATGGTATGAAGCATTGTCCATTATCAGACAAGAAGGTCGATCTAATATTGGAAGGATACTTTTCTCGATCCAGTCTTTAAATATGTGCCCATTCATTTCGGAGTGGTAGTCTCTATTGTCTATGGATTTTGAAATGAAAACGAGATGAGCATTCTGCAACAACCATTATGTCTGCTACCTGCATGTGCAACTATCAACGTTGCCCTTTACTGCTTGGTACTGATCTTTAATACTTCCATCTGCTAACTGCCATTCCTTTTCATTTGTATGATGAGCGTTGATCCAAGTTTCATCTAAATAAACAATATCATAATCATTTTCGCGCATTTCCTTCACTTCACGTAAATACTTGCTTCTAAGAGCTACTAGATGTGGCTTCTCACAAATAATGTTTTTTCCACCAGCATACTTTCTAAAGGTGAAGCCTGCACTTCTTAATATTTTCCATAATGAAGTTTTTGATATTTCAATGTCGTTGTTAGTTTTCAGCCAAAGCTTCAACTTTCTAAGTGTCACTTCTTCGTTTATATCAAACATTCGACAGATTTCTCTTTTACTAGGTCCTTATCAAAACTGTCTAACGTTTCTTCCTTCCTTGCTTTCTTGCATTGTGGCAATAAATATCCGCTTCCTTTAACTATTCGATCAAATGAACGTTTACACAAACCTAAAATATGCATTGTTCTCTTCTCAGGGTTTGATAAAGAACAATAAAGAGTCCCTTTTTACGCTCTCTGCAGAAGTATTGATAAATCTTTATAGCAATGTTATGCTCAGTAAAATATTTTGCCTTTATATTCATTCTCACATAGACTTGCAGAAGATAATATGGATAGTGCCGCCTCCTTTCTGTAAATATTGAGATTTGCCTCTGAATTATGACTCGAACTCGAGTCTACGGCCGTGATTTTGACGTCACATAATTTCCGGTTTCGGCTAAAATGTCATTTTGTGCTAAACGGGAAATTTCATATGTAACATTTCTTTATAAAAATTTATAGTGGAAACATAACTATTTTAGGACGGTGCGCATTCAGCCGTGAAGGTCATGCCTATATGTTAAAGAATCAGCTGTGAGATGTAAGCATCTACATAATCCGCCGGTGTTTATAATATCGATTAACTTTTTTTAAATATAGGTTAAATAAGGCATCTTTGAAACTGGATCACATTTCTTTGATAAAAAAATATTTTTATAGCGACATTAGTATTCTAAACCTAACTTCAAAAGATCAATGCAAATGAACAATAAGTTTTTGAAAAAAATAAATTAATGTCTAGGCAAACGATTCTGAACGGGACTATAACATCAACCTTACGGAAAGGGACATAATTCTAGCGGATCAGCGGTGCTCAGTCGTGTTGTTCTAAAAATAGTTTATTTTCACATTGAAATAAGTCAAAGAGATTACAAGTTTTGATTTTCCCGCGCATGAATTCGACTTTCTGTTGCAACCGGTAAACAAGTAACGTTATAATGCGAAGCAGCCCCTCGTGTCAAAGAGCTTTGCCTCTTTTCATATGTAGTGTACTCTTATGTACTACTAGTTTATCTATAAGAACATTATTATCGTTTACTCTCATTGTAATAACAGTTTATTTTTAGCAGCAATAATATAGTTTACTTTCCCATAAAGCAGCGTAGGTTGAACTCTCATTATTATAGCAAAGTTTAGTCACTGTAACGCAAAGGGTGCACTCACTTTGTAAAAAATTTAGGTAATGCTCTCCGATATAACAGTAATATATTCTAATGGGAGTAAAGAGTGCGCTATCTATACACGATACGGTCTCTCAAAGATGTGGCAATAAGTGGTGGCATTTACTAGAAGATCTAGTATTGCAGCACCTCTAGGTAATTCTAGCTTCTCGAATGAAGGCCAGGAATTCAAAAAAGTTCCAACAAGTCTTTACAAGCCTTTATCTTGGATCCAGAAACTTACGTTCGTATGAAGCCGTCGCATTAATGTCCAATCAAATCAAGTCCAGACGTTGCGAAATATTTCCTAGATTAACTTCAATGTGTGCAAGGGAAACAATGATTCTCCTTACGGTCTCAAAGTGATCTATTGTTACTAGTTCGTTATTTTGAGTTATTGAGTTATTTGCGGGTCATCATCATTGCACTCCGAACATGTCCATAGGTGCTCAGATCTCCTCCTCAGCAATTCCCTCAGTGTCCAGCGACTGACGACTCCAGTTCTATGTTGGTTGATAAGTCTTCTTACACGGCCACTAAGTTTCTCATTTCGGCTGTGCCCATCTTAACTCCCATTTCTATCATCCGAAGAAGTGACGTGATCTGTGTTTGTCGAAGTCATGTGCTCTTCCCACATCTCGGAGGGCATTGATGATGTCCGCCCGATCCATCGTTATTTATTTTTGTGTAATATAAACTTTCTGTCAGCTGCTTATAAGTTCATTCATAATACCAATTAGTGCAACAAACACAGTTGTTGCAATGTAGAAAAAAATTATGTTTCATTGCTGATAATGTAAATGAAAGTATAAGCGAGATACAAAATTAATTAAAAATAATGTAACAATAAAATGTAATAATAATACTTTGGAACATCTAAGATGAACTGCAAACAATAACAGCCGAGACAAGAATCATCGCCAGCCAATGAAGAATGTTATGGTTGACAGTGGATAAGGACAACGCCCACACACCATGGGGATGGTGTAGAGATTCCCACCCTTGCTAACGCTCAATAAACTATACCAAAGACTATAGGAGAATAGTTAGGCTAGTGTTAGTGTTACATGCTAGTGTTAGTGTTACATGCTAGTTTTAGTATTACATGTTAGTGTTACATGCTAGTGTTAGTGTTACATGCTAGTGTTAGTGTTAGACTGGATGCCACCCTTGCTAACGCTCAATAAACTATACCAAAGACTATAGGAGAATAGTTAGGCTAGTGTTAGTGTTACATGCTAGTGTTAGTGTTACATGCTAGTGTTAGTGT
Source organism: Megaustenia siamemsis (assembly GCA_032433765.1). NCBI lineage: Eukaryota > Metazoa > Mollusca > Gastropoda > Stylommatophora > Ariophantidae > Megaustenia > Megaustenia siamemsis. Next base: position 103,426,758 of record JAVIAB010000092.1, read on the forward strand.
TACATGCTAGTTTTAGTGTTACATGTTAGTGTTACATGCTAGTGTTATTGTTACATGCTAGTTTTAGTGTTAGACTAGATGCCCACCCTTGCTAACGCTCAATAAACTATACCAAATACTATAGGAGAATAGTTAGGCTAGTGTTAGTGTTACATGCTAGTGTTAGTGTTACATGCTAGTGTTAGTGTTACATGCTAGTTTTAGTGTTACATGTTAGTGTTACATGCTAGTGTTATTGTTACATGCTAGTTTTAGTGTTAGACTAGATGCCCACCCTTGCTAACGCTCAATAAACTATACCAAATACTATAGGAGAATAGTTAGGCTAGTGTTAGTGTTACATGCTAGTGTTATTGTTAGACTAAATGTCTACCCTTGTTAATACTCAATACAACAATAGCAAAGACGAGAGGGGATTAGTTATGTTAGTGTTATTGATACAAGCTAGTGTTATTGTTAGAACTAGCTGTCCACTCTTGTTAATACGCAATAAAGCAAAAGAAAAGACGAGAGGGGAATATTTATGCTTGTGCTATTGTTAGACAGTTGTTTTTTGTGGGGAGGGGAGAGGATCGCTTATTTGTTTCTCAACCACAGAAAAGCACAATGTCAACATCTGAGTGGTGATAGTTTACTAGTAAAAACATTTTGTCCTAAACATTTAAGAGAAGTAATAAAGAGCATCACGCTCGTGGTGTTGTACAGGAAATATGACCTATATGTTCTTGTATACACTCTTGGTACATTATCTTTTGGGTGAGGTGGTCGGGGTTGTATCAGTGCCGTCTTTCTTTCCCAGAAAAAAAACGAAAAAATCCAGTACCCATACTCTCTCTCTCTCTCTCTCCTCTCTCTCTCTCTCTCTCTCTCTCTCTGCGATCAGGACCCAATCAGAGTAGGATTCCAGCTCCTCACATGAACTCAGCTGCCAGGTTAGGTGTGTTACAAACAGAACATCACAATTAGAGTCTGCCAGATCCACTCTGATTGAACACCCGTTAAAAACGTTGCACTGTGTTCTGCGGCAGTGGCCCAGTGCATCCGATTTCAGCCAACATTTTATTCAGGTTTGCTTTCCCTAGCCTTTGATTGTCCTCAATTTTCCTGCAAGGCAGCAGGTGATCTTTTCTGTAGGGGGATTCTGCCCTTAGATGGTCGGCCCTCCCAGGTTTACGAGCACCATCTGCCCGAGTCACTAGAGGTGACTAACACAGACATGCACACACAAAGATATGAGATGTGACAAACACAAACATGCACATAGCGATACGAGGCATGACTAACACTGACATACATCAAGATATATGACACATGACTAACATAAACATGCACATAAAGATATGAGATATGACCAACATAGATAGGCACACACAATGATATGAGATGTGACATACACAGACATGCACACACAAAGATATGAGATATGACTAACATAAACATGCACATAAAGATATGAGATATGACTGACATAGATATGCACCCACAAAGAAATTACACGTCTAACATGGACATGCACACAAAGATATGAGATATGACCAACATAGATAGGCACACACAAAGATATGAGATGTGACTAGCATAGCCATGCAAACACAAGGATATGAGATATGACATACACAGACATGCACACACAAAGATATGAGATATGACTAACATAAACATACACACAGAGATATGAGATATCACTAGCCCAAACATGCACACACAAAGATATGACACATGACTAACACAGATACACACTATGATATGAGATATGACTAAACACATGCACACTTAAACATATGAGACATGATTAACACGGACACTCCAAGATATGAGATATGACTAACATGACACACACCAAGATATGAGCCATGGCCAGCACACACACAAGCCAAGATATGAGCCTTGGCTAGCAATGAAACACCCAGAAATGAACCATGTCCCGCACAGAAAGAAAATATCCAGTACACATTAAGGTATCCATATGCTTGGGTTTATTGTAGTCGGAAGACTCTTCTTAACGTGGGAATCACCGACATACGAGACGCCGGCCCCCTTGAACTGTTAACAGATATCGTCCAAACAGTTGTACGGAGATTTGAGAGTGCAGTATGACCCGTAGTACGCTTCTTGCGCATACAGTCTGCTCTTTCTGTGTCACATATGATATCACAGCCATCAGAACACTTTTGTTCGCACTGTATCCCAAAATTACCATCAGGACAAGTACCCATACAATGCTCAGTGAATGTGGAAACCGTTGAACAAGATAAAAGTTGAGCTCTTTCTTAGGAGTCAAGTTCACTAACCAGTTATCTAAAACGGCTCCTGACAATGACATACAGCTTGCTTTTTCTCTACATTAAATTTGCAAAAACGTTTTTGCTTTCTGAATTTGAATAAACTACATTCGTTACATGCCTTAAATGGGTACCGGATTTTTTCTGGGAAAGTTGAGCGTCACGGGCGTAATACCGACCCTTCCCTAGTACCCCCGTCACGCCAAGTGGCGTATAGGGAATATGGTGTTAGTGACAATAAATTTTACAGACCTTCGGCACATGATTTTTGGGGTAATGTGGTCGGTATTACGCCCGTGCCGCTTCACTTTCCCAGAGAAAATTCAGTACACATTAACGGCTTCGTGAACCGGAAGCCGTCGGTTGGGATCGAACCCTACCCTTGTCCTTTGTAGTCCACTTCACTAACCACTGAGCTATCGCGGCTCCCAATACCGACCACATTACCCCAAAAAAAATCATGTACCGAAGGTCTGTAACCATTATGGTCACTAACACCACATTCCCTATACGTCACTTGGCGTGATAAACTCTTTACTTTTTTGTACTACTTTCATTCCATCGCCGATAAGACTAGGCATTCAGATCATGAGTCGAGATATTTAATTAACCAACTATGTACTGGATGGCATTTCTCAGAAGAAAGTTGAAAGTTCCCTGGACAAAAAGACCAACAAGGAAGTTCTCAAAGAGGCCAACACAAAAAGGCAGCTCCTAAAAACATCAGAAAGAAAAAATCAGCATTTTTCGGGCACATCATGAGAAGAGGAAAGTTGGAATACTTGGTTACAACTGGCAAAATAAAAGGATTAGATAGATCGCGGACGACAAAAAGAGAGAAATACTGGATAGCTTTGTGTCATGGCATGGAAAACAGTCAACAACAGAACTGATACGATGCACTGTAGATAGAAGATTGTGGAAGGACATGATCGCCTACACCAAACGGCAAAACACATGATGATGATGTACTGGATAATACATATTGCTTTAAAAAAATTGCAAACGTTAAAATATAATAATTCTAAATGAAAATAATATCATTATCTGCCTCATCGATATGAGCATTAATGTCAGTTGCCGTAAAATAATCAAGCAATTTCTGTGTACACACCTGAGGCTTTACCTTGTTTGTGCCAGCCGCGCAGGAAATGCCAAAGCAAAAAGTAATTTCACGTAGGTCAAAATGACCGAACACATTATGCACGTTTTGTTTGAGTGGTTCTCGCCATTTTGGGCTCGAGAGGGATAAAACATGAAAACAAGAACGCCATGAAAGAAAATACGAAAAAAGCTATAGTAAAAAAAAAAAAATATCATTACGGCATTTCGTTATTACTGGGGTATGTGGGAAATCAGGGGGGGGCGGGGCGGGGTGGGGGGGCATAGCACCAGAGAATAAAGGCCGTTAGTCCAATGCAGTCACCGCGAAGTGTTAGGGTCTGAGTTGTTTTTTTCTCTCTCTGCTACATACATTCACACCAACACACATACACACACACACACGCGCGCGCCCCCCCCCCCTTTTTTTTTTCTCCCCAACCGATAGAACAATTAAAAAAATCCTACCGGAAATCGAACTCACTGTCTCCTGGTTTGGAGACCAACAAGCGATTGATGGCCACGCACTGGTTGACAGTAGAAAATCTGAGTAAATGGCGACAGTGAAGGAAGCAATAAAAAAAACAAACATTCAGAAGTGTTTTAAAATATGTGAGTTTTGCTTCAATGTTCCTCCACCTGGTCTGATTTATTCACCTTTGTTTACATTTGGAGGTCGACTTTCCTGTTCATTACAAACACAATTTGATTTCTGTCAGTGAAGCCTGAAATAACAATATTTCATGAATTCAGGCTTTTGCATTTACAGATAAGTGAAAATGTCGCCTCTCTTTTGTATTTAATTCTCTCTCTCTCTCTCTCTCTCTCTATTTTTATATTTACCTTTCAAGGCAGATAGTTATGACAAAGAAAGAGTAGTCTATGACAATGACAGTACATTCATATTTTATTTTAACGGGCTTATTTCTTCTTTGGTGTTCACAATAAAAAAAGGATATAGCCTTGAATACGATCACTTAGACCAGTGTAATCTTCAAACTTGCCCGTGCGCTGCCGTTACCCGAAAGGGGAGTAAAGAATAGTGGCGCTGTTCCATACCAGGCATGTTCGTAAGAGGCGACTAAGGAGGGTTGGGCATGGGACTGGCTATCCCGTAGTGTAAAAAATATAAGCCGAAAAAAACTTCACAAACAATAGAGATTAGACCAAAATTATGAGAATTAATGCAGTTGGCAATAACCAAATAAAAATAGAAGAAATACCTCTACTAGACGTGCAATCTTACATATATCTGGGCAGTAATGTTGACAAAGAGGGAGGAACAGAAAATGATACCAAAATAAAGATATCAAAAGCAAAAGGAGCATTTATTGCACTGGGAAACATATGGAAATCCAAAGAAATTAGATTAAATACTAAAATACAAATTTTCAACTCCAATGTTAAGTCTGTTGTATTATATGGTCTGTGAAACATGGAGAACAACAAAAATGTCAATCATGAAGACACAGGCTGTCATTAATGGCTGCTTACGCAGAATAAGAGGATGGAAATGGCAGGACAAAATCACTAACATAGAGTTAAGGAAATGTACCAGTCAAATACCAGTGGATAAAGAGATACAGCGAACACGATAGCGCTGGAAAGGGCACATACTGCAGAAGCCAACTGAGTGTATTACACAACAGGCCCTTTTTTTTTAAATCTCCAGGGGAAAAGACAAAGAGGAAGACAAAGGAATTCTTGGAGAAGACAGATGGAAGCAGAGATGAAGATGATGGGGAAGACATGGAATGACCTTAACAGAATGGCAAAAAAACAGAATGGCTTGGAAAGTATTTGTTGAAGACCTATGCTCCACAGGGAGCTGAAACGTAGAAGAGATCTACAAACTACATATTTTTCCAACTCAGAAGGTCAAGTTTTCATTAAGAGGTTAAGTAAAGGTCGAGAGACTTGAATCGGTGTCTTAGCACGCCAATTTCACCACATGTGCTCGGCCGCCTATCCTGGAGTGTTCGGAGACTTCTGGATAGTTTCACTTCAAGTATCGAATCTCAGGATTGATGTGGCATTCATCACCTTCTCAGAGCAATACCCTGTTACCCATTTCTGCCATGACAGCCAAGTACCTAATTAGAGATTTAAAAAGTAAAGAGCCCCGTCACGCCGAGTGACGTATAGGGAAGGGAATATTGTGTTAGTGACATAATGTTTATAGACCAACAACATGATTTGTGACGTAATGTGGTCTGTATTACGCCTGTGCCGCTTACTTTCCCAGAAAAAATCCGGCACCCATTTAAGGATGGGTGAACCCGGAAGCAGTCGGTCAGGATCGAATCCGACCTCTTGTCATCTGTAGTACAGTTCACTAACCACTGAGCAATCGCGGCTCCCCTAATTAGAATTTGCTCAAACAAAATTACATGTACGACTAATTTAAGTCGTTGTGGGCTACGTGGTAAATATCGGAGTTATTTGTTTTCTTTTATTTTGCGTTCACCATACAGTGACTCTCTTTCATCGACAGAGAAACACACAATAAAAAAGGCTGAGATGGATACATACTTAAAGTAAGCTGCCAACATTAAGAAATGGAATTGAGAATCTATGACAGTGTGTACCATCAATGCAAGAAATAGATGACATGTACTGTTTTGACCTCTTTGCGGAGTCGGTACTTGATATGTGTATCCTGTAGCAATACTCTGGGTCTCCCCCTCACTCACACATTTAAAAAATAATGACGTTATGCCTACTTGCGTATTTTCAATATTGATGCACTAACTTTGAAATTGAGAGCTTATCAAAGCGTTAACAGTGAACTGGCAGTGGTGATAACTTGAAACTGCTGCTATTACATTAGGACCATGTGGATACATATCAAGATAGGATATCATGTCAAAGATACAAAGCTGACGAAATTGGTAAATCAATTAAAAAAAGAAAGTAAAAAAAAAAGAAAGCTGTTTCTGGAATTGAGCCCGAAAATTTCGTGAGGTGAGAAATGTAATATCTCAGCACCGAGGATCCACGTTAAAATCATGAGTTCATCTCTATCGGGACGATAAGGTCCTTCTAGATTGATAATTTCATCAATTCACTGTCAGTCTTTGAATCGGAAGATTATTCAACTTTAAGGTACCAAGGGGCAACTTATACAAGGAAGAATAGGTCGATATTTTCTAATATTAAGATTCTAGTGTTCGAGCAATATATTGTTTTAAAATTGTTTTTATTTATTGCCGTATAATTTAATTGTATATGTAACTAAATTAGCTTTATTGTATTTATTAACTTTTGGTTCTTGAATTCTCTGTCGTGGTTTAAGTTTTGACCGTTTGAAACTCGTGTAACAAGTGCATTAACAGAAGTTTAAAATATTATCCACACTGATGTGTCATAACCTCAGTTATGTAGAACTTTGTTAGAAGAATTGTGCGCAGAATTGCGAAGAATTGTGTTAGTTTTGTTTTAAAATAGACTTTTGATTACTAGCAGCACTGGTTTAAAAAAAAGGTCTTCAGTTCTCATATAACTGTACGTTGAAGCCCATGCATCATGAAACAGGACAAAGAGTCAAGTTCCCATGATCACATGACTTGAACACTGAAGAGGAAGAAGTAGTATGTTGAAATAGTGAAAACTTAATGCTTATACTCAACACACATACATTACTCAACACACATACATTCAATCTATCTATCTATAGTCCTTTCGAGCCGAAGACGGCACATAGGGCAGAATCACAATCTCAAAAACAGAAACCTTGCGTGCCAAATGGCACATATTGCAGAGATCACTGCTTCTAAAATCTATAGTTCTGTTTCCATAACAATGCTTTTTACAATGACAGCTTGTCAAGCCATCGATCAACCTCCTTAGTCGCCTCTTACGACATGCCTGGAAGGTCACAGTGTCACTATTCTTTACTTCCCACATAATGAGGCCCCGGTAACACACGGGAAACACATACATTACTCAACACACATACATTACTCAACACACATACATTACTCACACACATACATTACTCAACACACATACATTACTCAACACACATACATTACTCAACACACATACATTACTCAACACACATACATTACTCAACACACATACATTACTCAACACACATACATTACTCAACACAAAAGACTTGTTATTGAAACCGTTGACTAGATTGTTGCGTGCAAGTTTGTTGGCCGAGCAGAAGCTTTGAATTGGAAACATTTTCGCTCAAAGCATCAAAGTTCCAGTGGTGGGATAAATTTGAAGTGACTTTGCATCCACTAAAGCGAATATGATATCGTGTCAGTTCGCTCCTCCGTCCATGTTCCCGTCCTTTCATCTCTCCATCCATCCATTTTCCGTCTCTACATTTTAGACAGAGTTCACTCTGCCCTATCAATCCTCCAGAAGATACAAAACAGAAAAAACACTCGACGTTAAATGAGCTTATCATTCCCAATTAGGAAACCAAAAGAGATTCTTTTACAGATTTTTTGCTAAATTTGCGCACCTCCTTATATTGTAGGTCTGCATAACCCATTAACGATCTTCTTATTGTGAAATTGGCGGGGATAACTTGAAATGTGCATATCACGTTTAAATAACAGACGATCTGCAAATTACTTTTTTTTTCTTTTATTTATTTTTTTTTTTATACATACGCACCTCTCCCTGTTATTTATAACTGGCTTTTTAGCCACTACATCTTCCTTCTCAAATTAATATTGTTTAATTCTTTCATGCTACATGCAAATTATTTATTTGAAGTTAGAAGTAGATTTGATATCACGAGAGATAAACGACCGTATCGTAGAAGGTCACTCAAACACGAAAACAGCAAAGATGACCTTACAACACAAGCCAAGGCAAGGTTTATAGATTCTGTGTTGGCAGGACTCGAATCTTACTTTCGATGACGTTAGTTCATTGACAAGGAAAACAGTTGTGCTACATTTGCTACCAGTCTGACTAGGAGATGCCGTAAAAGATCTGTTACATGTCCTTCAAAAGTTAATGCTTATCTTTACTTATATTTATATTTCCTGATCGTACATCGGTTTTAATGCAGACCGTCTTTTTTCTTTTAATTGGGATATGGTGTTGTGTTTTCTATCAGAATTTTTAACATCCCGCTTCTGGATCATTTACAGCTTCACTAACTGATTCTAATGCAAACAGAGTGCAGGGTTCTGCAAAATAACAAAGCCAAAAAAAAGTCCTCTACTTCAGATCATTTTTACCGCCATCATTCTTAACTACTTAAATTTATTAATGCTTTGAACAATAAAGAAAACGAAAAACGCCATGGAATTTGTAAAAAATATTCTGCTGAAATCTAATATGTTTACCACGCGTCTTCATGCCATTACCATTTCCCTATTGAAGCAGTCATTTGTAAATCAGGTGAAAATCGGTTCGATTCTCGTTAGGGTTTAGGTTTTTTATTTCAATCAAGGATTGGCGGTTGAATGTACTCTGGTAAAATAGAAGGTTGAAACCACCTAATACAGCGTGACCCCTGCACTTAATGTGGCTTTTTTTCACAGCTTCTCTTGAACTCCCACTGGAGACCCCATAAATAGAATATTGACGCAATGTCCGTTTCATTTGACACGTAATTTCGACATGAAAATTATGCTCAAGAGGTCCTGCACGTATGTGCTATTCTATTCTATGCATGGAAGCAGTTTCATTGCAGCTACGAGTTCCCTATATCCGCCCCAAGACGTCACAACATTTTCCAAAATGTATGGGTAAATCCCGTTTACAAGGTAATGGCTCCGTGTACGTCCTGTTCAACTGCACTGGCGACGATTATTCTAAACCTCATTAGTCGTCTCTTACGAGCTTCGTGGCCTGCCAGTGGCTAAATTCTCCTCTTTCCTCACCGTGGAGGTCCCTGTAGTGGACGCATGTGCTGTTTACAGTCAGATATTTATACCTGACAGCTGACGTGAGAGTCAGAAAACCAGAGCTCCAACATACTGCAAAACCTTATTAAGTTCATGCCGAAAACAGGTGCTAAGTGAAAACAAAATAACTTGTTTAATAGCTTTTGTTTGTTTCTTATTTGGATGCTACTATTTGAGCAAGCCAAATCTAGTTTGCCTTTTTTTGATCAGACATAGCTGTATGGTTCGCAGCCACATGACGCACTGGTTACATTGCAAGTATAGGGATCTGTATTTTCATGTAATGTCATCACGTAAAAAAAATATCACTATCAACAAAAACATACTTTCATAAACACACTTTCAGCTAAAATACACTTTCGGCAGAAACTTACTTCCAGCAGCAGCTGGTTTCGACAGAAACTGACTTCCTGCAGTAACACACTTCCGGCTGAAACACAGTTCCGGCTGAAACACATTTCCGGCAGAAACATACTTCCGACCACCTTCGGCAGCAATCAATTCCGACAGCAAAACGCGTCTAACAGAAACGCACCTCCAATAATAACACACTTCCAGCTTAATTACTTCGGGGAGAACTATACTTCCGTTAGAAATACACTTCCGTTAAAAAACAAACACACATTCAGTAGTATCACACTTTTACTAGTAACACAATTCCAGATGATATTTCCACAAAAAAGACACTTCTGGCAGTAAGACACTTCCAATCTAGCAAAAAAATTCGCCTCCAGTAGAAAAACACTTCCAGCAAAAACACAGTTCCAGTAAAATGACACTTAGGAAATACACTTACTGCATAAACACATTCAGCAGAAATACACTTCCAGGTAAGAAATTCTAACAGAAATTCACTTCCAGTGAAAAAGAAACAACTATGCATTTCCAGCTGAAATTGCAGAAAGACAGTTCCAATTTAAAAATGACTTCTAGTAGAAATACGAATCAAGCATACATACAATTTTAGCGCGCACACACACGCACGCACGCGCGCACACACACGCGTGCACACGCGCGCTCACACACACGGGCGCACACACACACAAACAAATAATTAAAAACAAATTTTTCAACAGAAGTAAACTTCAAGTTAGCACACTCATCAGAATACACTTCCATAAGAAATACACTTCCATAAGAAATACACTTCCATGAGAAATACACTTCCATGGGAAATACACTACCATCAGAATACACTACCAGTAGAAATACACTACCATCAGAAATACACTACCAGTAGAAATACACTTCCATAAGAAATACACTTCCATGAGAAATACACTTCCATGGGAAATACACTACCATCAGAAATACATTTCCATCAGAAATACACTACCAGCAGAAATACACTTCCATAAGAAATACACTTCCATGAGAAATACACTTCCATGGGAAATACACTTCCATCAGAAATACATTTCCATCAGAAATACACTACCAACAGAAATACACTACCATCAGAAATACATTTCCATCAGAAATACACTACCAGCAGAAATACACTACCAGCAGAAATACACTACCAGCAGAAATACACTACCATAAGAAATACACTTCCATGAGAAATACACTTCCATCAGAAATACACTATCAGCAGAAATACATTTCCATCAGAAATACACTACCAACAGAAATACACTTTCATCAGAAATAAATACACTTCCAGCAGAAATAAATACACTTCCAGCAGAAATACACTACCAGCAGAAATACATTTCCATCAGAAATAAATACACTTCCAGCAGAAATAATACACTTCCATCAGAAATAAATACACTTCCAGCAGAAATAAATACACTTCCAGCAGAAATAAATACGCTTCCATCAGAAATAAATACACTTCCATCAGATATAAATACACTTCCAGCAGAAATAAATACACTTCCAGCAGAAATAAATACACTTCCAGCAGAAATAAATACACTTCCAGCAGAAATAAATACACTTCCATCAGAAATAAATACACTTCCAGCAGAAATAAATACACTTCCAGCAGAAATAAATACACTTCCATCAGAAATAAATACACTTCCATCAGAAATAAATACACTTCCAGCAGAAAAAAATACAATTCCATCATAAATAAATACACTTCCAGCAGAAATAAATACACTTCCATCAGAAATAAATACACTTCCAGCAGAAAGAAATACACTTCCAGCAGAAATAAATACACTTCCATCAGATATAAATACACTTCCAGCAGAAATAAATACACTTCCATCAGAAATAAATACACTTCCAGCAGAAATAAATACACTTCCATCAGAAATAAATACACTTCCATCAGAAATAAATACACTTCCATCAGAAATAAATACACGTCCATCAGAAATAATACACTTCCATCAGAAATAAATACACTTCCAGCAGAAATAAATACACTTCCATCAGAAATACACTTCCATCAGAAATAAATACACTTCCATCATAAATAAATACACTTCCATCAGAAATAAATACACTTCCATCAGAAATAAATACACTTCCATCAGAAATAAATACACTTCCATCAGAATAAATCCACTTCCATCAGAAATAAATACACTTCCAGCAGAAATACACTACCAGCAGAAATACATTCCAGCAGAAATACGCTACCAGCAGAAATACATTTCCAGCAGAAATACACTACCAGCATACTGTAGAAACACACACTTAACCTACCACAAAAGCCCACAAGCAGCAAATTTTCATCGCCAGTAAAGACGATATCAGCACAAACATTTTCCAAATAATAAAACACATCTGGCTAATAAACTCTAGTTAAAATACTTATCAAATACGTGCCTCCAGCAAAAAACAAAAACAAATAATAATAATTCAAGAACAAATAAACATATGCAGTAGAAACATTTCTAGCAAATATGGGTCTTTATCAAAATAAACTTCCAGTATAAGAAAAACTTTAAGGAAAATACACTTTCAGGAAAAACACAATCACACATATTTCCGGAAAAAACACACAGTTTCAATAAACATACAATTGGAAGAATTGACAACTCTGCTAATGTAACACTAGTTGAAATATGTAGAATATTTCTAGAGGTGAAACTAAACTGACAGTCTTTAGGTTAGACAAGCAGCTGTGATATGTATTCAGACCGAAGAACACACGATTCTCCTGAATTCGGACTAAAGATCAAATGAGTGTATAATAATCAATAATATAATCTGAAAAAATGCTAGTAACAAAGCTCATCTATTTTAAATGAAAAGAATGTTAAAATTTATCGCTCTTGAATAAACAGCTGCTTATTCAACTTAAAAAGTGGTATATTAGTGCTAAATCTAGAAATGGGACATAGACGAGTGCTTAACGATGCTAGAATCTGTTAATTCCTCGCTTTTAAATCTAACATTTTAACTTAAGTTGCGGTTCCACAAGAATTGTGCATGTTTTCAAATACGAGTAGACTTGGCATCCAGGGTCGTTTATTCAATTAGGTCTCTCAATATCTTCAGGATAGAACGGCGAGAGTACAAGTCAAGGTCAACTAAGTATGTAGGTCTCTATCGAACAAGGTGTCCCACAAGGCAGAGTCTTGTCCACAACACTCTTTTTAATTTTCATAAATGACATCGTAATGGACATTCCACCCAGAATACACTCAGCAATATACGCAGATGATCTGGCGTTATGGGCTTGCGAGGAAAGTATGTCGGTGGCTGGACCCAGGAGGCAAGATGCCCTAGGTGAACTTGAAAAATGGATGAACACTGGTTCATACCAATCAACGAAAAAAAAAAACTACATATACAATTTTCAGCCTATCAAGAAACACACTCTCTGCAAACTTGAAGATAAAAGACCATACACTCCCTATTGACCAAAACACAACATATCTTGGCGTCACCATGAATCGCAGAATGACTTGGAAAAATCAGATAGACAGAGCAAGGAAAAAAGCCAGAAAACGAACAAATATTATGAAGAAATTGGCAGGAACGGACTGGGGGCAGACAGCAATATTTTGAAAAGACTATACGTGGGAAGAGTCAGACCAGTTCGAGAATATGGAATCGCAGCTATGGCTTCCAAATCACACATTAGGAAAATTAACAGAACACAGAACCAAGCAACCCGTATCATCATGGTGCTATGAAATCTACACCTATCAAGACTCTAAAGACAGTAACAAGTTTACAACCCTTAGATGACAGACGGGTCACTAAAGTAGTGCAACTAGCGGAGTAATATAGAAGGCTCCTTAGCCACCCCATGCACCAAAGAATTACTGGTTCCGGAATTGTACGGCTCAAGAGGAGTAACTTCGCTGCAATTGCCAATGAACTAACTACTGGAAACCCAGTACTTTCCCAAACAATATCGAAACCCTTTGGCCCATCTGATATGTCTCCTCATGGAAAGCATAAAATACCAGATCTTAAAGAAAATATAACAGGAATCATGAAAAAAGGCACCCAATCAGACACAGAAAGAAAACACGTACCAGAAAAACCCATACACGATACCTATCCACAGGACTCTTGGTCCCACATATAAACATATGGCTCTGCTACAAATGCCATCAGAATTGGAGGGGGAGGTGTGTTCTTGATGCTGAATAATCAGGACGACATCACCAAGTCAATAGCTACTGGAAAATTCTAACAAACAACTTTAAAGCAGAAACTGAGGCCATCAGAGATGCTGCAACACTGGTTTTAAACACAAAAATAACATGCACAATAAATTGGTGATTCTGACTGATGCACTGCCAGTATTATCAGCTCTAAAAAGCCCCAAGAACAATGAACTAGATGACTTGAGAACAACCCTGTACCAACTATGCAATAACTTCCAGAGAGTAGTCATTCAGTGGATACCATCACACTGTAATATACACGGGAACGAACGCGCAGACAAATTAGCTAAAGAGGGAGGGAGATTACCACAAGAGAACCATCCGCTCAGTTATGATGAAGCCAAATCCATCCTCAATGGGCAGTACCATGAAAAATGGAAACGAGAACACCCAAAGCATAACGTGAGGGACGGATACCATCAACTATCAAGGAGGGATCAAGTCATCATACTTCGCCTACGCACTGACCACAATAGAATGAGAAATCACATGTTCACCAAATTCAAAATAGGTACAACCAGCCTATACCACTGTACACTGACAATATGACTACAAAACATGTTCTACAGGATTGCCCCAGTACACAGACCTGAGAAGAGCAATGTGATCCACGCCCACCTCCCTGGAAGAAAAACTATATGGGACAATCGATTCGCTTAAACAGACAGCAGACTTCATGAGAGAGTCTGGAATCCTACTCTGATTGAGTCTTGATCGCAGAGAGAGAGAGAGAGAGAGAGAAATACGAGGAGCGTGCTGTTATTTACGTTGTAGAAGAGTTGTATTCGTTTCAATGAGAAGAAATATAAACATTGCATATTTTATAACTCATACAATATAACTCATACAATATAACTCATACAATATAACTCATACAAGCATCACAAAAATGAAATGATCAACAATTACATTTTCCTTTTCAAATGTTGAACCTTGATGTAAGGAAATAAAGGTTCCCTCCCAGTTCTTGCTAGGAATAAGGTGTTAGTGACCACATTTTTCAATGACACAGCACATATTTGGGTGATGTGGTCGGTATCACTCCAGGTCGCCATTACTTCCAAGAAAATGTATGGTACCCATTTTTAGAGGCTGGGCTTATCCTAGAGCGTTGTCGATCCGAAAAAAAATCAGCGCCTTCTGGGGATCGAACCTGAACTTCTCTGAACAGGAAACTACACACTACTACTCAGCCACCAAGGCTCCGCCCTTGATAAAAGTAAAGGTAAAGTACGAGACTTGAATCGGCGTCTTAGCACGCGAGTTTACACACATATGTGCTCGGTTGCCTATCCAAAAGTGTTCGGAGACTTCTGGATAGTGTCGCTTCAAGCATCGAAACTCACTATGCGAGGCGACATTTCTCACCTTCACAGAGTACTACCCTGGTATGCATTTCTGCCAGCGACTGGGTCGACCGCGGGGTATTTTTTCCCCAACCACGAGTATAACTCACACTGCTCCCAGCGGGGATCGAACATTGGTTGTCCGAACGTCAGTAGCCCAGTCGGGTAGTTTTCCGATCTCGGCTACCGAGGCCCACTTCCACTGTTCATGTACAGCAAACAAAAATTACACAGATTATATTTCTGGAATAAGTAACGCGACAGAGAAACTAAAATATCAGCGATAAACTGTTGTGATTTCATGATCGATTGTGAAATTTACTCTTTCTGGATTTTCACCAGGTGACTACTAAAGAAATGAATAGTTCTCTTCACTTTCCGCCATACAAAAAGGACTTTAAGAAGGCGTAGATGCGGTCTTTATTGTTTCACGCGTAGAATTGTGCTATTTACTCATTTCCACCCAGAACATCCGACTTCAGATTGACGATTTTGATTATCGGATTGCCTTCCCTCTCGATTCAAACTCAACGGGCAAGACTAGACTGGTCAGTTCGTGCATAGAGGAAAAGACGAATATTGTTTGGATGGTAGTGGTTCGTTAATCCCGGTGCAAGCCACGAGTCGCTGACAACTTTGGGCCCTGTTGCTGACGAACGCCTACGCCCACTGATTGATTCATAAATAATCCCATGCTCGCGAGCACTGGTTTGTGATTCCTAGCTATAAGCTCCTGGATTCCAAATATGGTTGTCAGGGCTTATTTCCTGGTTTCTGAGAAAGAGAGTCCACAACTGACCAGATTAGCGGCAGTGTCATGCTAGGACTTCTACATCAGCATTTCACGCCGCGCTAATCCATGGTGACCTCACCTCGTTAACTAACTCATCATCATCCATCATCAACCCACCCACCACCCACCCATCCCATTACCTTCTATTTCATGGTCAACAAAATGATGATTATTTCATCCTAATATTGGAAATTAGCTTTCTTATTACCCGGCCTCATTCAGAACGTTTTCATTACTCTTCTTAGCTGTCCATGGTATTCTCAACATTCTTCTATGAAACCACATTTCTGCAGACTCCAGTGATTTTCTTGTATGTTGTCCTATTGTCCATGATTCACATCCATATGTTAAGACTGGCTCTACATAACATCTAGAACTCTTTTTCTTGTTTCTATTGTCAAAAATGGATTGCATAGTATCTTCCTCATTTTTGAAAAGCTGCTTTGTCTGAGCCATTCTGCATCTCACCTCTTTTGCACATCTTCCGTTTGAGGTTAACAAAGTTCTCAAATATTTAAATTCATTTACCTGTTTTAATATTGTTCCACTTGTCTTTATTTACACTGAGGTGATGTCTTTTTTCTTTGTTATCATTACTTCTGTTTTTTTTTTTTTTGCTATTAAGGCTCTTTTTGCTATTAAGTCTGAGTCCTTTATTTTTGGGGTTAAGGCATAAAAATGCGAAGCTGCAGTAAAGCTGAATATGAGGAAAAATTAAAAAATAAAAAAAGGTATGTAAGAAGCTTTACGTGACAAGTGGACGACACAGACTAAACAACGTTTCGGCTCAATAGGCCTTCATCAGGAACAAACAATAAAACACACACACACAAATTAATAACGAAACAACCAAAACAAAAAACAATCGAAATGTGTTAAAGAAAACAACAACAAAAAGTAAAACTATCCTGTCAAATCCAAAATAAAATCGTAACCAAGTGCGGCTGTCGTGAACGTCGAAAATCGTGCGAAAAAAGTGCGTAAATGTAAACAGAACCAGAGGAGTAAACACAAGGGTCAGTGTGCAAACACAAAGGAGAAAGAATCGAATAGTAGTCTGACAGGTGTAAAACGACGCTAAGAGTGAGATGTCTGAGAGTGGGGTACAGTAAAAATAAATGAGGGGTAAGAAGCACAGAAAAAAAATTTTTTATAGAGGAGAAAACCGAAGTGTCTCATAAGGGACTAGAGGAGAAGAACTATAAAAAGTATGGCATAGTAAGTAGACCAAAGAACCCAAATATGTGTAGTAGAGAAGGCTATGCAAAAGGGAAGGAGCAAGCAAAAAGAAACTATGCGTATGAGTGTGATACATTCATACCTCTCGGGGTCAGCGAACCATACTGGACTATAAGGCGATTTTCCAAAGTATAGCGGGCTGCGGTCGCCAGAGTGACAAAGGACAATACCAGTGACACGGATGTC